>VXBX01000268.1:47452-69751 GCA_013400415.1 Scytalopus superciliaris | reverse complement strand
AAAAAAAAGGCAAAAAACACAAAGCAAAAACAAAGCAAAAAAATCCAAGAGTTTAGACTGACAAGTTACTATACATTTCTGCAAGAGACAGAATGCATGTCACAAATATTAATTGCCATTCACTATTTACTTTTTTCCAGAAATTATGAACAAAAATCCAACAGCTGAATATAAAGAAAGACAAGTATGTGTATTGCCATAAGAAATGGAAACAACCTGGACAGTCTTGGAGACATAACTCATATTTTGTGGAGCATATCATTGCATTTGGTTGTTTATGAAATGCAGACTGGCATGACAAATGAGGTGTGACACAGCAAGTCAACTTTAAAATAAAACAAAACTCTTCTATTTCTGGATCTGCTACTTTGGTTTATGTCTCAACAAAACATATCCATAGGAATGGAATGATAAAATATTCAATGCACTTGAAATGTCAAGGGTTGTGGCAGTTCAGCTAGAGTTAAAGCCAGATGGAGAGAAGTTTGACTTTCCAGCTATAGAACAGATTTTAGTTACTTCCTCATGCCTAATTAGGGTTCAGAATAGCCTTCAAGAAGTTGAAAACAATTACAACTATTAGGAAAACATATTTCAGGTCACTTGTTTTCACTAGGTCCTCAATACTGAAGACTATGAATTATTCTTAAACATACTCATTTTGTAGAATCAGTTTATATACCAACAACATAAGGTAACATTGAACATGAAAGCTATTCAGTTCTTAATGACATAAGTAGTATATTACAGCAAAAAAATATCAGGAACAACCAACTAATTTTGGATGTTTTACATTATGTGATAAATATTGCCTGTTATGGTTTTTCTTATGAAACCCGTGACATAAATTAATATTGCCTCCAACATTTTTTTTTAATATACATCCCTCTGATAATGGCATAAGATGCAAGTTATTCAATTGAAATTATGACTACACTATTGTAAAACCAGTTCAGAACTACAATCATATTGTAAGAAATCTTAAAGTTCTTTCAGGGTAGCACTAATATACTGCATTTGATCCGTGAACAGTAATCAGTTTTAAGGATTTCTTTCTGTTTGTATTCATAAAAGCAAATATAGAACAAAACAGAAATTACTATCAAAGCACAACACTATTCTAATATAAAAACACTGCATTTGAAAATTATCTAATTATTAAAAGTATTTGAATCTCTTAGAAGCTTGCTCTCTGCCACACTCCTGGGAAAGCTGGCTGGGAGTCATGATGGTAGGCTATAATACCTCTCTCTCAGTAATAGTAGCATCCTAGGAAAGGCTTAATCAAATGGATATACAGTGAGTTAGAAGCGTCCTGTTGAGAAGTCCTGAGTTAAGACTCACCATACAGAGAAAGTTGAAAACAGATCTCACAGTTTTGCAGACAAGTCTCTGTGCCTTTGGGGAAGATAGGAATCTATATGCATACCCAAAGTGGGTTTGGATTGCCGTGTTTCTTTGTTTATTTGTTTTTGTTTTGAAAACAAAGCCAAACTAGCCAGAGATCTCAAGGGAAAGTTAGATACATATCAAAACAACAGAAATGCAGAAGTTGGTAACAGCAGCTATTTTATCACTCTACTTCCAAAATGTGAAAAGTAGTTTTAGAGAACATAGGGATTCCTCTTCCACCAGAATGGACAGTGACAGGGCAATAGGCAGTGAGTACAGATTGATCCAGGGGAAATTCTATTTACATATGAGAAAAAATCTTCACCATGTGAACAATTAAACTCTGCAATGTGCTGCAATCTCCCCTGCCGGAAATATCAAAGACAGAACCTCAGATAACCTAATCTAAGGTCCTTTGTAATTTACGGAAGGTTACACTAGATGATCTCCAGAGGTTCCTTTCACCTTACACCTCTCTGTGATGTTATGAGAGGTAACATTTGCCATAATCCAGGTTTCCTAAATTCTTTGTGATGGTGGTTTTTGTTTTTGCATTTCAATAGTAGCTAAATTACCACAGCTACAAGAAACTTAAAGAGTAATCTAGACCACAAACCTGTTTTAAGGCAGCATCAACTGTACCTACTATCACAGTGATGATCAGAAACATTATGGGTTAATCTCGACCACCTTACTTGACCAATGCCCAACAATCATTACTGTAAGGAAACCTTGCACCTAACTTAAAGCTTTCTCACTGCAGTTTAAGCCTATTAACTCTTTCCCCATCATCTGTGGTCAAAATTATTTTCTTATTTTTCTTAATCAGTTTTGATTGTATTTTATAATGCCCTCTCTCTGACTCTTCTTCAAGCTAAATAACACCTTCATTCTGCTGTTCCTGATGGATACTGGCCCTAGATGTTTAAAATAAAAAATCTCACAATTCTCTCTATGGAAATATCTATGGTAAAAGATTTGGTGAATAGTGCCTTCCTCTCCCCACCTCTTCACTGAAATAACTGGGAATTAGCACATAAGTACTGCTGTGGAAATGTGCCCTAAATATAGTAATTGTTCAATGCAATGTTTGGATTTCTTTGTTAACTCACTTTTCTGTCTTTGATGTCAGAACATTGCAAAGGGATATTTTCCTGTAACAGAATTTACTTCTTAGTTTTATTTGGATATAGTGTGAGTACTCAAAACTAGTTTATTTTATGAAGGCTCTGAAATCTAAAATAAATATGAACATTTTAATGATAGGGAAACAAAGAGAAATTTAAATTAAAGACTGCTTGAGTTTTGTTTCAAAGCTATGACCTTCTAAATAATCTCTGCACAATTTTTTCTTTTCCATTATTTTTGTTGTTAGAGAATAAGTGGAAAAACCCCACTCCAGCAGTTCACAATCATTCATATATGTAAACATTAGCTAATGTAGTGTTAGCAAGCCCAAGATAGAAATATTGCCATAAAATACTAAGAGCTGCAAATGAGTTAATGTGCTGTAGAACTGAGCCTGGAAACAGAATCCAAATGCAAATCCTTGTAGGCTATTCATGGCTTTAAGCTCTATAACTATTAAAATTATTTCTAGGTATTTTAACCTATCACTAATTCTAACCTTGTCTAATTTTTACTGTGCCATGCAGAAAGGTGCAGAAGCTATGACCTAGATTGAATAGTTCAAAGAGAAAGAACACACAAGGGACACACTGATGTTAGCATCCTAATTAGAAAATGAAACAGTTAAGCAGAGATGAAACATTTTCATTCCATAATAGAGAAATTGTTCTAAGAATACATGGCAATTTTATCAGTCACTATCTCTTCCATGGAGGAAAAAAAAAAAAAAAAGGCTTACAGTGTTCAAAAATCTTGATGTTTTTCTTTACTCAAGAGTAAGGAACATATATATTAATTTCATTACAGGTCAGAAATGAAGGCAGCACAAACCAGGCATTTAAATAAGATTAAAGGTTCTAGTTAAATTGACAAGGGACAAGAAAAAACATTAAAAATTACACTGAATATTCCTACATGCCAATGTAAAACAAAAAATAAACCCACACAACAATTCTTCATTTGATGCTTTTGTAATCTCACGAAAACTGCCTTATATTATAAAGAAAAGTATTCTTGATCATGAAGGGTTACAAAAATACTTCAGAAATTTGGTGACTATTAAAAAAGTGCATTTATTAAAGTGGACAGAGCCCCTAGATATTATTTGCAGTGTGTTTATCAAACCGGTAATTCCCATATGTTTGATGTCCATTAGAAAAACATTATTATTTAATGCAAGTTGATACAGGTTTGAATGAGATTTGAAAATATTCATGGATACCAGAAAATATTTTCTTCCTAATAACACATTAACAATAGGTGAGAGAATAATTTCCTATTATCAGTTGTGACACTGCAAAACATACAAGTACAATATCACTAACACTAAAGCCCGTTGTCCATACACAATAGAAGACTGAGCAGAACAAGAGCTGCAGAGCAAGTCAGGATAACTCTTCACAGCTGGCTGTTTTGCATCTCTTCTGAGATTGCTGTACAATATCAAAATCCTAAAGCAATTACAGGAAAAATAGAAAAAAAATACAAAAAAATTCCAGTATTTTAAAGTAAGTAGAAAGAAGAGATAATAAATAAATGAAATTTAAAAATTCTTTCCAAGGAGACCATATCAGATCTAAGCTGTTTGCACAGAATTAAGATACCAGTCTGTATGTTTAATGCCTTCCCGAGAGGAAGCAGGAAATAGAGGACACAGAAAGGTCTCCAAAGATATTGTTTTCCAAGTCATCCAATTCACTAAGAAATAAAACAATCAGAATGAAAGTCTTGTTATATTTTTGGAATCATTTCAATACATACCTACATTGAGGCATACACATTTTCCTTCATGGGGCAATAACTTAAGTGGTGGAAAAATCACAGTGTCAAAGAAGAAAATGCAGAGCAGGAGAATAGTCAGAGAAAGAAACTGACATTCAGCTAGAAAATAAGCAGTACTATAACTCAGCAACAAATGTCCGCAGTGAGTATCAAGGTGTGTAAGGGAGGAATCCTTTCTATAGAAAGAAACAAACAGTTCCCATATATTCCCCAGGTAGCTCAGCAAAAGATGCTGGCCAGAAGTAAGCTCCAAAAAAGCTCTGATCAACCAGTGAGCCAAACTATTAAAAACTAAAAATGCTTGTTCAAATTACTCTTCATGATCAGAGGGTGACAAGGGTTTAGGGAGAAAGGAAAAGGAAAATAAACCAGAGCATGATTTATTGGACCAGTAGTTGTCCCCCAGTGAAAAACTGTACTGTTTGCTAGACTTCCAAATACCATACAGATAAACAAACAAACAAAAAAAATTCTTTAACACCAATTAGCATATTTCCACAATGTCAATATACTCATCAAATCAGTGGCTGACTCTCCATGAACAGTAAACTTAAACTTTCTTGCTAACTCACTTCTACTGTTCTTAATGCATGCATGGAGGAAATGCAGCTGATCTCTGGATCCTGCCATCTTGTGATTGTCAAGGAACTGTTGGTGTGTTAGGAAGTTACATGGAAAAAGCTCCTTTCTCATGTGTCAAGAAATCCTTACAGGGCAAAGATACACAGTGAGAATGAAATAGAATTTCATCACCTGACAAAGACAGTAAGATCACATGTCTTTTAAGAAGTCTAGAGATAAGTACAGGAAACCTGGAATAAGGGATAATAATCATGGTAGCTTTCATTAAAAAAAACCCAAACAACCAACTCCCCTCAAATAACAAAAAACCAAAAACAAACAAAAAAACCAAACTACCAAACAAACCATAACCATACTTTTGTATCTTATCTTCTACTTTCTGAATCACTATTTTTGATCAGAGATTAGCACAATTAATGAACAATCACTCTTAAAACCAAATCACTGCTTATAAGAGAAATGGGAAAAGAATGCAGATATTTTGATTTTCTCTTATCTTTCTATCCAAAAGTCTTTTAGTTTAAGGAGTTTTTTGCTTTATTTTTAATTCAGTATTCTACTTTTGAGTTGTATTTCTTAGTTTTGAATTTTCATATAAAATTTATTAGTGTGGTATACATACTTGCATATTATACATTAATTTCTTATATATGCAGGATTAATATTGCATGTATAGTATTCTAATATTATCCACTCATCTCTTTTAATCAGAGTAAGTCATGGCCACACTTGTTCACTTTGTGTTATTTTATTGTAAAAATAAATTATAACCATTAAGAATCATTTTTGTAGTCCAGGTTTGCTGCACATTCCAGTTAATTTATCACTTAGTACCTGAATAGACTACTTAAAAATATCAAGTCATTAAAAAATTTAAGCCACAAAAGAAAGAATATTGCCTTTGTTCACACATGCAACTTCACTTGAGATTGATAGAAATAACTAAATGTAGCTTCCAACCCTGTTGTCCCTCATCTTCAGTCATCCTGTTTTAGACATATTAATATTTCTGAAAGTCATTGTACTATTTCACTGGTATTAGGTCTATAAATACCAGAGAATTACTTTAGTAACTTCATAGTATCTGATAAATACATGGAGATTCCTGAATGCTTCCTGAAAAGCTATCATGTGAAAACCAAATTATTTGAATGATCAATTGATCAGCATTGCATAATGGTACAGAAGATATTGAATTTGTCAACTGAAGTTCAAGAAAAAGTTAGCTACTTTTCTGACCAAAAATGTCCAGGTACATAACAACAAAACATAGTTCCAAGCCAGAGGTTGCAAAGAAGGAAGGGAAAGAAATATATCTGTAAAGCATACAGAACAAAACTGCTTTCATGGACAAAATTAACCACTTCATGTTTTGTTGAAAATGACACTTCTTTTAATTATCAATAGAAAATCTGTTCTCAGTTTTTATCAAAATGTGATGTATTTGTGTTATGAAACCCAACTCCTTTCTGTAGTTTATTCTGAAGTCTGATATTAGTCATACTGCATTTAGAAACTTTTCCTTCTCTGCTCTGATTGATATTATCTTTGTATACTAAACTGCACTTAAGGTATCATTACTAACAAGTACCACAACCTGGAACCAACTAAATCTGTAATATTCTACACAACAGAAGGATGTGACATAGATCACAGTCTCAGAATATCCGTTAAACCTTTTCAAAAATGAGTCTATACAAAGCCAGTAATGTCTTTTCATTTCCCTGAAAATTCTGATCTGAGGTAGTGACTCTAAAAATGTGCGGCAAATATCTTCATCAGCCTTTAAAAATTGCAAGTTTGATGATTCCCAAGGACCTGCTCAAAAGCATTCCCTGGCTACACCTTCAGGAGATGGACTAGAGTTTGGCAGTCACTTTTGGTGTCTGATGATCATTTCAATTACAATGTTGTAGTGTAAGAACACTATGTTCCAAGCTATTTAAAGGTTTGGGGTTTTTTCTTGCTTTCATCTACTGGCATTTGTTTACTCTTTTCTACTAGTCAGAAACAAAATCATCTTCATCACATTTTCTTGTTCCTTTTTCAGTGTTATCATGGTCAGAGCATATGATTTCAATAAGAAAGCACAGTGTCAAAATACCCATAGGTACCTGATTTTTCAGTGAATGATAAAATAGAACTTTCAGCTCTTTTAACTTCATCAATACAACTAATTACTTTTTAATTACTTTTAAAATTTCAATTTTTTTTTCTGAAAGAACGCCAATAAAGCAAAACTTTGGCCAAGCTTTCATTACACACAAACAGCAATCCTAAGCATAGAAAATATTATTTTATTGTAATATTGAAAGTTTTTCTGCCACCGTTCTTTTGCTAACCAGAACCAATCATTGGTTTATTTTGTTGTTGTATTTATAAATGCAAAATACATGTAAATTTTGACCCTGGACATCTAAAGAAGCACCTACTTGTGCACGGTAATGTAAATAACCCTATAATTTAGAAATTTTTAAAGATCGGGGAAAAAAACGTTTAATAAATGAGGCAGTTGAATCACTAGGGAGTTGGATAGCTGAATGCTTTCTAGTCTTCATTTAACATGGATGAAGCAAGACACAATGTTGAAACTTTAACAACTCCAACTAACATAATGAGAAACAAGACTGTCTCATGTTATATTCATATTATTCTGTTTAATGAAAAAAGCCTCACACATCAGGAAGAGATCTGCAAGACTTGTACTACTCTTATTTTGGGCTTCATGAGTAGGCTGCGGGTAAAGAATAGTGAAAAAACCAAAAAGTAAAAAATATAACCTGAAATTATTCATAAGGTACAAATGGATTAAAAAAAAAAAAAAAAAAANAAATAAATATCTCAGCAATAGTTCCCGTCAACCATCTGCTGTTCCACATAATATTAAATATTTTGAACTAAATCTATCTGACAAATATTTAAGGCATTTGACCCAAGAGATCTACTTAATATATTCTAAAGTTGTCACCAATACAATGAAAAAGGTTCAGTTAAAGGTAACATATCAAATATGTTAGATGCTCCTGAAACCAGACCAGGATAAAAGAGCATTTCTTCTGAAGTAGTTTGTCTTCCTTCCCCAAGCCTCTCTGTTCACAGAGCAGCGCTCATGTCGTATATGCTGTACTTTAATAAAAGTGAACTATAGCCTTATTAACAAAAGGAAGCAAACAAATTTTGCTTTAATAAAGAAGGTCATGCATAAGATTTTTCAACAATTGTTTTCATAATGACAGTCTTTATAGTCCTTGCAAAACTAAACCATTTTGTGGATTTATTGTTCTGAAGGGCCTGTTGCTCATGAAAATTAAAAGCAATTTCCACTAGCAATAAAATCTACTATAAAAATACATTATATGTCATTCATGTTTCAAGGTAAGAGCCAACAACCAAGTTCCACCACTATCTTACATAAACTTCTTGCTCCTCTTTCTGTGGTTTCAGGTACCATGTAGTTTGAGACAAGATTCTGAAAAACAGAAGTACATTTTTAATGTTTATTCCTAAACAGCAACAACAAAAAAAAAATCCCACCACCAAAACCCCAGTCACTCCAATTAATTTAAGTATATTTTTAGTACCTGCTGAGAGTGACATTCTGTTTTGATGTAACATTGTTGGGATTCAGTTACCTGAACATTAGTACCCAAATATCTTTTTAGACACCCTAAAGTTACTGAACATGTTCACATTAGACTGACAAAAGCTATATTTTTCAAGAATATCTCTTTTCTTTTTAAATAAAAAAGGAGTAAGGTTGTGTGAAATTCAGTTACCTGAATACAGATGTCTAGCATCACTTCAGGATAACCCACCTGGCCTTCAGCTCTTTCAGTATAGTGCAAACTCTTGGTCCTATCTGCCAGCTCATTCAGATGTCTCAGGAAGACAGTATCTCAGTGACATAATTTTATTTTTAAATATCAATGAAAATGTTTTTGAAACGTCTTTGAAAAACATAAAAAGGAACTTTGAACAACTATTTGAAATATGAACTAGCCACGTATTAGACCTTGTCTGAAAGGCATGTTGTTAAAAAAACAAACAAACAAACAAAAACCAGTTTGGAGTGTATTAAGTGCTCATAGATTTCCTGTTTTCTTTTCTTGCAGTTTTGAATATAGATTAGACCAGAAAAAAGAAAAGACAAAGCAAAACTTTGGGTTATGCACTTCCAGTCATCTAAAACTGAGAGATATTGTTCCATCTACTCTGTATCCCTCTATCTGAGTCAATGGAGATTAGCTTAGTTGGTTTGAGTATGGTGTTAATTAACACCACGGTTGCAGGTTTGATCCCTATATGGGCCATTCATTTAAAGGTTTAGTTCGATGATCCTTGGTGGTCCCTTCCAGTTTGAATTCTATGATTGTCTGAGGAAGTCATAATATTAGTTTTTCCAAGCTGTACACCTGAAAACAGAATTTTCTGTTAGTATTTCATTGTTTCTTTCTTCTTAACTGTTTGCTTGGTGTTTTTTGGGTTGTTTTTGGCTCATTAACTTAAACAAGCACTTGTCCACTTATTTGCTGATGTCCACCTGTCGAACCTACACACCTTCCATTTACCTCACACCCCATACTTTCACATACGTATTTTTTTACAACTCTCTCACTGTTTTCACGAAAGTAGAAGACCTGCTGGGAGAATCCTGCATAAGTAGGCCTAATAAGGATGAAAAAAGATCTCTTTATGGCACTGACTGGGATGCAATAAAAGATTACAACATGTAAAACCAAAGTAAAGACTGGAGTAAAGCTGATGGCACAGATTTGAAAAATGTATGCTTAAGACTGACAGAGATTAGGACAGCTTTATCTTTACTGAAGCTTTAATAACGTCACTGTAGTTAAATTAGAGACTCAGCTATTGTAACACAAAGAACTCAGATTTACTGCTTTTTAAATATTTGGGCTTTTTAAAAAGATGTCATTATTTTTTAGCCTACTGGGACTGTGAGCTCTGAAAGATGAATCCTTAGAGGAGTCTACAACTGATCCACGTACACAACACTGTTTCAGCATGAGTCATTCCTAAACTGGCAAGTCAGCCTGCTGTCAAGAATTTAGTATTTACTCTTTCACTCTTGGTGCTAAGTTTAAGTAGATAAATAAGTGAAGCAATTTGTGTTTTTATAACTTTATAAGAAAATCTTTTGCCTCTTTCGGACTTTCCACAATCTGCAAAAGAAAATACTGCTATCAAGATTACCAAAATTCAATACAATATTTCAGGTACAACTGTTAAGGATAAATGCAAATGAAGTGTAAGTACAAAGCTTTCTGTTCTTTATTCCAGTCTTCTGTTTAGACTGAGAATGAAAAGGAGGCTTGAAGCCAGTGAAAACATAGGATTATTCCAAACCCTTCTATTAGCAAGTATAAATAAGCAACTATCCCATAACTTCAGAAACAGAACTTGACCATCTAATGGAAAAGTTTATGAGACATGATTGCAAAATTAATCACAATAGTGGGACAACCATATGTAAGCCTCAAGTAGTATTTTTTTCAAGCCACGAGAACAGAAAATAACTATAATCAGTGATTATACAAAAAAAAATGAGTACAATATAAACAGAAATTGTCCACACCTTTCTTCTTCTTTTACTTCAAGCGCTATGTCCTGATTACATACCCACATAGTTTTCTGGGTGTATTACAATTAAAAAAAAAAAAAAGTAGGATATACATACACAATGGATCTGTCACAAGTTATAATTTTGTTCTTCTCACTTCTGTTTTCAGAGAAGAATCTCCAGAAATAAATATTTCCTAAAACAAAATTACATTACAAAAATATTTAGCTCATTTAAATTCAGAATCACATCCTAACACTCCAGGCCTGCAGATGTTTGGTTTTGAAATGAAGCCATTTGCCCATAGAGTGTAATCAGTTTACATGTGTTGTTCCAGTTCAGTCATTGTTTGACTTGATGTCTGACAAATGAGTCTTTCACTCTCCCAATATTTAAATTTTCCTTTTTACTATTTATGTGACAATACCATAATGACAAGATCATTCTGTGCTCATGCAAACCTTTCCTTTCATGATGCTTTGAGAAGTGTTAACATCACTCGTGTTTTCCTCTTTTTATGTGAAGATTGAACATCCAGCTGTTACCTTAATTAAGTCTGCCACAGGCAAAGACCTGGCTTTATGTACCTGCAGAGAGAACTTTCATGGTGCTTTAATGACTAGCTATAGATTGAGCAAAGTGACTCGAGAGGCAATGCAAACAAAAGCTTAGCTCAAATGACTGCCAGAGCTGTCAATTTCCAATTAGGAGACTTGTTTGTCTCTCATGACAGTGAACCACCACAAATTACTTGCATTAGCAATGCTGGTTAATCTTTTGCCACCTGACAGATGGAAGTGAATCAGCTGACTTACGTTAATCACTTCCAGGAAGTGAGAATATTTAAATCTTGGCACAGTTTTGCATCCATGAGGACAGCATTAGGAGATACCATAACAGCAACCCATTATTTATAGAGAAGGTGTCATCTGAAGTGTGGTGGGGGAGGCGGTGGAGTGACTGTCAGGGAATCTGGGGCAAATGAATAGCATCATTCAGCCCTTTCTCAAAAGCTTTCCCACTTGAGGGGAAGCTTCTGGTTGTTCCTCACGTGCATATTTTATGTTTTTACAAAGCTGAACACAATTTTCAGCAAGATCAAGTTTTTATCACATATATATATATAAGATATGCATACAGGTCTCCTAAAGAGCTGTTTGACAATTTATACCCAGCAACAGTATCAGTGAGTAATAACTCAACACAATTCTACTTAAAATAAGAAAATATATTTGGCACTACCAAAAAAACCCTGGGACGAATTCTCTGCAGAAAGATGGAGAATAAGTTTCTTCATTATAAAAAAACCCTAAATAATATCTGAAAGCTTATTAAATATATATTAAAACCTTTGACATGTGGCTCTAAAAATCCAAGCTGATGACATGAATCTTGGACTAATGCCTGGTAACACCTGCCAATGTAAGAGTAAACTGCATTTCAAAGCACATGAAAATTGATTCCCAGTTTGCTTTTTGCAATTTTTCCTTTTTAGTACAACTGTAAAATAATTTGGAGAACAGCTTGGATTTCCATGGTACCTCATTGTTCCCTTGGTGACTGCCATTTCCAAAGAATTAATACTGCCATAATTACAATAAGTTATTTGATGGATATGGGTTTTCAAACACTTTTATTTAGTTCAAAATTGCATGTGATATCACAAAATTTAGTATAAAAGGTAATAGGATCATTATTTAAATTTGTTCACATTTTAACTCAAAATTCAAGCTTCCACAGTTCATGGCAGGACTTCAAAATTCAGTAAGGAGAGAAAAATAACCTTTTCTCGGAAATGTCATCAAGGGGTGCTTGAGAGTATTTTTAATTCTAAAAATAGAAAAATAGTTCTATAGCTATAAAACACAGTTTGCTACTTAGATTGTAGTCAGGTAAGATGGTGTTATTTTACCATTGCTAATTAACTTGACCACTCTAGTCCTCATGAAGGGTGATACAGTCTTAAGCTGCACCATTCTCTTGTATCATCAGCACCTTCCTACTTACACATACATTTACTCACTCCGTTCCCCCTGTGATCTTACAAACAGAGCTCCATTTCACTGATATTGGAGGATAAAGGTGCTCAGGGGCTGGATTAAGATTACATGGACATGAAAAAAATCAAAATTGCTCCTGAAATTTTCTAATTTATTTTGACAGACATATTTCTTACCTGGCTACCTTTGGAGAAAGTTCTTTTCTGTGCTTCATGGCTCTCAATGTTTTTCCTTGGGCTTCAGAAGTCCTTGTGCATATAGGCAGCATTATCAGGAGTGCTAATTAAAAAGATAGCATTATTTCATTCTGAATTGCATATGAAATTATAGTAAGAATTATTATACTCCCCTCCCCAATCCCATATTTTTTTCTGACAACATTTACAATCTCCTTCAAAAGGGGTGCATTGTACTCTGGCTCACAAGTCTAACTTGCTTGTTTTCCTTCTATCCACTTGTGGAATCATACTGGGTTAATTATCATTCATGTTCCCAACTTGCCAGCACAACTTCCACTTCAAAGGGTAGAGGGGATTCTGCAGGGCTGTTTAACTAAAATAACAGGCCACAGAAAAACATGGTGTTAAATATCACTTCCCAGGTAATTAACTGTGTCTTGGGTGCTCCCAATCAACCTTCTTTCATGTTTTGTTGATAGTTTCATTGCATGCAAAATGTTGTGTCTCTAAAATATAATACATCAAATTACGTTTTGCATTTCTGTTTACTCACAAAACACATATATTTATAAAGGCTGTTCTTTGGCTTTCTGCCTACACAGCTGACTTTCTTTATGCATGACATATAACATATGTAAACAGTAAAAACAGTTACATTCAGTGAAATCAGAGATAGAAGCAAATTACAAATTTACAAAATATGCTTATTTAAGACCTTGTTGACATTCAAATTGCCAAAAAACCTTACTGCTATATCTAAGCATATAGAGCTCACTGTATTTCAATCAACACATGTAAAAAATTATGTAGAGGTGTTTTTTTGGGTTTTTTTAATATGCTAGACTTGTCTCCTGAGGTTAAATGCAAAAATCCTCAAGCTGTAAAGAGTTCTTCAAAATTTCATTCTCTAAAATTGAAAAGATGTTATTGGTTAAAAGGTAATATTTTGTATTTTTTTTTCCTTCTTTGTACCAAAAATCCTGTCTGAACCACCATATTTTTCCAGAGAAGTTATGTTGAACTATTATAGACACACATATCATATTTATGTCCTTATATTCCATCTCCAATAATACAGAGAACTTAACAGGAAAGATACCACAAGGATGCATCAACACTGATCTTTCAGGTAGTGTCAATATTTGGTATTCTGCTACATTATATTCAGCTTAGAAAGATGATGTTTAAAAAGTACGTAAGTACGAATCTCAGTGGAATATCTTATTATTATGATTCCTGAGTAATTGAGAGAAAAAATAGTTAAAATGAAACACCAGAAGTCTACCAGACAGACTAGAAAATGACTGAAGTGAAATAAATAAGCAAATAAACAAAAAAAAGAAAGTGAAAATATCACTTTATCACCATGAATAATACCATTATAAAACATAATACAAGGGGTGTCTGTGTGTTTATTGAAGTAAAACTGGCTTGTGTATTCCATTTTTTCCACTTTATTAATATGGCTATTTGAATGTCTGATAACTATCCACTAATGTTTATGAATATGGTTTTCAAGTTTTAACCCATTTCTTTTGATATACGTATAATAAACTACAGCCTTGTGTCATTAAAATGTTTATGTCATAGCGAAATATAGAGGGGACATACACGTCCTTTTAAATATAATGGAAAAATGTAGGAACTGATAATAAGGGGGCTGAAAATAAGCAAACTATGATATAATTTCAGCTTGATTTTCTTGAAGAAATTTTTCTAGACTTAATAAAAGCAAATTAAGTTTCATAGAAAGTAAAATTCACCTATAAGTAATTGATGAACAGAAGCTAAAAGTTTAAATATTGTCAAGTTAGTAATATATCAAAATTCTAAAGGGATTTAAGCTCAGAAGAAACTTTAAAAACTATTGATAAATGCAAATGCAATATCTCACATAAATAAGTATAGAGAATCACGTGCTAAATTTAGTAGACACACACATATAAATATACCTTTATAAAAATATGTATTTACAAATATATAAAATATAAAAACAAGACTAAGAAAAGAAAGTTAAAATAATATAGTTTTTCCATGGTCTACATTGAATATGAGTTTCTATCCTTAGAAAAGAACCCTTGAAATAAAGCAATAAACATTAATTCATGAAACCAGAAAAAAAAAAATTGTATTTCTGGGCATAAGAAATTTAAAGAACACAATAGTATGCACATGGATATACAGCTGGCTCATATAGCAAGTTTTAGGGGAAAACATTAATTATTTTAAAAATATGTTAAAAATGTTTGTTAAAATGGTACCATTAAAATGGAAAAACACAAGAAACATCTGATATTCTTGGCTACTGTTTTAACCAAACCACAGTCTGATTGTCACAGCATTTGAAAAGTGGAAACTCACGGAATCTGTGTTACCTGTTGTTGCAATGAATTGCTTGTCAGCAGTTGCAGAGTTTTAGACTAGAGTTGCATTGAAGAAGGTTAATATACTGCGACAAAGATCTTAAGTCAGCTTTTTTTTCAACATAGTTGCTTCCCATTTCATAAGAAATGAGTTTAAATTCTTTTGTAATTGTGATTTTGACTTCCATGTGGAGAAAAGTACAACAGCTGAGTGGAATACCAAAGAGATCAGTACTGGGACTTATTTTTGTAATTTGCTAGTTTCATTAAGAGCATACTGGAAGATATGCAGTCAACCTCCTTTTTTTTTTTTTTTCCCACAGCAAGATTTGAATTAAAACAAACAGGAAGACAGCAGACCTAACTTACGCACATATTTTAGTATTTTGGAACAGCAAACAGCTTACCTTCAATGGAATTTAATATTAAATAAAGAGCATCCGTATACCAGGAGGCAGTTAATCAACACAGCCCAGATAAATATTCCTAGACAGCAATGTATGAAAATAAGATGAAAAAATGCCTATGGTGTGTGAAAACAAGTAAGAGTTGCTTTATTATTATGTCTGAATAAGCAGTAAGTTAACAAGTAACTGGATAGATAAACTAATGCATTACTTTTTCTGTATATGCAAAATGGCTGCATTAAACAAAAATTAATCACAAACTAAAGAGCACCAAAAATAGAGGAGACTGATTTCTCTTTATACTAGAATATAGACAAATGTAAGCTACAATGATTTTTCATAAACACATTCAGAAATGTACAATTGTTTCAGGACAATTATAGAAAACCAAGGCAAAAAACCTCATTTAATCTCCATCCTTCATTCCCAAGACCCATACCAGTGCCATTTTTAAAGGAGTATTTCTATGATTATTCCAAGGTTTGTGCCTCTAGGTTTTCCTTCAGCAATCTGTTTTAATACTCAGTTCTTTAATAATAAAATGCTTTCATTGAAAGATTCCTGGCTAAAACTTTTGTCCTATTTGTCAGTCACCATAGAAACTTCTCCAATTGTTTACACTGAAACAGTGCAATATTTGTACTTATTTGAAAACTACTTTTGCAGGCAGTGAGAGGAAAAGAAGGACGATGAAAGTTCTCTACCTTAGAATAAATAATTGTAGTTTTTTCATATCTCTCCTTATAAGCCATTTTACTTAATACCTAATTATATTTTTGGTTCTGCCAAGGCTCTTTAATTATATACCTTTCCTGAGATGCCTATGGCTGTAAATAGCATGCGTGTTTGCATTAGCAAAATATAAACTTCCATGAACCATTTTTGGGCTGTGAAACTCAGTTATTTGAACAGCTAAATTTTTTAAATGGCTGTCATACTTTGGCCCATCAAATTAGCATTTTCCAAAACAGTTCTGAAGGACACAAAAGGAACAATGTCCAATAGGTGTTCTGTATCCAATCATTCTTTCTGAAAGGCAGAAAGTGGTATAACGATGTGATATGAGCAATTCTCTGCCAGTTGTTTCTCCTGACAGAGTCCTTTGCATATTTAGGTTACTAGAACACACTTAACCTGACCACTGTCATGAAAGGATTACTGCATTTCTTTCATAGATGGAAGTATTGTCTTTTGCATATGAAACAAATATTTTCATTATGTTATTATTTCATATCCAACCTGTGATCTTTTGTAGCTCTTCCACCTCTTTCTTAACAATGTTTTTACTTAAGGAACTGACAAATTAAAGAAGATAAAAAAACTCAAGCAAACAACAACAATCACCAGCACACCAACCAAAACAAAAACACTAACCAAAAAAACCCCACAAAACCCAAACAACAAAATGAAGTGCAAGATAATTTTGAATTTTAGCCCAGGCTTCAACATACCTGCTGGTGTCAACCATCTTTCTATTGCCTCAAATTTAATAGACAGAGCATCAATTCCATCATTCAGTACCTTAACTAAATTCCTCAGTATTATTGGGTCCAAAACAGATTTCCTGCATTTTTTTACATGATACAGCCATTATTTCCATCATTCAAAATAATGTATGTCAAATAATTTAGAAACTAAAAATGTGGAAAGGTCTACAACAATTTGACTAGTAACTATTTTAGGAAAGAAATAAAACCCACAGAGAGTGAATTTGTATTGCTTTTGTGAAGTGTTGGTGGAATTGAATTAGTTAAATTACTTTCTAAGGCTCTGTTCTCACCTCTGTCTTTATGCTTCAGATAACCCAGAGATACAGAGAGAAAATAAAATTTCCAGTGCTATGATGTGGAATACTACATCCAAAGCTTATAAAAACCAACATCTGTAGTGTTTTTATGGGTGTAGTGCATCCTGTAATCTTTTTGGACCCTGAACTCAAGAGGTCAGAAAAGATCCACTGTTAGACCCACCTGACAGAGATAAAATGTACACAAAGGCTTTTCTAAGAAGGGCTGCTGAAGGTAAAACATTACAGATTATACATCTTCAAGTCCTTTGACTTGCTCCCTAAATTTCTGATCTTATGAAATATATGATCATCCCTTATGTTTCTTTCTGTGATCCAGAGGCTATACCTTTATAGGGCTCATTTTCAAACAGATGTTATTAGGCTGAAATATCTTCTTTAAATGAAATATGTCTTTGTTTCAAAAAACCTGGAAGAACTTCCCTTCCATTAGCTGCTGCAAACTTTGTGGATTATAGAAGAGTTTGTTACTGATTTTTTTCAAGGCCTACTGCTTTGAGCTACAATTATCCAGGTTTTCATATTAATAAAAGAAATGGTTCAGACAAGTGTGGTCTTTTGAACTTCAGAATCAGTGCTTTCTTGTGGGATTCAGAAAATGTAATCTGAAACTTTGAAAAGTCAACAAAATTAAGATAGGCATACTCTTAATACAGATTCTAATGAACAGAGTATAATTCTAGTGAGACAGAAAAATAATTTAGAAAATAGTGGTTTATATTTCATGTTTAAAATTAAATTTTTTCTAGTTAGGCAAGTGAAAAACAGATGCTTTCTATTTTTTCATTTATTTTTTCTCTTAAATACTGTTTACTCAACTAGTTAATTTTATCCATAGTTTTATAATAATTCTATTTACAAGTTTACCTACTCTGCCAATTATCATGGCTTGATTAAGCAATTACTCTACACTCTTCCTAAAACAGTGTCCTAAACTTTATTCTCCTTGTAAACTACAGCAGAAACAAAGAGAACAATAAAGACAGAACATTAGAAGTTGCACTGGGGCAAGAGAATATGACTAAATATATAAGGTCAAATATTTAAAGGAAACAAAATGAAGTTCAAAATATGTATCTTGAAATAAGTAGATTCTTTTGATGTTTTTGCGTAATTTAGTTTGAAAACCATACTGAAGAGAAGCTTTCAATTTGATATGTAAAGTAGATACTTTGAATCTTATGTAAGATTCACTTAAGAAACCAAAATGTTTTATAATTAGGATAAATACGTAAGCAAAGTGATCATTGACATTAAGATTTCTCCATAAGTTGTGAGTGTTTCCTTTTGCAGGAGCACAACATATTTCTTGATGCCAGTTTAATTTAACTGGATGTTCTTTGATACTGTGGAGCAACTGAAATGTTCTTAACGTGGTAAGTTATATCGTAAAAGTACAACTAATATGTTTGGGAAGTTGATTCTAGAAAATATACTTTTGTCATGGGAGAGAGGAGAGGGGAGGGGAGGGGAGGAGAGGAATAAAAATATCTTTCAGTGTCACTGTACCTCAGTAACAAAACAATGTGAAGTACAGGTAGGCAGTGGTAATTCAGAATACAAGTAAGCAAGGCACAGTAAAATAATCACACCTTTATACATTTTCAGTAGTATTTCTAATGAAAAACAATACAATTCATAAGAAAATCAAACACAAAATCCATAAAATATCTAAAAAACCCTTATTCTAGATTAATATTTGAAGATATTCACTCTTATATGGAATTGTGAAAAAAATATAATTCCCTTCAATTCACAATAAAATGGGAAGGATAGCAAACTTTGCTAGACAAAAATATACTTAGCATTAGAAAGCCATAGATCTGGGACAGAGCATTACTGTCCCTTGCAAAAGGAAATTTTCAGGAATGGGTATGCCTCATTTAGTCAAGACAGTTAAATTTTGTCGGGGAAGGCGACTTGTATGAGGCCTGGAGGCGACACTTCACCAGGTGGACGTATGAAGAGGACCCGGTTCCAGCCACAGGGACTGCTTTATATCAAAATGCAACTGCCCCTTAACAAGACTGTATGTGTTAGTTTACTGATTTTACCCCAAACTCCACGTAGAAGTTTGGGTTGTTGTCCCTAGGATGGAGTCTCAGTTGTTATTGTTTCGGCCCCCTCAGTCCTCCATGTTGTCTCCCTCCCCTCTGTTTTCCTGCCTTTGCCCTCACGGCTTTCCCGCCGTTTTCCTATCCCCTCTAGTCTCATTGGCTCGCTGCGGGACCGTTTCCCCATTGGTTGTCTCGTTACCGCAGCAACCGAACTCACCCTATCAGATCCCTGTTACCATCCCATACCCCATAATATTCCCTGCACCTACCATATATAAATAAACCCTCCATTTTAATAAAGGTTGGCTCACTTGGAGCACACTACTCTCGGGTGCGTGTCGTTCCTCGTGGGTCCCCTCACCGGTCAACGGTCGGGGCAAAATTTCATATAATATAGAGGTATAGCAGAGGAAATACAAACTTTGCAGATGCTTGATGGAAGCTATCACACAGAATATCCCATTTCTAGATATCCATATTGCACAAATGAATAATCAAATATGCAGATTTTCCAGTCATTTGAGAAGAGCTCCAGGGAATTTGCTTCATGATCTAGTGGGGTTGCTACTGCAGAAGGAAGGAAACGCAGTGTCATTTAGTCTCTGCACAGACTGAAGGTCTTCACTAGCCCCAGTGTAAGGACAAGTCCAGGATGAGAGTAAACTTGTTCCTTCCGGTCAAGACAGAGTCAATAACAAGCATTTATCTCCTTACATTGTCTTAAAATCTGGAGAGAAATCTTTAAAGTTCCTTCTCAGCTTTGTATTCCTGGATTCTTCCTCACTAAAATCAAGAACTATCATAAACCTCTGAGTGTATTTATCACTCTAGTTTGATAAAAAGCAATCAAAACACTGAGCTGACATGAAGGGGAAATGTATATTTTGTGGGTTTTTACACTCTTTGTACTTTTGTTCACAGAAGCATTATTATCTCAATAATAATCTCAATGTCCCCTAAAGTGACCAGGGTGTTTAGCTTTACAATATATCCTTGGAAGGAACAGCATTGTGTGTGAGGGATCCTGGCTTTTAAGGTCCAACAAAGTCAGAGTTCATTGTAAAAAATTTCTTCAAGAAAACACCCTTATTCTTGAAGGCATAACACATGGCAGAACTGGAAAATGAAAAAAATATCAGAGTTAGGGGGAAATTCTCTGAAAATAATTTCTGTAAAACAATTGACATCTTAATCAGGGCAGAAGTTTGGAGTGATTTCAAATAGAAAACTGTTCTTACATAGAAATGAAACTGTCCTCTTCATTGTGAATAAAAGCAAGTAAAAAAGCATTCAATATGAAAATTGAATTTTCTTATTCTTTATATGCAGGAGAATATAAGAGTAGGATGTAAGAAGGGAGATATTACACAGTACAAACAGGGTCTTACATGGAACTATGGCCAGGAGATCTATGAACAAGCAGTTTCTTTCTGTCTGAAAGCCTATGTTAAGTAAGTCTCAACATTAGAAGAGCAGTGAAAGCTGTGGGATTATCTCAATGCTCAACTTAACAAATTTAATCAAATTTACCAACAGAGTTGCCTCAGCTAGGTTCTAAAACAAAATGTGTTAATATTTTTGGATTAAACAAATTAATATGTCATATCCCCCAAGTGGAACTCTATTTTGACAGCAACTGTATAGAATTTTAAGTGAAAGAGGGAACTGTTGCCTTTGGACTTAAAAAAAAAAGAAAAACAAACGGGGAGGATACACATAACAGGATGAGTAAATACAGCAGCATTATACAAAGAACAATGGATGCCCTTTTGCATTAGCATTTTCAGCTGAAATACTTTAAAAAGTAATGAGCATCACTACTGTAAGGCAGTGTGGTTCCTGTAATTTTTAAATCTATCCCAGATATGCAGACTACCAAATTCACCTGAATACAAAAGTAAGACAAGAAATTTCATTTCCCACCAAAGAAATGGGAGGCCAGAAAAAGGAAAGATGAAAACTCTGTGACACTGTTGCCTGATTAACAATAACATTAAAAAAAAATCTGAGCTCAGAAACTTCTTATTTTTCCTGTAAGCTACATCACTATCCAACTGAAAACAAAACAAAACAAAAAAGGTGAGAAGGAAGTTTGTTCTTTTGCCTGGTCATTTCTCAGTGTTCCTGAAAGCACAAGACACAGCTACTATCCTATCTATGGTGTAATTCCCAGAGAATCTGGAAAAGCTTTTAGCACCATGTTTGTAGTTGAAAGTTCAAATAGATGACTTGGAGCTCTTCTCAAAAGCTAAACATTTACAAAGATTTGTAGTATTCTATGGAGAAAATCTTCATAGATTTGTCATGTTTTTGACATTAAACACTTTTGAAAGCTGAACATTTGCATACCATCTAAAGCATTGAATTCTAAACTACATTAGATTAATCTAAGGTACATACGGAATTTGTTAGGTGTTGTGTAAATTACAGGATTCAAGTGACTCATACTTAATATTCGTTTAGTAGGTTTTGTCAAACACATTACTGGAGAGCTTCTTCTTTCTCCTTATATCAAATTTTCTTGGGTATATGGTGGACTATGTGTTTGCCTACAGCTATTCTCTGAAGAAAATAATATATGTGTGTTTTCATTCATGTAAAATAATGCTGTGGATTTGTCTGAGTAAACTTGCTTCTATCTGCTCTTATCTCTGAAAAAGATAGAACTAAATATAAAGTATTTTGCATTTTCTCAATTTTTATTTAACTTTTAACACTTTATTTCAGGTATATCAAGAAGCTTCCTTAAACTCATAGAAAATAAGGAAGGACTGGTGCAGAGAATTAATATCCTTGATTAATGTATTACATCAGGTTAAAAGCTTAAGGATAGGCATATAGTTTATACCTATATATCACATCATCCTGTATTATATGAAAATACAGCTATAGAGTTTGTGTTCAGAAGTCCCAATTGCTTTCAGAATCCTGAATTATGTGATTCACTATGGTTGCTAAGACTCTAAACATTGTTTTAGGCTTTATCTAAAGTCATGCTCAAAAAAACCCAACCCAACCAAAAAA
>VXBX01000268.1:28499-47374 GCA_013400415.1 Scytalopus superciliaris | reverse complement strand
TAAAAAAACAAAAAAAAAACCCAACCCCCCCCAAACACACCAAAAACCCCAAATAAAAAAAAACCAAAAATCAAAAAACACAACACTCTCCCAAACAAACAACAACAAAAAAAAAACAACAAAGCAAAGAAAAAACCACAATCAAGCTGACAAAAACCTCCAAAAGAACAACGCATCTATGATTTCTGAAAATATACAATATATAAACAAGCTATTTTTTGGAAGAGACCAACATTACACCTATTGGCAAGTACCGGATGGAGACGAATCTGTGGAGACGCCCGAGACTAGTCATGTGGAGAAATAAAGGATTTGGATATCTGATTTTGCTGTTATGTGATGGTTGCCATATGGGCTGTTTTTACAAGTTTGGACATGTCTTCCTGTTTTTCCCTGTTGTTCTCAATTCACCCTTGTGTTTTGCTTTCCCAGTTACTTGCCCAGACTTGTTCCATCCCCAGTTATTAGCTTTCCCAGTTTTACTGCATCCCTGAGGTATCTGGAATTTTCCACCCTGCTCCCTTAGGTCCTGTTACCCACTCCCTGATTGGTTGGTTTTTGCTGCATTGCAGTGCTACCGTATATTTGGTCATAGTTTAACTGACTCTGCCTACCTTTACCTGCAGCCCTGAGGGGAAGGTGGGGGAGGGAAAGAAAGAAAGGGACACACTCCGGGGAGAGAGGTTGGTGCTGCCAAGGTGAGCACGAGGAAGAGAGCTTTATTCAAAACACTACAACTTAAATAGGGTCGGGGGGCTGGGTCCTGACCCCAGGAGCACCCTGGGAAGGTTTCTGGGAAGGGTCTGGGGCAGACCCAGCCATACAAGGCAAGATTCTTCAAAACTGGGAACACAGAGGCAGGTGATACCATATAAGGGAATGGTACAGTGCCGCAGACACGGACCAATCAGGGATGGGTTATACAGCATGAGGGATAGAAACTTCCAGCAGGGACACACAGTGAAATAAAGAGAATGATAAAATCCTCAAACTTCGTACAGATTTCAAACTGCAAAACAGTCCTTAACATAGCAAGAGTCCATACAAACACAGCAAACAGTTCTTAGCACAGATCTGTGCTGCTTTCCACAGCTAATTTCTCTTCTCTCCTCCAACATTTACCCTTTTATGCTTTCTTTTGCCTTATGAAGAAGGCTCTTTCCCAAACTCCTCCCATGTTCCGCCTACTACATCTGAGTGACAGTTTGTCCTCTATTTAAGGCAGCGCACCACAAAATGGAAGTTTTTTCCTCCCTGTTCACCTTGGTGTGAGAGTTGTTCCTTCCACTGGGGTGCCATTGGGGGAGGGAACCCTCCTTGCCTGCACCGACCCTCAGGCTAAGGAGCCCTCAGGAGCAGGATGGAGGCTCTTCCATCGAATCCTCAGGGCCACAGCTATTCATGTTGATTCTTGGAATTACACAGCGTACATTAGTATTTGCTGCATTTTATATGTGTGTGTGCATACATACATTCTTCCTTCTACATATATATAGAAGGAGGAATTTTTCTTGAGATCATTCCAAATGGAAGGACTGAATTCAGTAAGCCTAGTTTGGATGTGTAGTAATTGAGTATACTATATTTTTGCTTAAGAAAACCTGTATATAGAGCTAATTGCAATCTGGTTTTTGGAAACAGTATTTCTGAGAACTAAAGAATGGATAATGACTAGAAGTAAAAAATACTTTCTCCACAATAGTCTACAAAGAAAAACTGCAAGATATTTCTCTTTCACTGTAACAACACTGTTACCTGTCAAATGAGGAAGATCAAAAAAAGGATTTCAAATAAGTGTGAAAGTTCTATCAAATTTCCAGTACGGTTTTGAGTAATTTTAGTATGCATGGATAAATACTTTTCAAATACAATATTAAGTAAAAATCCCCCAGAATAATCTGTTTTTCTTCCTCCTCACAACAATACAATTTTTCTTGGCCTTTCAAACAAATATTCTCTGGTTTTTGCACACCACCCTTAGGCACTTGAGGACAGGATTTTGGGAGAAGTGAGGAGTGTTTATTGTTTCTATTTTAACAAATGGAGTATCTGTGTGGGAGATGAAACTAAGGGAACAAAGTATGTCAGAGGACTACTATATTTCCTACTGACACAGACGTCATATGAATGGGAAAACATAAAAGTTAACTCATGAAAAATAGGTGCAAAGCTATCCAAAGATGATCTAATCTGCTTTTCTGCTATTGCTTGTGTCCCCATTCTGTTAACAAACATTCCCATTATACTGTTGTATGCTATTATCTATATGCTATATGGTAAGACTTGCATTGCTATATGATATGACCTTGGCCTGGCAAAATCATGGAGCAGATCCTCCTGGAAACTACTAAGACTCAAGGAGATGAATGGTGACAGCTAACATTAAGGGCAAATCATACCTGTCAAATTTGGTGGGCTTTTATGACAGGCTTACAACATCAATGGATAGGAGGAGAGCAACTGGTGCCATCTACTTGACTAGCACAAAGCATTTGACACCATCACAGATAACATCCTTGTCTCTAAACTGGAGAGAGATGGATTTAATGGGTGAACTACTCAGTGGATAAGGAATTGTCTGGATGCTTGCTCTGAGAGTTGTGGTCAACAGCTCAGTGTTCAAGTGGAGTCTAGTGTCAAATTGCATTCCTCAGGAGGAATGTGTCAAATTGCAGACTGGTGCTGTTTAACACCTTTGTTGGCACAAGGACAGTGGGATCTAATGCACCCTCAACAAGTTCACTGACAACACCAAGTTGTGTGGTGTGGTCAACATGCTGGAGGGAAGGGATGTCATCCAGAGGGGCCTTGACAGGCTTCAAAGGTGGGCCCTGGCAAACCTCATGAGGTTCAGTAAGGCCCAGGGCAAAGTCCTGTACCTGGGTCAGGGCAATCCTGAGCACAAATACAGGCTAGGGGATGAAGGGATTGCAAACAGCCTTGAGAAGAAGCTCTTGAGGGTGTAAGTGGACAAGAAGCTGAGCAATATGCACTTGCAGCCCAGAAAACCAATCATATTCTGTCTTGCATCAAAACAAGTGTGGCCAGCAAATTGAGGGAGGTGATTTTGCCCCCCTACTCTGCTATTGTGAGACCCTGTCTGGAGTGCGACATCCAACTCTTGGACCTCCAGCATAAGAAGTACATAGACCTTCTTGAGCAAGTCCAGAGGAAGCCACAAAGATGATGAGAGGGCTGGAGCACCCTTCCTATGAAGACAGGTTGGGAGAATTTGGGTTGTTCAGCCTGGAGAAGAGAAGACTCAGGGGAGGCCTTAGAGCAGTCTCCAATACCAGAAGAGGGCTTACAACAAAGCTGATAATGTAGCACAGGACAAGAGTAGCATGTAGAGATAGGACAAGATGAATGGCTTTAAACTGAAAGAGGTAGGTTTAGAATAAATATTAGCAAGACGTTCTTTACTCTGAGGGTGATTAAACATCCTGAGTAGTTGCCCAGGGAAACTGTGAATGCCCCATCCATGTAAGTGTTCAAAGCCAGGTTGGATGGGACTTTCAGCAACATGGTGTAGTGAAAGACCCTGCCCACAGCAGGGGCATTAGAACTTAATGATCTTCAAAGATCCCTTTTAACCCAAACCATTCCATGATTGTATAGCAACATAAGAAGTAGCAGCATTAGACACTTAATATCTCAATAAGCCTATACACCCTATCACCTACACATGCTAAGAAAATTGTTTCTCCACTCTTTCTTCAAAATTAAAACGGCTCATTTTCCTGTTGAATTGTTTTCCTTGGAAATTCTCTTTCAAGTGCCACTCTTTCTTTCATGGCAACAGATTATTTTTAAAAAGAACAAGATAAAGGAACTGTTAAAGCTGTTTTGCCACAGTGAAACAAACCAGCCTCCATATATTTGGTCTCACAATTGATAAATAAGCCATATAAACTCAGAACCCTTGAAAATTAAAAAAAAAAAAAAAAAAAACAAAAAAAACAAAAAAAAAAAAAAAACAAACAAAAAACCAAAAAAAAAACAAACAAAAAAAAAACCAAAACAAAACAAAAAAAAACAAACCCAAAATATCTCCTTTGGTGCATTTAATTGTAAAATTTTCTCACACACAAAATCTCCAAGCTCATGTGCTTAGAAAACTTTGTTAGGCAAAACATACCATGAACAAGGTGGAAGGGGGGAAAAGTAGAACAATTGACCCACAGAAAAAATACGTAATAATTTCAAAAAGATTTTGAGGGTCAGTGTTGAAAAATTTCAAAGAAAATAAAATTTTTTGGAGATTGCTGACAAGGTAATATCTGTTTATTTTCTTCTGACTTCAACACAATACTTAGAGTAAGATGACTGCAACATTTTTTTGTGATGCATTGTATATACCATGTAATCTCATGTTTCAGAATTACATCTGTTTTTATTTTAGGTGTGATATTTTGACTCAACTAGTCAAATAAAAAATAATAAAAAAAGCTAGGATGCTCCCAACTATAAGCAGCTGAATTTAGTAATTCAGATGTAAGAAGAAACTAAGCAGACTGTGCTTCAAGCTGCTTCTGTGATATTTTATCAGTTTACATTTTGTTACACACCTTCTACAGAAATGGTGTCAAGATACATGAGGGAATGTTGAAAAAAATTTTCTTCCTTTTGAATAGCAAGATTTGGATTCTTGAAAATCAGCATAATAGCAAGAGTTACATTCTTTAAAATATTTTTGTCATAAAGTAACATCTTGCTCTCATTTCAAGTATCTCTGGGAACTAAACTGAATTCCATAACCAAGCTGGTGGGACTCTTCCTTGAGTCTAAGTAAAGAAATTTGCCTCACAGATTTCCAAACAAACTAATATATTGGCTACTCCCAATTTTTTGTATGCAAAACACGTAACTTTGATGTGTTTGATCTTTTTTTCTAGCCTTACATTAAACTAGGTATTTTGAAGGTTTTTTTGAGACAAGGTAAGAAAACCAGATCATTCTGGATTAAAAAAAAAAAATAAATTATATATATATATCTCATTGCCTAAAATTACAGCGTATTGCACTGTTTCAGTTTACAGGCTGATTTCAGTTTCAGATGAGTGCTATATAGAACACTGTCCAGCTGTGACCTCAGGGCTTCTATGCTGGCTGTTGACAGGAGCCAAACCTTCATTAAAAGCAAAGTGTTTGCTGCAGCTGAAGAGTTGTTGCTCTGGTGAAACAGATTATTCCTGAGCTGCAGAGCTGAAAGCTTGTGCCCACCTCCTGTGAGGCCACCTGGAAGTTCTGACAGAAGCCTGGGTGTCCTTTCACTCTGTAAGTCAACTTCCCCAGTACTGCAGTTACTCAAGCATAGGGCTACTACATCAGCACCAGAGCTGGAAGCACTGGGTCCAGGCAATGCAGATGGCATCTGGGGGCACTTCTACTGGAAGCTCCCAGCACTGTGGAAAACTGTCTGGGACTTGGAGGAGAAAAAAGTTCTGAATTAGTATTTCCAGAGTCAGATTCCTACATAATACAGGAACAATAAACTGTCTTTACCTATGATTTCTGTACTAAAATGAGAAATCTGTCTCAGTGAGGGTATTCTGAGAGAGAGGCTAACAATGGAATTAAAGCTTCCAAATTACAGGAAGCTTGATACGCACTCCCTTGAATTTCCACAGCAGTACCACACATCACAACAAATTGCTACATATGCTTCAGTTTTTAAAAAAATCACATGATGTCTCTGTTATGTGCAAAAATATTGCAGCTTTCTGCTCATTGCTATTTCAGGTGTTGAATCAACACAGTATTGGGAGCAAGATTTTACCTAAACAAGACCATTATAAAAGACAGCTGTGTTCCCAAATGCTAACTCTAGGCAAGCTGTAGTACCATTCTAGACCAATAAGAAAGTTGAATGTATATTTCTACATACTATAGGTTTTCTGTTGGCATGACAGCCTACTTAGTAGAAGGTATGTTACATCATGATCATAATAACTATACATTTTAGAAGAACAAAGTTACCAATTTGCACTGGGTGATGAGTTTAATAACAGTGGCTGCTTTCTGATACCTATTTCCTGATGATAACAACTTCCTGACTTTTAGAATGAAAATATTTTCTTTTATAAAAGGAAAAAAAAGGAAAAAAAAAAAAACAGTGAACAGTAGGAAAAATAGGTTATAAATGTGAGGCAGAAAGAGGCTGTATCAGATGGTTCCATATTATTTTCAATTCTCTTGCTGAGAAATGACACTCTGAGATTTGAACTCATAGTCAAACTTTTTAAAATCTGGCCATAGATTTTTAATAAGAGGACAGCTGAAAAAAACCAAACCAAACCAACAACAAATCCAAAATACCAAAAGACAAGAACAATAGGCAGGAAATTTCTCAAGAGAAGAGGTATCAATCTAGCATGTCTGGAAAGAAATCTCCCTGAAATGAAAGTACATAGTTTAATAAAATGTTTCTAACATATCAAGTTTCAGGTTAAAAGTATTAGTAAAATTAATAGAACTGTAAACCCCAACATGACTATTTTAAAATATCAAAATAAGTGAAAACTACAAACAGAAAAAAAAAACCCATTGAAACTTTCATATAATAAAAATATTTATCTTTTTTTACTTGTATAGAATGATGTTGGAGCCTGCTTAAATTAATGAGGTGGGTATACCATTGTGACCAGTTCTGAATCTTTTAAAACTGAACATATAACACAGCTAGGATGAATGTATATGTTACTGATCGCTGATTGTATAAGGGTTTGCCATCACTGATTCAGTCTCATAGGTTCAGTCTCTCTGATTCAGTACTCATAGATTAACAAATAGCCACTATTCCTCAAAGCTATTTCTCCATGATGCCACAATAATATCCTGCTAAGGCACATAGTCACCAAACAAGTCCATGCAGCTGAAGTCTAGACCTGACAAACTTATTCTGGATGATGGCAGCTGCCTTGGAGAGCTTGACACCTGAATAACCAAAAAGGTAAAGACATCTGCACAAATTCATGCAGTAGGTCAACCCTAAGACTATGGTAAGAACCACTAACTCTGGCTGTGAAGCTTTAACTATTACACTACATGTGAAGGATACCTCTTAGCTCTAGCAGGTTTTACATCAAGCCCTGAGGATTACAAAATGTGGCTGATGACTGTAATTAGTGTTTATTGTTTGTTGTGTACCAACAGCATGCTAGGAGCAAAAAACAAAATTAAGACAATGACTGCTGTAGAGAGAGGGGAGGGAAAAAACTAAACATGGCAGATAAAGAAATGAAAACAATTACAGATCTATCATGCTGACTTAGAATCCATGCAGTTACAAAAATAATAGAGTTAAATAATAAAGTTGCCTGCAGGCAATATAAAAGGGATTTAATTATTTTTGAATTACCCATCTTGGATGAAAAATAATTTCCAGAACCAGGAGAATTAAGCATTCTTTTGACCCTGAAATGAAGTTAGTTTTAAAAATTCTTTTTTTACATATGTAGCTTTTATGTAGCACAGTTATGTATTCCTGCTTTGTTTATTAAATGTATAACTTTGCATCAGTCACAATTTATATCACCTGGAACACATTTGTAAATACAATATGAAGTAGTGATGTATTTAATGATAAACACAATAAACTGTAACCAATCACTAATTGTGAGCTGTGGTATATGGTGTTTATAAATTTTACAGAAAAAAAATTGTGTCAGTGCTCTGTTACTACTACTGTATTTTCCTCCCCTTTACAAATGGAATTTTTATCACCATAACAAGATATAAAATACAATGAGAAAAAAATCAGATTTTTTTCTTCTTTTCTCTTGGTTGTAGGTCAATAAGCTGATACTATTGCACTGAAAAATATATATAGGTGTGTGTAGGAAGGCATAGCAAGACTGGCTAAAACTTGCACTAATTCACATAATTCAGCACTAACAGCTGTGTCTTAGGTATGTGTGTTTTCAAAGGTAGCCTCTATAAAGGCAGGCTGTAGTAAATACACTTATGCCTTTCTGTAAGGTCCTGGAGGAAGCTGTCATTTGTATTCATAGTTTCCAGATTCAGGTTGCATTTTTCCTTCCTGTAGCTACAACATCCTATGTAGAATCCTAATTCCTTGTCCAACAGTAGAAGAGTGTCCACATCTCTGCTTACTAGCAAATCATTGGTTTAGAACCTTTAGCAAAGGCACACTGAGTCTCCCATTACTGCTCACTTCTGTGTGGATTTCATCCACAATTCTGGAATCACTGACTGATCCAAAACCGAGTCATCAGTTCATCAGAGTCATCATCCAAGATGGCACATTCTCAAGAAAATATGAAGGTACTTAGTTTATTTCCCAATGAACAAGAATGCTGCCCTGAGCAAGTCACCACAGCCTGCCTTAGACATCAAGAGTGACACAGATCTTTAAAAGTTTTGTTTTGCGGGGGTAAAAAACCCAAATCCTTAAAAGAGGCATACAGCAGAAATAACACATTAATCCTTAAAATCATTTTTATTTTATGATACATGAATGCAACTAAGAATTATATAAAATTTTCTGAGCATCTGCAGGTATTCTTAGGTTAGTTACCTGAACATCTGCTTTATTTAACTATTAATAAATTAATAGGTTAATTGTTTACTTTAAAAATCAATGCTTTAGAATGGAACACATCAATAAAATACTACCAGAGTGATTTCTTGTGATAGGTCTGATATTTTAGTAATAACACGTTCTCAACCTACAAAACATGGATGTCTAACAGTCAAGAATTAACAATTTGCAAGAAAATAATTCTTCACAGAAATTTAGTTATTTTAGAGTCAGGCCTAGAATATAATACACTATACAGTAGACTTCAATGATGGATCCTGGCCAGAACATAAAAGATGCAGAGATATAGTGAAAGGCTATGGCAAATAATATTCCAGCTTTTTTGAAAAAGTTTACTTAAAAAAAAAAAAAATCTCTCAACTCTGATGTGTAAAGTTAGTTCACTTCTGATCTTACTAAATATGATTAATATACCTATGTTAAGACTAATGATTCAAACTAACTTTATTTCAGGAACACTGAAATATTTTAAAACACCATATAGAGGAAGTATTTAAGTTGTCTTTATATCTCATTCAATACAATTATATTAAAATGTGATAACACAGTTATGCTTAATCGTAGTGTCTAGCTTCACACAAGAGGATTCCAAAAATTTTAAAGACACGTCCTCTCTGTCTGCAGTAAATACTCTACTGCTAAGACAGCTAAATTGTGTGTCAAATATTCTTATGAAGTTTTGATAGGCACTTCTATTTTATGATAGCCTTTTTTTCTTTTTACTTGCATTAGAAATACCTTAGCAGAACATGAAACTACTTTAATGATCCCTGTCTTTTGCCTCAGAAGACAGTCTAGAAGAGAAACTAAGAGCTCATACTTTCTGCTAGTATTCTGAAAAAAAAATATGTTTGTTCCTTTATTTGGATGAAAGATCAAATATATTTATTTAAAGTTATCCTTAAAAATATGCATGGAAGACAGACTTAGAAATTTCTAAAAACTATTAAGGGTAAAAATTTCCTTTCTGCATCCTTTGACTGAAAAGTTATCATCAATAGCATAGAAAATTTTAACTTGTTCATAAGGTTCACAGCTGCTACATCTAAAAATAAGATTTACAACACTTTTCCCAGTGACCAGCAGCACCTATCATGAGCCTAATACAGCCTTTTGTCAGAACAACAGGAAAAAGCAGCATCCTATAAATTTCCGTAACAGAAAGTATGAGGTTCTGTGCTTTTTGTCTCTGCTTCCTTTAGCCAGATGACAGCTCCAAGCGATATAGGAAAGGGAATGATCAATGTAAACCAGACACCTTTTCTAAAACTTGTAGTATTTTCAAACAATCTACACAGAAATCTTATCTCTAACTACCTGAAACATTTAAAGATTTGCATTTGAATGAGTGTTATCAGCCAGGGAAGATAGGCAAAATTAATACATCCTTCAAAATATTAAGGTATTATTTTTTCTATATTGCAGTTGATTTATGATTAGTTATTGTCAAAAAAAAATCAATGTTGCTAATTAGGTATTCTTTAACAATGACTGTAATTTCCTAAGAAAGGAATGTACTGTTCATATGCAAATGAGTTTTCTGATTAATGAATAAAGCCAGTCAATCAATCACTTCCACAAATGGAAAAATTATGAATAAAAGATTCTCTTAGGCTGTCCTTTATTCTTTAATGGCAGAAAAATGCATTGTTATTAAGATACTATTGCCAAAAGCTTTCCATTTTATAAACAATTACTACTAAAAAAAATTAAAATGTAAATAAATGTATCCAGAAGAACACAAAAAAATGTTTTAAATACTGTTTGAAATTAATAACCTGTAAAATTTTGTGTGGAATAACTTATCATTATTGTTCCCTAAAATACCAAAATGACACAGAATGATCATTACACTGAAACATATACTAATGTGTCCTTGATCATCTCAATGTCAAGCAGATATGGAAAAGATTGCTTGACGTATGTGTTGGGGGGAGGGTGGCTATCTTTCTATTGAACTTGTTGAGCAGTAATATAAAAGTGTTACAATGTAACCCAATTTTCAATTGATGTGTTATTATAATGCCTCTGATAATAAGGGTTAATGCATTTTGCTAAAACATTTAAAGTAGATTTGCAATCATTTGCGTACTAGAACAATTTTTTCCGAGCTTTAGTGAGTAAATACTTTCTTTAGTAAATGGAGTGGCAGCTTCGCATTATTGTTGCAGCTTTTCATTATTGTCCATCTCTCCTCAAAATGGCTTTTGTTTTGTTTCTGGAATCAGTCAGAGAGGTATGAAAGGGGGATGTTCCTTGGGCTGCAGCTGAACATGAGCCATCATCCTCTACAAATCGTACTTAACTATGGCCGAATTTTAGAAGTCTTAGACTGCTTTTTACCTGTAGGAAGCTGAGTGAAAAGCTCATGTTCAACAAAGCATATAGGCCTATCTTTCTTTGTAAAAGCGGAAGAAATATTATGAAGAAGCAGAAATTTATTGTGTATTGATTCAAAGAGATTCTAGAGGCCCTTGGGGAACAGAAACCAGAATATTTTATACTTTACAAGGCTGAAAAGTATAGTTTTCAAATTGGAATGCAGTTAAGTTCCATCTCTTCCTTTTGTGCCTATGTTACTGTGATGACAGGAATTCAAGAAACAGAGAATGAAAATGAGGTCAGAATACTTCTGGTGCCTTATCTAGCATAATATTTCAGAATGTCAAAGGACATCTGACCTTCTTGTTCATGATCAAATTCTTAAATGCTGATTTAATTTTAAAAAAATCACCTTGTGGCCTCAGAATGAACACTACATTGTTCATTCAAAAGATTTTCTATTAACATTCAACTTACCATCGCTGCATATGATCATTACACAGAAATTAACAAATTGCTAAACTTTTTCCAGATCTGAACAAAGTAGTCATATTTCTGCCTAAGATTTGCCTAACAGAAATAGTAAGCCTGACACTCTGAACCGATATCTTATGCATTAGTGTATCCTCTGTGCATGCTGAATGAATCAAGTGCATCTGGGAAAACACCTTATTTTCTGTGATAAATCATGACCATAAAAGTATACTACACCATTCATAGGGGTCTGCTTTGTATCACTTCACATGCTATTTTGCTTACAAGTAATATCGTAAATACATCCTGGATGCATCTGGTTTTCCACTGTACAGCTATGCAGTTTATGCAGAAATCTCACAATTTTATTGAATACTTCTGAGAAAGAAAGACCTTTTTGGGGAATCTCTAAATATAGGTAACTCCAGATTCAGTGCAATATATCAAAAGCTAACATGCAGTCACCATGTCTGACTAATGTAGTGGCCATCAACAGCAGGACACACTCATGAGAGCATTTATCTTTAGACCTCACAGTAAGCACAGTACTCTTGTCTAAGTGAAATCAAGACACACATCTGCACTCAATGTGAACTCTACTATTATAAATAATTTGTTCTATTAGAAATTACTTCTTGATTCATACAGTGCTGGATATGCCCTGTAGTCTGAATTATAAGTATTACAACACGTATTTTGGAAATTGTGATAGCATACTGCTAATTAGCAGTACCAGCTACAGTCACACTTTCTTGCATGCAGTTCTAGGGAAGCAAGGAGAATGAGACTAATGGTACAACCATTTATGAATTGCAGTGCCTAGGTTTTATATTCTGGTTACTTATTACACTATTTATACAAATGCAATAATGAAAAAAATTAGTAAATGCAGGAAATGAAAAGGAGCTAGCAATGCTTCATCTGTGATCAGAACTGGATGAGGGCTTATTAGGCATGCTAGTGTTAAAACATTTTCAGCCATAAATTGCTCCCAATATTTAAAAAATAAGTAAGTAAATAAATAAACATATCAGGTCCAGTATTGCAAGTGATAAATTCTTCTCTACTCTCTGATCATTGCTCTGAATCTGTTCAATGAACTAGTTTATTACACTCAGTCTAGAAATTGAGATTTAGATTTTATTTGTATGTCTACAGAAATAATTCGTATTATCAGCCTGTGGAACACAGTACTTGTACCAGAGATTTACCTTCCATTAGAACAGAACCTCACAAAAAAATGCAAAATTAAACTAAGAATGCCCTCCATGTCCATCACTACAAGGGAAAATTTGATACTTCCTTCAGAGTAAAAAGGTTTAGAAATAACATCACATACCTGTGCCAGTTGGGTTTTGATCAAAACTGGTTTGATTTTATCCAAAATTTCATTTTATTCCTAATACCTATTTTTAACTATGTGATAAGTCCTTTTGCAACATCTAGATGTAGCTTTTTTTTTAGTGTGTTCTGCTTATTTTTAGACCAAAATGGTTAAAAAAACTCCAAAGTCTTCTAAGGACAAATTTGCAACACGTCAATCTGAAGCACCTTAGCACCCTCATCCTCAATAAATTTCACATAAAAATATATACTTAATAAGTGTGCTTGAGCGCTCCAGTTTACAAAGAATAAAACAGATGATTCAGAGGCTGGTATGAGGTTTAGAGATGCCTACAATGTTGGGTTTTTACTGAGAAATGATGAAACTTGAGTTCTCCTTGACAGACATGTTTTTATATGTACATAGTATAGCATGGAGGAATTTAGGATTTTTGTTTGCTCTAAGCATTTTTGAAAAAATACATTATTATTCCAGGTCATAAAGCAGTCAACATCAGAAAGATTAGTAAAGATGTTTCATTCTGTAACAGCCAGCTACACTCTGTCCACTATTCCATTAATATCAATTTTTTTTTCTACATGAAGCAAAAGTAGTGGGGAAGACTTTAATTTTTTATTATTTTTTTTCCAGGTCCCTGTGGTGGTGCATCTCACTCCTCAGCCTCCCTCACCTTGTTTCACAATGCTGCCACACCAGCTTCAGTGAAAGCAAAGCACTGGACAAGTAAAACATTAGCTTCTACTGGACTCATGGGGCCACTGTTGTTGGCCTCACAGGTTGCAGGAGCAAACTTTTCAGAAGGGCATCTTCCACAGGGTTTGGAATCAAGAACAAAACACCCGGTACTTACAACTTACTCCTCAGTTTCCATCCAGGCTCTTTTATCATAATAGGTCACGCAACATGACCTGTTTTACATTTTTCCAGTCTGGTAATGTCCTTCTGTTTTCTGCATCAGGATATTATGGCAGCATTGAAAGTCTTGGCAGGTAGAAAACAAAAATCTCCTATTTTAATCAACTCTTGAATTCCTATAAATGTAACCTAATATCAACACCATGTGTTTTTATAAGCCTAAATTAGAGATATACTGTATTACTAAGAACATTTCACATACTCTCTTTCTTCACAAGCATAATTTTTTCTTTTGTTTGATCAATAAGAAGGAGATGGAAATAATGGACTTTCACTGGAACTAATAATCTGTTTCTGTTTAAAAAAAAAAAAAAAGGAAAGAAATAATCTATTTCTTCCATTTGACTTGGTATCTTAAGGATCTTCTCCTATATCTTTTGCTCATTCTTCCTCTCACCTGAGTTATCCACCTGGATAATTTAAAAATGGAAATTTTCTACTTTTGCCTCTTAACATCACCAAAATTAGACTTCAAGTTGTCTGGTTCTAAAACAATGATTCAGACACTGTGTTAAATAGATGTAACCAATCCAACTGTATTTAGGAAGCTATTAGGCCATTTCCTCTGCATTATTAACATATGCACACATAAATTATTTTTTATTTAATGGTCAGCAAGATGAAAAGTTTATAAATCAAGTTTATTACACACTTCTGTAGCCTCAAGCTGATGGGCACAAATTAAATTTTATGTTAACTTGCTTGAGTAGTTAGTTCACAATTAAGATCTTGAAGAATTAGGCTGGTGGTAATAACAATATATGAGAATTTGATCTAATCTTGGGATTTAAGAGCAGTCTGTGAAGGAGTTTCTATGCAGCTTATCACCAATGGAAACCAGCTTAATACAATAAAACAGATCAGGAGGAAAAATGAGTGAGACACTGGTAAAGGAAACGTTTTTCCTTTCATATTTATTCATGCAGTTTCTAATCTACTTCCATTTCAGTTAGAAACTATCTGTTTCACAAAACAGCTAAACAGCCCTACAAATATTAAGAATATCCTAAACACTCTTGCAGACTGTGAACCCACCTAGACCTAAAGAGACTAAATAAGCAAACACTTGTTATTACAGCTATAATTGTTTTACAATCCAGCATTATATATAGACAGAAATAGACAAAAGTTTGTCGGAGAAACTGAACAGCTCTGTTTCAATTATATTTCCTTTATTTCAATTTATTTATATTCAATATATTTGTTTCAATTATATTTCCTTTTTAAGTTTCCTTTTTAACTGAAAACATTGATTTTGGACACATTACAAATAAGGAAAGTATATTAATTCTAATTAGCGTATGAATAGTTGATAATAAAGGTACAAATAAAAATGTTCATTTAAAAATATACAAAAACCTCGATCTACAATATGCTCCCATTATTCTTTCTTCCTAGGTTAACTCACAAATATAGTATTAAAAAAAAAAAAAAAAGGGCCCTAAATAAAACCTTGTTCTGGAATTTTTACTTTCCAACTGCAACACAATTGTGGGTCTCTGATTGACACATTGATTTATTCCCAGCAAGGGTCCTATAATTAATGTGACCTTTTGATAAGGTGGGAGATATGGGGTGAGACAAGTGCTCTCAGGAGAGCTATTAGCAACTTCTGAGCAATTGCTAATGTTAGAGAGTTATCTTTTTTTAATACAGTTTGGAAAATAATTGACAAACCATGATAATGAGTATGTATAAGAAAGAAAGGACAGCATAAAAAGGGGTGTAAGAACTGTTAATTACTCAAAAAAAGGTGAGATTTCACCACTAGGTAAACTCTGCATTTTGGGCTGTGTCCTCGCGAATGCAATTAATAATTCCAACAAAATGTAAGAAAGAAATCATAGGTCTACATGGGCCAGAAAGAAGAAAAAGGAATAAAAAACTTTATCTATCTTAAGAAGCCTTAAGTCTCTGCCTTTACATAGCACAACAGGTGGGTTTATTTCTTCTCTTCAGATGGTATTTGTACCAAGGGAGTTTTCTCATTTCCCTTCCCATCTGGTTCTGCACACAGTGATATAACATAATACCAAGATGACAAAGTTCCACTAATGTTATTTGAAGATTAATTCTATAACAGAGTAACTAACCTGTTAGTTCATAATCATGATCCAGTAACCCATTCATGACAACAAAAACAAGTATTTACACTATGATAATTTCTGAAACAAAAGGTAAGATTAAACTGACCTATCAGTAACAAAAAAAATGCATAAAAATCTGTGGCTTTGATTCAAAAGGATTAAGTGATAAAAAGAAACTTGTATATTTAATGTATGCATATATACATATTAAAGAATGTTTTGTTTACATTTATCAGAAGTGCATACATCTAGAATGTGAATTGTCTCATCACAGATACAGAAAGCAGTCTGTTCAGAACACAAAATGGCAGAAGAGCCTGTAGGAGCATAAGGGAAATGCAAACGAGGAGAAAAGTGTGAGCGGACTCATTGAAAATCTGAAAGAAACAGTGTACTATGACTATAGCTGGCACAAAACTGATCATCTCAAAAGAAAACAAAAACCACTCCACCCTCCATTCTGTACAGAATTTTCAATGTTCAGACTGCCTGTTCACTTGTTTTTTCTCATTTACAAGTTACAGTCTAGACCCCAAAGCAAATCATTTGACAAAGCTTGTCTTTTTGGCTTAACATATCATCATAAAATTATGAGATTAAAGGAACAGCAGAATTCTTCAACATTTTTAGTTCAACAGTAACTTTGTCAGAAATGGTGGGTAGCCAGTAGCAAGTGACAGTAGATTGATTATCCACCAGAAACTCTCTGGGAAAAGATTCTTTTGAGTAATAAGTCTTTATGGAGTTAGATGTAAGGCTTAGCCAAAACAGGATGCAGTAAGGAAAATGTAATGGCAGATAATATTTACATCACTAGACAGAATAAAATATGTGGTAATTTCAGAACCTGTGAAGAAACAGTGGTTCATAAGAGTCTCTGATTAATATTTTCATTTTGAAATGATTTTGCAGACTGCACTGAATTTCTGTCATTTTAGAAAATTAAAATTGAAGTCATTCTCATAATTTAAAAGTAGATGTAAAAAATCTACACGTATTTTCTCTGTAAGGCATCATTTTACTCTTCAATATTTTAGCTAGGTGTTTTAGACCTCATGCATTTGTTTGAGCCTACTAACTCCTTCTGTTTTTACTGAAATACTTTTTAACATGACTGTCATGGTGCAAATAGGAAGGACAGAGGGGCAAATGGGAAAAGAGACAAGCATAACCATTTTGAAATTATTAATTTCTCAAAATCTCAACCTGAGCCTTTCACAATCTTCCAAAATAAAGCCTTTTAATAATCTGGTTCCCAGCCTCCCTCATCACCTCTCTTCCCCCACCCAATCTCCTTTTCTTGATCTCTTATTTAGAGAGAGTCAGGCCACATCCATCAACACTAACAGAAACTGGTTGGTACAATTCCAGCCCTCTGGAAGAGGTAAGGTATTTATAGCAATTGATTATGGAGGAGTCAGGTTTGCACCCAGAATACTAAGTTAAAGAAATGTAATAACAGGCAATAGCTTGAGGAGAACAGCTAAGAAATCTATCAGGGATGTGTGAATCTACTTTTGTGCACAATCCTAGGGATGACTGAACCTATGTACCCACATCAGGCAGAAACAGGGAAGCACAACAAGATTCTCTAGTTGCCTTGAAAACAGGTGATTAACATCAAGGCTTCAAAGTAGCCTTCTCCACTTTGAGCAGAACATGAAAGTGGTCAAGTGCCATGGAGCATCACTATTCCTTTTAATTCCTAATCAGCATTGCATGCTGGAGTGCTGCATCAAAATGCAGCACCAGAGATGGGATTAGAACATGGTAAAATGCCAAGTTCAGACACTAATGCGGCACACCAGCAGTTGTGTCATGGAGGTATATCCTGTGCAAGCAAATGGGAATGTCAGTTTGTGGCAGGAAAAGAACCTGTGAAACAGAACCATGATCCCCTGCATTTCCTGTGTCTCTTCTCAGTTTCTCTTCTGTCTTCCCATCAGTAGCTCTTTTCAATGGTAAGTTTTAGGGAATTTGCTTTTCAGGCAAGTGAAATAAAGGTCATCAGGTCTTACTTATCACCACAAGCAAGCCTGAATATATTATTTGTCTTGACTGTTAGTTTTTCAATAGAAAATTAGCACATACTTCCCAAGTGGATCTGGGAATAACGAGAGGCTGGGGGGAAGGTGTTCTTTTCATGTTTTTCTTTGTTTCTCACTATCCAATTCCATTTTACGTATCAATAAATTAAAATTATTTTCCTTGGGTAAAATCTTTTTTCCCCATGATGGTAAGTGGTAAGGGGTCTCCCTGTCTTTATCTTGACCCACAAGCTTTCCCATCTTGTTTCCCCCTCAGTGCTGTTGGGGGCAGTGAGGGCACGGGGGAGAGGCCAGGAGAAGAGAGCAGCTGGGTGGGTATCTGGCAGCTAAGATAAACCCACCAATGACAATAACTAAAAATTATGTGAAAACATCCCCGAACTTGTATGAATAAGTATTTAAAAATCACTATTTTTAGATGCTTTCCTCATTTTTATTTTTTTTCAGCTTGTATACTTGACTATTGCATTTGTCCATGTGTGGAACATTAACATTTATTTGGTGCACTTGCACTAATACAAACGTCTTTCTTCAATGTTTTTTCGCCTTAATTTTTCTCTGTTATGCACCTCATGCAGATAACTTTTCCTTCTCCGAAAACATCCTTAAGTTCCACCCCCTGCTGTACAAGAGTGCTAAGAAACAGGTGATGGTGAACATCTCTGCTCAGCTCAGCAGGCTGATGTAATGTGTACAGCACCCAGCTGGAGACACAAATGGTGAACAGTTAGCAAGAGCTTCAGAGACCTTGATGTATGTGCACCAGATAAAAGTCATCACTCATAGATACTGTAAAAGGTCCAAACCACCAAAATATAAATCAATGCATAACAGCAATAAACAACTGCTAATGTATCACCAGTGGCTCCTGAAGTCTTGCATGAAAGAACAAATCACAGAGAAACTATATTTTGCAATAGAAACCACTATGTGATGTGTAACCAACTTGTACCTGTTTGGTTATGTGAACATGCACTGCATTAACTAAGGCAGGTTTTTTTTCCATCTTCCTTAATGCATTACATGGCTTTCAAGATGAGATTTTACAGTGAATAAAGTCTACATCACTTCATATCTATAATTCTGTATTAAAAAATTAGATACACATTTTATATACATAT
>VXBX01000268.1:0-28447 GCA_013400415.1 Scytalopus superciliaris | reverse complement strand
GTGTATCAACATCTAGTCAAAGCAGAGTAACAGAACATACTGGAAAAGAGAGACAGCTAAAGGGTTAATTTTTTTCTCAAGTGTTTCTTCCTTCTGCCTTACCTATTGCAAAAATTGTATTGTATTATATTTGGGTGATGACTTTCACCAATAAAAATATCCATCTGAATACTGAGCAAAATAAAAATGCATGACAAAACAGCATGATAAAAAACCAAAAGAAACCAACTCCTGACCCTTAACTCAATTTGTGTTTCTCAAATCCACAGCAATTATATTATCATGCTAACAGCATTGTCATTAATAGTAATGAGAAAACTGCTCTATTTAAAGATCATGAGACATGTAATACAAATGGATGAGAATAAGAGTCCTAAGGGATTAATGATTTCAGTTTCTAATATGCAACACAATTACAAGGTACTCTAGCAATGGGAGACTCATCCTTTTCAAAAAAGGCAAGAAAGAAAAAAGAAAAAGCAAATTAAAAGTATTCAGGCATAGACATTAAGCATTAAAGCTCTTATGGAAAAGACCAGAGATTTCTGTTATAGATGGTGTAATCCAAATGCAAGGAAAGTGGGACATGGAAAGAAGATCATCAGAGTTCTCTTCTTCCCCATCCCATGAAGAATAACCACGTATCCTTAAAAAGCGTGCATTATTCTTAAAAGGCCTTGCGCAGCAGTAGCATATTAAACCGTAAGACTGAGATAAAAAAAATGCAGACTCGAGAGGAAATAGAAAAATATCATTTGGTAGTTGCTTGTCCCTTCCAGAATGCTTTCAAATAGTAAAGGAATTAAGAAGGAATTAGGTTCCCAGAATTGTAAGAGACATAACAGAAAATTTTTTACACATGCCTTTTTCCGTTCCTAATAGCATACCAATTTCTATGTCTGAAAATCCAGCAGCCTGTTTTATTTAATTATTGTAAAACCAGAAAAGGGGGGGAAAGGGACAGAGACCATTGAAGAATGTCACAGGTTTTAAGAGTATAAGAAAGCAGAAAAAAATCTGACAGAATTTGATCAGGACGGGGGTAGGGGGGGAAAACCAACCAAAAAAAAGGCAAAAAAATCTAGCTCTACTCACATGTTAAGGGATACAGCTCTGTTATGAGCATCTGAGCAGCCTGTCCCATGTCTCCAAAACACTATGTACAGAGCTTCAGAGACTAGAGCATTAGGAAATTTCCTGTGGAGGATCTTTACCTCACAGAGGATAAAGATCCCTAGAAGGAAAATGTAGGATTCGAAAGGAGAAGATTGAAAGGGGGAGATGTTTGAATCTTTTGCTTTGTAGGCAGGAAACATTCAAAGCCTCCTGACATATCTACAGGCATGAACCTTTCACACTAGAATCAAGAGAAAAATCTTAAACTGTTACTCATTTGCAGCAAAACTTATTGAGGGCTCATTTTGAAGTCTTTTCAAAGTGTCTTGCTCCAACAGACTTCACATTTCAGACATTAAAGCTCTGCCTTTTCTCCCCCTTGCAATCATGTATTTGAAAAGGCTGCCATCACCCAGGTATATTGCTCTCCCTCCCACTCCTTTCTGGTCCATTGAACTTACAAGTACATCATTGAGAAACAAGTGCAATGATGTCAGGTTGAGACTGATATCTTGAATAAAGTGGAGAAGATGTCTTAGTGACTTTCAAAGAGAGATGGCATTGCTCCTCCCAGATCTGATCTACCCACGCCTTGTAGCAGGTTGTGCAAAGTCCAAAGTTGAAGTGGTTAATAACATAAAATTGACTCTGAAGTGCAATCACAGGCAAATTCATCTTTCTGAGAACCCCCTTTAACACTTTCATAACAAGCCTAGAAAGACACTGACATATTCTCCTTTGTACTCAGGATAACCAGCTTCATCTGCTACCAGTAAGGACTGGGGCTAGAAAGGGACTTTATTGCTGGGAAATGGAGCATATATAGGCAGGAATACATTCTGCCTCATAGTGTCTCTAGCAGTCTCTAGTGTCACACATTTTTAACAAGTGGTATTCAGGAGGCAGGCTTAGTAGGGCATGCTTAATAATGTGGCACATAATTAGGAACAGTTAAGGTTATATTAGAGTATTCCTCTTCATAGGATTCTTATGACCCTCTAATTACATTCTCGCTTGAATGAATTTTAAGAAAAATAATTTCTGTATTCTATTGCATACCTATATAATACTGTGTTCTGACTCATTAAAATGTATTGTGTTAGCTCTTGGCACAGGACCATGCAATTCTTCCAGATTTTAAAAACTATGAAAGACTATGAAAGATAACTTGGCTAAAAAGGATAGAGAAGCATCAGCAGGATGCAGTCTAAATACTTGGAAATTCTAGGGTTACAGTGATTGTTAAGGAATTAATTTACAATCCAGGACCAGAAAGAAAAACACATAATGCAGCTTGACTTAATTGCATCCATCCATGCTGTTGAAGAAGAAATAATGAAGAATAAATGCAGAGGCACCATAGCTAGCTGCTTACCAGCCAACTAGCTAAAGCTTATCCAGTCTGGCTGCAACACTTGGCACTGTGACCACATCAATACGGCTTTGGATCAAAACTGTGCACTATTGCACTATGTGGACATGCTGCCTCTGACCTCCTCTACTGAAGTGCCTTCTCACATTGTTACAAAAATGTGTGTACTGCATTGAGTAAGTCATTGAAACACAGAGTAGCAAAAGGATTCAAGTTACTACAGCAGAACACAACACACTTGTTTTTGGTAAAATCTGTCAGTTTCCTGCTTCTTTGTTGTAAGACTTTCTCTGTGCCCTCTGATACCCTGCTCCTCTCTACAAACTCTGAAACTCTCTAGGCAATCCAGAGACTCCCGGCAGGCACTGAACATAACTTCTTAAGCCCTACAGAGGGGATGTGGTAGCAGACCTGATGGTCACCAACACAAGTGAACTAATTGATGACATCAGGATTGGTTGCAGCCTGGACTGCAGTGATCATGCACTGGTGGAGTTCACAGTCTTTAGGGATATGGGTAGATGAAAAGTAAGTCAGTAACCGGGATGTTAGGAAAGCAAAATTCCAGCTGTTCAAGAAGTTAGGCAATATGACCCTCTGGGAAACTGACCTCAGGGGCAAGGGAGCAGAAGAGAGCTGGCAAACCTTTAAGAATGCTTTTCGTAGAGTGCAAGAGCTCTTGATCTCTACATGTAAGAAATCAGGAAAGGAAGACAAAAGACCTCCTAGTCAAACTAAAGGGCAATATGGAAATGCACAAATAGTGGAAGCAGGAACATGTATCCTGAGCACAGTATAGAAATGCTGCCCAGTTGTGTACAGATGGAACCAGGAAGGTCAATGTGCAGCTGGAGCTGAACTTCACAAGAGATGCAGAGTATAATAATAAGGGTTTCTATAGGTACGCCAGCCAGAAAAGGAAGGTAGAAGAAAGTGTACTTCTCCCCTGATGAACATGAATGGCAAACTGGTAACAATGGATGCGAGAAGGTATTCAAAAACTTTTTTGCCTCAGCCTTCACTGACAATCTCCTTTCCCACATCTCTCAGGCGGATGGACCTTAAGGCAGGGACTGAGGGAGCAAAGACCCTTTACATGCAAGAACAGATCAGGTTTGAAACAACCTGAGGCACCTGAAGATATATAAGCCTATGGAACCTGATGTGATGCATTCCAGAATCCTGAGGGAATTGGCTGATGTAGTTGCCTAACCACTCATTGTGATGTCTGAAAATTCATGCCAGCCATGTGAAGCCTAAATGACTGGAAATAGGTAGACATTGCACTTATTTTTAAAACAGGTATAAAGGAGGACCCTGGGAAATACTGAGGTGTCAATTGCACCTCTGCACTTGGGAAGATGATGGAACAGATGCTCCTAGAAGGTACACTAAGGTTTGTGGGGACCGGGAAGGGGTTTGAGACAGCATGACTTCACCAAGGGCAAGTCCTGCCTGACCAATCCAGTAGCCTTCTACATTGGAATGTCTGCCTCTGGTGACAAGGGAATTGTAGAATCATTGGGATTGAAAAAGACTTTTAAGATCATTGAATGCAAAAGAACTACTGATTTCACCTACTGGGACTTCCATAAGGCCTTTGTCTCTCACAAAATCCTTCTCTCTAAACTGGAGAGATATGGATTTGATTTATGGACTGTTTGGTGGATAAGGAACTGGATGGTTTTGCACTAAGAAAGGTAGATTCACACTAGATATAATAAAGACTTTTTTTAATTTTATTTTTAATTATGATGGTGATTAAACACTGGAACAGGGTGCCCAGAGAAGCTGTGAGTGCCCCATCCCTAGAAACGTTCAAGGCCAGGTTGGACAGCTCTCTGAGCAACCTGATCTAGTTGATGATGTCCTTGCTCAGTGCAGGGGCCTTGGACTAGATGACCTTTAAGGGTCCCTTCCAACTGAAACTGATTCTGTGATGCTAATCAAGTTGCAGAATTAGAGTTCCTCACTGTGTTTCTTTCTACCTCTTACTGGCATCCCCTCAGGCTAAAACACAGTTTCTGCCCAGAGAAGCTCAGCTGCTCCCAGGGGCCTGAGCAGTCTCTCCCTTCCATCAAGGTTTTGGCTGACCCAGACACTCCTTTTATTAAAGGAAGAGCTGACTTTTTGTTCTCCAGCTGAGAACAAATAGACAGGTACCAACCATCGCCTCATGATATATGAGATATTGCAGATATTTTTCATGTCAGAGATGACCTCTTCAGGGTCCCAAAGGAATATTGCCCAAGAAGCTTTACTGACAGATTGTCAAAAAAGAGAAGGGGAAAAAAGTAGTAGGTGTCAAACAGAAAGTAAGAGAGAAGGAATATTCTAACACTTCACCTTATCCCCCGAGGTTGCCGATGATTGTAAAAGTATAGGACAGAAGAATAACAGCATTGTACTAAAAAATGCTAGTTCCTCTGAGTACTAGGTGCTTAGATATTGCCTAATAGCAGTGATTTCCATTTCCAATAAGGCAATGATTTTAGCCCTCATTATCTCTTCATTAAATTTTTTAATATGTGATTTTCTACCTTCATATATGCTCTCTCCCTCATAAGATCTTTCCATAAAGCCACATCTCAGTCCTCCTTCAAATCTCTCCATGAAAACCTTTCCTGACATAAAGCTTATCATGACCTTTGCAACAGCTAAACGAGTGGTAGCTGGCTCCAGATGATCATAAGGAAAAATTCTCTCATTTTTTTTCCCTTGTGCTTGACTGTGTCTGACTTTCAAAGGGTTGTCATGGCAAGGATGATCTTTTAAGACAGTTTGCATGCAGACTTTTTAGTGAGACTGTAATCTCCAGGCTAGAAAAGCTAGGCAAGTTTTTAATGCAAACAAGTGATAGCCATGATCACAGTACCAAGTACTGGTAATCTCAAGCTTCTTTGACCTGTTACACCTACTGTGGCTGCAGAAGGTAAATGAAATCAGGTGGATGTCAACCATCACACATTATTATCCCACCCTCTGTAAACATTGCTAGAGGTAATTGCTAAAACTCTGTAGAGAAATGCACAGTGATTGCTTTTTTCTTTTAAACTACTGGTCTTACTACCACTAGATCCAATTAGATAATCAATAAATACATCTCATAACATTCTTTTTTCATACTTAAGATTCAACAGGGCTAGAAATTACTAATTTTGGTAAGATTTAACTATTGAAAGTTCTAAGCCCCAAAGAGTTAGCTGGAAATATCCATTTACCAATCTGATAACATTTATAATCTTTGTAGCAGACATTCAGTTAGTACTCTTTGAAGAGCTTATTGTCATCTGAAGATCTTGCCCCTATTGCTGTATTTTATTTTTCTTCCACAATGTCAACAGCTGAATAAAATGATGAGGAGAGTTAGAATCAGTCTCAGTATTAAGCCCTGCTGATCTAAGTTGGGTGGCTCTTAGTTTAATTTAAATGAAACAATGAAATTAGCTGTTACTTTTTTAAACTCTGTAGAGAAATTTGGGGACATAGAATCCCAAGCAATAAAGATTATCAAAAGGAATGCAAATGAAAACAGTATCACATCATTAGATCTTTAGGTATTAAGTTAAAGCAATTAGTCTTCAGCTCATAGTAACTATATTATCACCACGCAGTCTGCTACAACAGTTTAATTAAACCTAATACTCACTAGATTTGAAGTCTTAATAAAGATGAAAAAGATCAAGGCCATAAAATTAAAAAACTCTAAGAAAATAATAAAACACAGTGGACAGTGGTTCAAGTCTAAAAGGAGGGTGCAGAAGAAATAAGTGACCAATTTTCCGCTTTTGTAACTTATGAAACATGGAAAAGTAGCCATGTTTGAAGATATTAACTAGATTTATGACCTTGCCTCACCTCCAGATTCCACAACAAGGATTTTCCCCCACTTTTTAGTGCATAAAGAGATTTTTAATTAAAACAAACCAGAACAAAACCCCATGAACAGAAAGAGTAGTGAAAATAAAATTACAGCCCTTATTACAGTGCATTCCTTGCTCATTGTGGTGACCTACTTGGCCAACATCTTCCAGTTTTGTAAATACCACAATTCTTTCACTGGCTTTTCCAGGAAGAGATAAAAACAATCTTTCAAATAAAATTTTCATCCAAAGCTAGACAGGGCAAAAGATAATTTGAGGTTTGTTAGACTAAGACAGTAAAAAGCACAAGTTGGAATTGGGTAGCTTGCAATAAGTACATTGATCAAAAGAGATGTGGCAGCTACAGGGCACAGGCTATTATCTTTTACAGTCTGTTTTGTTTGTTCTTTTAATAGCGAGTGGATAAAAATCCCACTCCCAAGCTCCCATATGTTCAGCTAGAGCAGAGAAATATGCTGCACATTGATCTATTTATGAAAATTAGACTTTTATTCTCTACCAAATTTTTACACATTATCCAACTGCTACAAGCCCTTGCAGATACCTCAAGTGATACTTCAGATGCAGTCATACAGAACTATATATATCAGCATCGAGAGTAATATTCATGAACATATAAATGCCAAAAACTCTAAATGTGACCTGAAATTAATTCCCAGGTAGCACACAAAAAGAATTTTCTCCATGCGGTCAGATTTGTTTTTATTACTACCATCAGGAATTTGCAGCTTATACTTGTAGCTTGTGGAAACCAAATTAAAATGATAAATTGAAATTATTTATTCAAATGTTTTTAAAATATTGACATGTTCTGCAAATGTACCCATTCAACCTCCTACTCTTTTTAATATGACACTCTTAAATAGATATGTATTCTTTATACAAAACGGTGTTACAATGTAATTTCATATGTAACCAGACTACATCCATCCATCTTTCTTAGTATTTTATTTAATCTTTATTTTTATTTTTTTTTTCAGTACATTGCTTTGAATTATTTTGGTTGGGTTTTCTGGAGGAGTTTTGTTTTCTTGTTTTGTTGGTTGGTTGGTTGGATTTGTTTTTTTCAGCCGTGGGGTGAGGTATGGCTATTATTTTTTATACTAGCATTATTTCTTTAGCAACATTACTACATATTCTGGCAGATTTTGTAATTCTACCTTTTAGAACTACAACAAAATGAGTAAGTGTCTGTGGAGGTGTAAATCTCTATTCAGGTAGAGATTAGCTGCATTTACACAAGACAACTGTTGTGTAAAAGAGTACAAAGGTAGAAGTGAAAAGGCTGTATACATTTTGAAGGAATTACTACTATATGGCAAAGGACAGAAAACATAACTGACTACTCTGATTCCTTTTACTGTTTGGACTTGGGACATTTACTTTAATTTTTTCATAATACATACACGTACTAGCTAGGCATGAATCCAGTCAGAAAAATATATCTTCACTATGCATCAATCTAAATTTTTTTTTTCTTTTTTTGTAAACAGATTTTAAAACCACATTTTCCAGTCTATACATGGGATACTACTATTGGGAAAATCAATGGATGCTTTTGTTGCCTTAAGACTATGCTCAATAATTCCTTAAGTTTTAAGATAAAGACATTTACAGCTACATGTTGTGTTATAAAAAGTAACCTTGTCAAAAAAACCCACCAAAACAAAAAACATGCAATGCAAGTGGTCCGTGCCCCTCTGCTGCTGTTTTCTGGGAAACCCCTTTTCTATTTTAAGTATGCTATTTTTTTGTCTCACTTTTCTAGACTCCTCTTTCCCACCTTTCCCTAAATAGATCCTTTAGAACAGACAGCTTGACAAATGGCACATATTAACATCAGTTATCCAGAAAACACATTCAAATCAGACTCTTCCTAGTATTCAGTAAAAGAATCTTCATTACTATTAGTTGCTTCCCATACAGTAGTTGACAAAAAATATTTGAATAATTGTCTTCCCAAACTCACAAAAGGTTTCCTCTTGCTTTTCTTTTATGAAATTTAAGGTAAAAAAAAATACTTTTCATTCCTTATCCAGAACTTTAAATAGCTGGGATAAGAAGCTAGGCGCAATTCATTATGTTTAACTAGTAAGAGAAGTCAGTACTGCATGCAGACTATGGTTCTGCATTCTGATGAATACTTCATCAAAAGAATTATCACTTAGCAAGATGATGAAGGCAATATATCAATTATCAAAAATATCTGTATTCTAATCTGGTGCTTTGCATTATTTAACATTTTCTGACACAAAATATATCTTAACTCCCTTTTCTATTCTGTGGCCATTAATCCCCTGCTGTACAACACAAATGCCAATGACATAGCAAAACACTGCTGAGATTAAGATTTAAATGAAAATCCATGTTTCAGTTGGCTGAAAAACGAAGCTCTCTAACTTGCTGAATGTTAAGACTGAAAATACAGTCCACAGCTCTATTTCATGTACAACATTGTGTTCTCCATTTTCATTTTTCCCCCAACATTTCAGATGAAACTCTGATAAGCCGAAAAAGAAAGGTGGAGGGGAAAAAGGCATGAAAATTGGTTTCGGTTTTGCTGAAATAGATTAGAACATCTCTAGGTCAAGCATCACTCGCATTAGCACTACCTGACAAACTACTTTTGCTGAAACTAACTTTGCATGCATAATCAATTATTCAGGCTTTTTTTCCCCCCCCCTTCTTTTCTGAATGTTATTTGGATACTAAATGGAGGAATTTTATTCATGTCTCCTGGTTAACATCTGGCAAATTACTACAAAACTGCAATTATCTTAACTGGCTAAAAATCTTACAAATCTTCGTGACTGTCACTTACTCTGATTTTGACATGACTGCTATGACACTTTTTTCACTGGGAAGTGGAAATATCAAATCTTTTTTAGACTGTATGAGCTTTGCACAGTATGGATGACACCCCAGAAATAAATGAAGTGTGCATAATTCATCTCAAAACTACAGAAACTTCCCTGTAACACTCCTGAATGTAGATGACCTCTTTTGTTTGTACAAAAGAGTTCTGTTTTAGTTTGCTTGTCAAAATGGTGCATAGATTCTCTACACCTGCATATGAGAATTTCTCTTCCCCTTGAATTAAGAAAAAAAAAATTCTCAACAGATATCTGCAGACAAACCCTTTGAGACACGACTAACGGAGGTACCTAAAGTCTAGTAGCATGAATTGGAGTGTACACTTATATAGGAATGTCCATGACTGTCAAGTATGATAAGTCAGTGCAAGTGGCACTGATTTTAAAAATTGTTAGAATTCTTCCTCTTCTGATTTCCTCTTTATCATTTTGTGTCCAGGGACAAATAGTAATAGGAAATATGCTCCAGAAATACATACACTGCAAGCTGCAAGTATTTAGGTTCATTGGAGGTTAGACTAACATGAAACAGCTTTCTGTAAGAATATAAAATCAAACTGTACACCATGCTACCTCTGAAAGTAGCCTGTGGGGTAAATGAAGGCTTGAATTAAAAAGCCAGTTTAGTATATATGTGAACGAGTTAGATTCTACCAGATGGCAGTAGATGTAGATGTTTTGGTATCAATTTAAACTTTCAAATGTAGAAATCTGATGTTGAAATCCTGTTGGATTTTTTTTTTTCCTAGCTCTGCCTGAGGCATTACTTTGATGCTATGTAAAATTTATACAGTACTGTAGACTTGCACAGGAAACAGTTGCTTTAGATTCTCAGATGGTGCCAAAGCCCAACACTGTCTCCATGTCTCCACTGCCGCATTCCCTCCTTTGTGTGAGGCTGAGACCCATGTAAACTAATGTGAGAAATAAGTTTGTCAAATTCAACTACAAATTGCAAGAAGGTTCTCTGCTGTGTGAAAACCAAGTCATGAAGTACAGGTTCTAGCTTTTTCTTCTTGGCTTCTGATAATAGCTCTTAACCTTGATATTTTATTAACATATATTTAGAGTGGTTGTAGCTTTCTTTCTTTTTTTCTTTGTAAGTGTTCATACTTAGATGTGTAGTAAAATAAACTTTTTCTTCCTGCAATAGACAATTTTTTATATATTAGTGACTAACATCACTGGCAAAAAAATACATTTTTAAATAATAACATCATGAGAGAAGTTAAATTTGATCTTGTTACAATGAACTCCACAAGCAACCTCACATTAATTTCACTGTTAAGCATTAAATATACTGGTAACTATTTTTATTATTATTCCTTTTAAAAAACAGGTTTATGTTGTAAAGAGTACACTTTTTGAAGAATTACTAAAAAAATTAATCTTTTTATTTTTTTAGCAACTTATATGATTGAGATACTCATATTCCAGAGCATTTGCTTTAGATTTAAACTTGGAATTTTAAATATTTTTGTGTGTGTGTGTATTTTTATTTCTGCTTTCTTAATTTTAACTTCTGATTCCCCTAAGGTGAACGGTGAAAAATGAGTAATTTAAACATGTAAATATATCTGAACTCAAACAATGGAGTATTTACGTAATTTGAAGGAACAAATACAATGAGATTATATAAAGTGCATGTATTTTAGATTTCCTCTGAGTAAGGATCATTTTCATTACATTTTTCAGATTTTCCTTTCAGTTATTTTCAGTTTGTCATCACAATAAAATGTTTTTTAAGGAAGTACATTAACTGTATGAAATGGAAACATAAAAACCTACGGGCACAATTCTCTTCATAATAAATATGGCTGAATTGCAAATATGGTGTAAAATGTTTTTGCAGCCAGAAGGATTTCAATTTTGATCAGTCATGTCCTGGATAAAACTTTAAGCTACCTAGTTTCAGCCTAAACTTTGAGGCCAATAGGCATTTTCAGTAACAGCTGCCACCCTGGGAGAAGTAGGAGATTTAGCATTTCTTTCTTTCTCTGTCTGATTCAAATCCATCTCTTGCTTGTACTGTACTGAACTCTTGCACTGTAGAGACCTTGATGAACCTCAGCCTAACAAACACTCTGTAAGTTTTGCACACATTATTAGCTGGGCTTTTTCTTGTTCCCAACAGCCTTTCCATCCCCAGGTGTAGTAACTTTAGAAATACAGAATCCCTGTGAATTCCCTGGTTGAAAAAGTGAGGTACTTGGCAGATGATGAGATATCTACTAGAACCCTTATGGATTTATTCAATTAAAACCAATACCACGAGATTCTTACTAAGGTCTGTGAGGAAAAGAAAATTCTATTTGGGATAAGCAACAAAGTTCTTTAGGTTTAAAAACCTTAATTTTTTTTTTTTTTGATACACGGTAGAAAGATTAACACCTTTCCTGCAGTACAACTGTTTCATGCACTTAAGTGGACTGCAGAAAAAAGCAACACCTGCTCTTTAATTATTTGCAGATCAGGTGACCTTGTCTGTTCAGGTAGTGGGAAAACTTTGATAAATTCTAGTTCATATCTTACATGATAAAACAAAAATGTAAGTTGGCACTGCAACCCCCTTTCCAGACACTGTAATTTGAAAGAAACACATAGATTTATTAATTCACTCCATGGATTTAACCCCATGGATTTAATTTTGCAGAGAATCCCAAAGTGAAAAAGCTTTTTAAAATCTTCTGATATAGCTCAAACTCCAGGGAATGAGGACTGTGTTGATGTTCACACAGTTCAGTAGTGAATGGCCTTTATTAGAACTAAGATCAGGAATTTTTATCGTAGCTTTGAAGTACAGGTATAATAATACAGAAAATTTAAGCCATACCAAAACTGATGGGCTAGTACAGTCCAGAAGTAATTTGAGTTCCCAAAATCCTATGCTTCCCCTGCATCCATAACTCTAGCTGCACTCATTTCAGGAACACCTTCTGTTAGAGGATACTTAGAAGCTTTATTCAATCAACAAAGTAAACATCAACAGTGTTAAGAAGTTGAACATTATTCCTTTATTAGCTGAGGAAATAAGACCACAGCATTTGACATTCACAGTGTCGCCTGCAGCTGAGGACAAGCTTTTGTTCCCACACTTTTTCCCTCCTTAAAATGCCAAATCATTCACTTCTCATGAAAATGTGAGAGAACTTTGTAGACAAGCATTGCAAAATTACCATTTTTAGGTGGTCAATAAAACTACAATGCATAATAAAACCTTAGTGATAAGATCCCAGTTGTTTTCATCACTGCTGTTCTTCTGTCTCTTCTTCCCAAACAAAAACACCTCAATTTCTATTTCCACTATGTCTAAATGTTTCACATCCAGGTCATGTGCTCCCACTAGAAAGACAGATAACCACAAGTGTCATATGTTTGTTACTGGATACTGTCCTGTCTTGTTCTGACAGACATCCATCCACAAACTGTAAGTTCTTCTGCTAGTTCCTGGCCTGAAAGTTGCTTTAGGAAATGAAGAAAGGAAGAGCAGGTTGAGAGTGGCTGAGAACATACAGCCACATATATGTGTTCCTGGCAAGAGAGGAATATAACGATTATTTCCATACGCTTCTAGAAACTCTGCTTGTATGTTTCACAACACTGTCTTGGAAGGCTTGGGTCTTTCTAGCAGATACTGTGGAATGCTGTAATCTATTCACATGGAAATAATGATGGGGTCTGATGCCTTGATAATTTTACCAGGTGCCTCTCATCTTTCTGTATTGACATACTGAGTTAATCTTCTGGCTACTGTTCCAATAGCAATAATTTGACTTCCTGGATATAAAGTCATATGTAACTTATATAGCTTTTTCAGGGAAGTGTATAGGCTGGAAAAACTGTAAGCTAACTCTTTAGAAGGAGCTCTCTATTTTGTCACACAAGACTTCAATTCTGCATGGTGCATGTACAGTTTGGAGAGTGGTACTAGGTGCCTGACAAGAAGACTCTTATACAGCTCCTTTTCCTCTGTGTTGGACTGCCTTATGCTTTGCTGTTTTAACTGACTTGTAAATATTGTCAGAGTAATGGAAAAAGAAGAGAAGCAGAACTAAAAGGAAAGTCGACACTAAATCACTGCCCCCACCCCTGCCTCTAGCATTATATGATGTTGTGTATGTATCTGCAGCAGCACTACTGCATTTCTCCTGCTTGTCTCTCACTGTCCTTTATTTGTGTTTTGTTCCAAGTTGCCTGTGGTATCATTTGGGTTCAAGTATTCAGAGGTTAAGGAGCAATGGAAGGTGGGAGGGGTAAGCAGAAAACAAAAATCTTGGAAAGAATTCCAGTCAAATTTATTAAGAAATGCCATTGACATACAAACGAAGATCCCTGAAAGATCTATGCTTTCCAAGTTTATTTGTCCACATCATTTAGTCACATGTCTCATAAATCTCTACTAAGGCTTTGCTAAGAGATAAGCAATTTTTTTCCAATACTTGAGGTGTTTTTACAATAAAGTAAGAGTTACACAATTCCTTAACTTGAGTACTCATGGGAGAGGGAAAAGAAATTTAGAGGCAAACAGGGGACAGAGAATGGTATTACAAAGAAATGAGAACATTTTGATGGTTAAAATAACCATCTTATTGAACAGTGTGGAGAAAAATACAGCATAACATTTTCAGAAATAAGTAGAACATTTACTTTCACTGTTAGGAAAAACTACACTAGTAAATACACAATAATGACGGAGGGGAAAAATGTAATCAAGAACTGATGAATGATCAAGTTTTATCTAATTTTTTATTATTATTTAAAACTAACTCTTATTAAAAACTGTAAAACAAAGAACATTTCGTTTGCATTCAAATATCAGTATCATTATTTAGCCACAGAGAAAGTGTTTTGCTCTTTCACTCCAGATCCAAATTATAGACATTAGTCCAGGGTCACAATAAAAGCATTAAATGGAAGCATTTTCTTTATATCTCTTTGATATTAAGGTGACTTACATTTCCTTTTTTATTATTATTATTCCACTGAACATACATACTTATTGTATATTACTATTATTTTTCAAAACTATGCATTTTTTAGATTCCAGTAGATTTCCTATTTAAATTTTGATATTGAATGAAACCTAGTGCTGTTAATATTGGTTTCAGTCTACAGCTCAGGCCCCTAACTGGTCTGATATCAACCTGCAAAATTAATTAACAAGTCTATTCTCATTTCATAATTCATTTTAATTCATTATACACTGTTATAATATTATTAGATTATAATTTTTTTTCCTAATACTGTCAACAGACCTTTTTCTAAACTGAATAGAAATTTGAAATCTAGCCTTTTTTCCTCTTTTGGACAAAAAATGTCTGAGTTGATTGTATAAATTTCTGTACTTTTTGCTTTCCAGTCCATTTTAAATTACCAGTACCTTGAGCACTGCGATCAGTAGGTGACTACAGGAAGATAAGGAAGACAGCCCTGCAGATGATCTTCTGGATCATTATTTCCATAGTTCCATTATTATTGGCAGAGCTGCTCAACAAATAAAACTGATTATCACACATCTATTACACACAGATGGGAGGAGAAAAAAATCCTGAACTTATAAATATGAAGGCTAATATTTTCAAATGAATCCTGCCTACTGAGGTCCTCAGGAATTTTTCATTTTCTGTGGAGGAATACAGATATTACTCCAAATTATATGAAGGCAAAGCACACACTCCCATACATAAAAGTTGCAAAATTTTGGTTATGCTTTTTAATGAAGTTGCGCTTTTTAATAAACCATCTTTGATGGTTTCTATGATGAAAGTAACAGGATACAAATATTAGTATATATTTTGATCCTAGAAGAAGTAGTCAATGAGCTTACATTAGCATACATGTTGCTGATGTGATATATCCATCTACAGGATTAAATCTTTTCTTTAGAAGTAATCTTTTATTGACTCACAGAAAGTTCAAGAACAACCATTACAGTGGGATTTGATATTTGAATCAACAGCAGCCCTAGTCCATTTGCCTTTTGTAAAACAGTTAGCATGAGAGCTATCTGCAGAAAATAAGTTTACATTCCCTTTGTGACTTCTCTGTCCTACCTATGAATTTAAAAGGAAAGTTTATCTTTTTAATTTTATTCTCAGAAATAGGTCACAGTGACTTCTAGAAGGCTTAGCATTAAGAAATCACTTTTCCTTTAGGAGATACAAATCTTAATGAAGAGAGCCAAAAATGTCTTACTCTTTAGAATAGGTTTATTACTGATTTATCAGTTCATTATCCTCCTAATTTCCCCATTTATAAATCTGATTAACTCTTGGACTATCCTCATGTCACTGTCTGTGTGATATTACATTAAATTCTCTGATGACTAAGATCATTTCCCTGACTTTCCTGAACTCTGTAGATATTTTACATGCCCTGAGGAAAAAAAAAATAAAACAGTATAGATTCCAGGCAAAAGAATTCTAAAGCTATTTAGGACAATTACTCCTAAAATCTTTAGAAAATCAAAATAACAACAATATTTAAATAACAACAATCATGATATATTCCTAGAGATATTAATATATGGGCCCTAAACTATGTTGGCATTAACAACTATTTAAACATGCCTATTATCAAAAGGTGTCAAATGCTATTTGTTCTTCAATTTCATGTTCTTCTCTTTAGTATCTGTATTTCAGAAGTCGAAAAAGGGGAAGAAGATAATGATAAATTTGCTTCAAAGTCAGTGATATTCCCTTCCCACCCCATTTTATAACACTGTTTATTAAAACAAAGTCCCTTCTTTTAAGAGAACAAAAAAGGGTAAAATGCCTTGATGATCCAATACAAATACATTTAAAGAATTCTTTTTAAGAATTATCATAAACAAGAACATGCATTACAATGTACTTTGCATACTTCAGAATTACATCTAGTTTTTCAACCAAAGAACTTAGGCTACTGCATTAAGCCTAAACAGCATAAGAAATTAGTCTTCTCAATTTATTTAGTTTCACTTCAGGGATAGTAAAGTGCTTTGCTAGCTTTTCCATTTTTGCCATTCTGAATAATTAATTGTTTTAAATGCCATTTACATTTTCTGATGAAAAGCAATACTTAAAATTTCATAAATAATAAGCATGCATAATTTGTGTTTCAATTACTGAATTTATAGTCTCTCTGAATGCTATTCAATGCATCACTAATGTACTTTTGGCCAGTAATTTCTAAATATATGGCTTTCTAATTTATAATTTTTTTCCCTGGAAGTACATATCTCAAGCTTTTCTTTGTCATATAGATGGGAATATAAATCAGATTCTTCAATGTACTGGCCACATACATTCCAAGATTCATAGCTAATCTACATTTTAAAAAATGTAATTAGAGCCACATTTTCCACTTCTTCATTGTAGAGCAATTGTTAAATGTAAGTTAAATTTCTCTTAGTTTCATTTGTTAGAATGGAAATTAGAATCAGAACTTAAAAATTTGCTCACTTATTCTACGAATGCAATAGTATTAGTTCCTAATGCTTTCAGTCAAAGATGACACCTCACACCTCTACTCTATGGCTCTACCTCTTACAGAAACTAATGGAATTAAAACCAGAAAACCTTTTTCAGTGATCATGCAAAAGTCCAAATTTCCTACTAAGGTTAAACCCTGGTTTAACCCCAGTCATCAGCCAAGTCCCATGCAGCCACTGGTTCACACCCCTATCAGTGGTATTGGGAAGAGAACTGGAAGGGTAAAAGCTAGACAACCTGTGGGTTGAGATACAGACAATTTAATAAGGAAAGCAAGAGCTTCATCCACTAGCAAAGCAAAACAAAGAATTAATTCATTGCTGTGCATGGGCAGGCGGGTGTTCAGCCATCTCCAGGAGAGCAGGGCCACATCACGCATAACAGTGACTTGAAAGGACAAACACCACCACTCTGAACATTCCTCCCATCCTCCTTTCCCCCACTTCATATACTGAGCATGATGTCATGTATCTGGAATATCCCTTTAATCAGTTTGGGTCACCTGTCCTGGATGTGTCTCCTCCCAACGTCCCATTCACCCCCAGTCTCCTTGCCAGTATAGCAGTACAAAACCATGTCTATATTAACCCTGTGTTCAGCACAGATCCAAAATACAGCCCTATACTAGCCACAGTGAGGAAACTTAACTCTACCCCAGCCAAAACCAGCACACATTACAAAGGCGAAGAATCAATATTTTTTTTTGATCAGAATTCTAAACTGAGAGTTTAACAATGGTTGCAGTGAAAACTGGATTAGCAGTTATTGATAAAACTAATTGCTTAAATATTCTATTGTTATCTCCTTCTGATTCCAGTAAGTTCAACCTGCCTTCGTATTTTTTCATGGTTTTAAAAAGTAGCTGCTTTAAACACCAAGGGACAACTAATCAAGGGATCTCTAAGGTCATTATGCTTGTTTATAAATATATTAGGACTGACTCTGTAAATTTGGAGAAGAAATAACTTAGGGTAGTTAAAGTTGTCTTGTGCTTATACCAAGGGAGTCACAATTAATAATGGCAGACACTATAGTTACTTGACCTCGCTTAGGGACTCCACCAGACAAAATATGATAAGATCATATAGGATCTCTACACTACTAGAGTGCCTGGAAGAAATAACCTCTGAAGACCCTCCATCTTTTTACCTCAGAACAAAGCTTAGTGAATCTAGACCCCATTTTCTTTTTTTTTTTTTTTAAGTAATGATTAAATATTCATACTGGTATTAGTGAGAAATTATGACTGTTTATTAGGAATCAGTGAGGAGCCCCCAGAGATCAGGATAAGGTAGATGAACACTTATAGTGAAAGTTCCATCCCATAATTTTAGCTGAAGGCCTTTGGCAACTACTGCTTAATTGCTCTGGTCTGTTTGAATCTTCACTGAACAGTGTTTCCAAGTAATTCTCTCAATTTAAAATAAATGTAATTGCTAACAAAGCCATATGCAACCTGCACAGTGAATGGTTCAGTGATTAGTGACTAGAATTTCACTTAGGCAATGATTCATAGTGGAAGCTCAAACTATCAAAATAATTCTGATTACACTGCTCAGTAAAAAGATCAGACTTAGGTTGAGGGAATTAATTTGACTTCCATAAGACAGAGACTATTAGCAGTTCTTTTTGCTGATGTAATTTACTCTTGTTAGATACTCAGTTTGTATTGTGGTTATTTATTAACAGTAGGGTAAAGGTAGTTTCATTTAAAAAAGAACATAGAACCAACTATTAAAAACAAGCCCCCCAAATGAATCTACATATTTACATTATACTAATAAAAATTAATCTTCCAAGTAAACCATGCTCTATGACTTCTAAACTTGGGGGGTCTGCATCCTATTAATGTGAATTGCCTTATTATTGCAGTAAATTTTTTAAAAAAGAACCCCCCCCCCAACTTTAATTCTTTGTATGTTCTTATCTCATCAATATCTCATAGATGTCAACATTACAGACTTCATTCATATGAGATATCAAAATTGTGATCTGAGCAGAGTTTACTGGTTTTTCCTTGACTTTTTCTCCATTAAAATTATCAACAAATATTGAGAAGCCTCAAAAAAGAAGTTTTTAAATTATGTATTTTTAATGTACCACACCCTTAGCCTTCCACATCCAACTGGAAGATATTAACCTCAAACCCAACAATAATAGCAAACCATATACTTGGATGTCTCATTATTTCAAGTTTCAGTGGGTTATGTAAAAAAATCTGTTTTCCACAATAGTAATATAAGTCATCCATAAAAAGACATAAATTGATGTTTGTAACTAATGAATGCTACCTACACAAGCTTTTCATCCACATGCATTACCTCATTACTCTGCGAACATTCAATAACACAGTTGAACATAAAATTCATACAACCATATAAACATGACATATTGGAAAAATGAAAAGACTGTGAGAATTATTTTATTTACCTATGACTAAATATCTATTTTGACATTTAATTTCCATAGATACCTGGAGTAAATTATGGTTATGGAAAGCAAACAACTACACACACACTTGGTACAGAAACTTCACAAGTTTTTGCCTCTCTCTCTAGTGGAGATACAAATAGACTGCCACACATCTGATAACCTCTCCCACTAAAGTTAATGCAACTTTTTAGGGATCCAGAATCAACTGAGTCCATAAACAGAAACTTCATTATCTTATAGAAGATACTGTATCTGTGTTAGCACACATATGTGTACACATATGAGAAGGTTGTAACTGATCCAAAGAGTGTTCTTTGAGTCACACAAGAAATTGTATCATTCTAATACATACTTTCCTTAACACAGCTATAGTGTCTTTAAACACATTCAGCATGGTGACAGAGCTAAAATTCACATGATCTTGTTCTTCAGTTCCTGAGCAGGTTTGAGCAAGAATATCTCCAGCCTCTCTGCCCAAACATAGCTGCCATACATAGCTGTGAGAGACAGCTGAAAGCTATTTCACTCTTCTGCAGTGATGCAGCTGTTTAAAGCCAAGCAGGAGTCAAAGTTTGCTGATAATGTGCTCAGAAGTACTATGTGTACCTGTTGCCTTGTTACAGAAGATGTTGAGCACACCGGAAAGGAGCTATTCTCCCTTAAGGCTCTTAATTATAGTTGGTGTTAATTATGAGTACAGTTTGTATTCAATACAATTCTATTTTAGTATAAAGTTGCAGCATCAGACAAGCAATCTTCCCTGTTTGGGAACATCTCAATTACAGTATAGACAGACTAACTGAGAGGAAAATAAATGGATAAGAGAATTAGGCACAAGAAGAAAACCACAGACCAAAAAATCATATTAATGTCACTGTCAAATCACTCAGCTTCTACCAGACAGTTGAACAAATAATTCCTTAAGGAGAATTTTTTTTTTTTTTAATATCTTTCAGACAGATCTGTACAACTGCACAATGTGGTTTAAAAGTACCAGGTACCTTGAACAAGTAGGGGATGTGTACTTGCGGAGTAAGGTCCAACCTCGCGATGATACATCTAAATACACAGTTGCCCAAGTGAAACCAAACACAACTCACTGCAATTCACAATTAATTGCAAAATCACAAAATTAAAGTGAATAAAGTAATGACCTACTTACACTATTGCATGGTGCATGATGTAACTGAGAGAGTGGATGTTTTATATTGTCACACAGCCCAGTGGTGGAGTGGCCAGTTTTGCCCCATGCCAGACACAGACGATTCCAGCTGGCTCCACCAGTCTCCCTGCAGGGCCCGACTGAATCCCTCAGACACAGCAGGGCAAGGGTGATGTGCTCATAAAGCTCTCAGAGAAGAGTGCAAAGAAGCTGACTCTATGTCAAAACTAAGGGAACAGAGTGACCTTTGTTTCAGACAGCAGCAATCCACAGTTGCACGGATTACCTGGATGTGTCAGTGCCTCTCTGAGTTAAGTCAGAGCAGTATAGGGGAAATGACCACTACTTTGGTGCAGCACCGACTGAAAAAAACAGACAACCAGCAAAATAATTCTGAAGATAGCAACTGTCTGGAGCTGGTTGCAGGCCTTATATTACCTTCTGACGTGTGGGTGTATTGCGGCGGCAAGTGTATCAGAGAGAGCAGCAATGGGAAATACATTGGTATGTGTTTGAACTGTGTATTGCTATTGCTGTATTTTGATAAGTTTAACTTCCATGTGATGGGTTTTCAGTACATTTTGCATCACTCTGCAGAAATCCTGTGTAATATAAAATATCTTAAAAATAAGTATATTCAGTATTAAACATATTCTCCACAAAAGGAATATCCAAAAGAATATGGTCAGAGCATTTGACTCCAATAGACTCACATTTCTACTCTATTTTAATTACTAGTAAATGAAATTACTTTTCCCCAGATTCAGTTTTGCCCATGACAGTAACTGGTAAGGGATGTCCCTGTCTTTATTTCAATCTATAATTTTTTTCATTTTATTTCCTTTCTCTGTCCTGCTGAAGATAGCAGCTGAGTGGGCATCTCCTCAGAAGAGGCCAACTCACCACAGGAACCTCCACTGAAAAAGACAAGTAACCAACTACAGTTTAGACTTGATTATTTCCATATTAGAATAATAACACAACTTTCTAGCTACAAATAGAACAATATGACTTGAAAACTAATTGTGAAATAAGATATAAACCAGTCTTCAAGCAGATACAGCACAGACTATTCTTCTAAACTGCTGGTGGAAATCTAGTTTAGTGACCTTGTTGTGGCTGTTCAAAATCTGTTCCACCATAACAGAGTTTCACTGCTTTGTACTTCAATTCATACAAAGGAAAATGTAAACAAGACTGTAAGAAGACTCTGTATCAATTCCAGAAATGAAGAGAGGTAAAAGAGAAATATCACTGCATTTCCTTCTTGCTCAGGACCTAGCCTTATTGTATCTGACTACTCAAGATGGGATTATAAATCATGCTGCAGAGATTAACTAACTCTCACGAATCATTCATTGCTTTAGAGCATTTGTCTTCCTATGGATAAAATTCTGTAAGTAACAAGACTTACTGGGATATACATATATTAAAAAGAAAAATGCTTTAATGCATAGGTTCAGGTGAATGTTCACTCTAACACATAACGACATTTATGCTAGAAAATCTGCATCGGTCTAGCTTACATCTGAAATTCTATTACTACATTATTGATTAATCACTTGAACTTTAAATTTAGTTGAGAATTATCTGAATGATTTTGAGTGCTTTATCAATTCCTTGTAGAATACCTTACTTGTCAAAATGAAGGGATTGGAAGGTATTCTTTACTTGAGCAGTAAAATTCTCTTTTGCCTAATTCTGTCTGAAAGCATATGGTACAATCTTAATTTTATGTTAGAAAAATAATAGATATCCAAAAAAACAATCAGCAATATTTCAGTTATTTAATATTTCTTTCAGAAATGTACTTTCCTATAGCACATAATTTTATAGTGTTTTTATTTTACTACTGTAACACACATTGACGACAGGCAAAACTTTCTAATGCACTACTAGATCACATCAGAATCCATATACATATTTGCTAAAACTGAGCATCTACAGGAGAAAAACATGTATCACCAAAGCAAGTTGCAAATAGCAACTAGAAGTCTTTCTAGCTGTTTTTTTATAACCTACTGCCAAAACTCAGTCACAGAAAGAATTTTTCTTTAGTATTATAGACAATATGTATGTTGTCCCTATTCTCAATTCCTCTATCTTGTCAGTAAAATATATGTATCAGCTAAACTAGTATGTCATTGACTAGATCTCAAGTCATGGAGGAAAATAAAGTATTTCTCTTAACCTTTATTATGTATTCCAGTTAGGAAAGTAATATTATATGTACTGATTTCAGTCAGGTCCAAATTTGGCCTGACAAGAATCTTCATGCAAAGAAGGGTTTGTATGAAGGATTTTACCTAAATTTCTTTGAGTGAGAGAAAAACCCAAACCCATCCCCAGTATTCAGAGATGAGACAACAAAATTAAACACAGAAAAGTAAGGAAACAATTTGAAATACTGTGCCACCATGAATATAGAAGGAACACAGTATGATTTAAAAAATATTGTTGAGGAATGTTTTATAAAAAGAAAACAAAATGAACAAACAAACTACTTATTTGTGACATAACATCAACTTCTTGATGAAATGACGAAACTATCAGCCAAGAGATTCTACCAGGAAAACATCAAGCTTTGTTAACTTGGTATTCCATCTGTGTAGTTTAAGTTCTTTAGGTTTACCCCAGCTTGAGTAAATTGCATAAATTTCAGCTTGTGAAAATCATTTGCTAAGTTTTGGCTTTTTCATGTGAGTATCATCCGTAACTCTACATACATTAGAAAATACATGGAGCTTTAACTCATACATTTTTACAAAGATCTGCAAAAGTCTGCAATGTGAACATGTGCAGAGATACATGGGAAAGTACTCATGTTTTCTCAGATACTGGATGTATAAGCTAAGCAGGCTGTACGATTTACATTGAAAAATTTCATTTACTTTTTTATGGAAATTATTTTCACACCCATTTCCCCTTAAAGCTGGGCAATTTTTTCACATCTCAGCATCTCAGAGTAGAAAACCTTTCAGTCAGGTGATCAGGAAGCACTATAGTTATCTAAATGACCCCATCCCAAAATGTCTTTTATATCAAATGATTTTTTCTTTCAACTGAAATCAAACTATTTAACCATTTACAAAATGTTGGGATAAAGCTTTTTGTTTTGTGGCTAAAATATATGTAGTTGACTGAATTATTTATTTGGAAAATACTGTTTGAAATTTATGTTGGGTGAATCACTCTCCATATACTTAAAAAAGTTTTCTCTACTGCAGTGTGATACCCTTGATGATAAGAGATTCAGCTTAAGGAATCACACTTTGTAAGCTTCAGGGAGAGAGAATTTATTATTTTGTCTTCTAGCAATAACTTTTATATGTACTTCTCTGAAGGACCATACCCCACGTGTTCTTCCCAATGCATCACAACTAGGACTATTTAAAGATATGATTTATCTTTAACCTTCACAGATAGTATTTTTTCAACAGATCTACTAAATTACGTGACCACACTTTAATTATCTTTAGGATGAAACACGTACAGTGGTGTTTTTTTTCAGCTTATAACAGAAGGTGATGAAAATCTGTCCAGACATTGCTTTAATTGTATCTGATCCATGTTTATTATTGTACTTTCAATGCAGATTTCATTCTCATGAATATTAAGTGTAACTGGGGGTGAAGAAAGAAAGAAAAGTGGAATCACTGTGCTGAAAACAAGGGACAAAAAGTGTTGCCAATGCAAGCAAGCCTTTAGAAGCCGAGCAGTTTGGCACTATCAATAATCACCAGGGAGACTGAGGTCATTTAATAATACCCCAGGCCCTCATGGACATACAGTCACAAAAAACCCCAAGAACCTCTAGCTGAAAACCAAAGAATCAACTTAGTCTAGTACTAATGACTAATCAAACTGAAGAATGCTGGATTTCACAAGGATTTTAGAACCATCTAGAGTGTCGCAGCAAGATGAGAATCAGTGTTTCACTGGGGTAGAAATAAGCAGGCAGCTGCAGTGCTAAACAACAGAACAGTTTGATGATTTGTGCCCCAGTTATCTCTCTAGTACCTCCCAAACCGGCACAGACTTAAAACTCCAAATTTCTCTCACTTCCTGTACTTCATTCTTTTCCTCTTAGCAGAAATCAGTTTGTACTGAACAAAATAAAATATCTAATCCTAAGACCAGGAAATGTGAAAGAAGGAAACTAACAGAAAAGCTGAAATGAAACATCAGTGTGATTCATTGCTGTTCTAACAGGATGACTCATTAAAAAAAATGAACATAACATTTTGACGCAGCCCGGTCAGAGAAAGGGTTCAGGGAAAAGCTTAAGAGTTGAAAGGTTTAAGTGAGTAAGGCAAAAAGCCCCTGAAACATCCCTGCACCAGCTTTTATAGGGTTTGGGGAGAAAGTGCTGGAAAAAGGGGTGGAACATGGGAGGAGTATGCTAACAAGGGACATAGAGGGATAAAAAGGGGATGGATCAGCTTAAGGTTGGTGGGGATAACCATATATGTAACTTCCAAATAAGGGAGTACTGCAATGCAGCAACAGGGAACCAATAGGAACAGGGGAATTTTACAGGGAAGTGACAGGGAGTACAGAACATGTGGATTTTTTAAATTTGAGGGAGAATACAACCTTTAACAACATATAACTTCTAATATCTCATAACAACAAATAGGAACTACAACCACAACCCCTCAGATAGGAACAGGCTGTTATTTAAAGGTGTTGTATGTCTGTTCCTGCAGTTCCTCAAAGCCGCCTTCTTTTTCTTCTGTTTCTTTTTTCCACTGTTCATATGCCCTTTCCTCCTGGCTTCCCACAACATTTCTGTCTTAGATATTACATCAAAAGTCTTTTATCACACACACACACACACACACACAAAAGTGTGTACTGATGTCTTATACAGCTTGTTTGAAGTACAACAAACATCCCAAGTAAGATGCTTCTTGTGAGTGAAGAGTCTTGTCTCTTTTGGTGAGACATTTCTCCAGTAGGCGGGCATCGGTGGCCTGAACAAACAATGATTTTAGGGTCTTTCTCCCAAAACAAAGGTTTATTATCTGTTGAAAAACGACAAACACTATGATCAAACACTATGTTTATCTCCTGTAGTCAAATGTAATTCAGGCCCAAATTTCTATCACTGATCCTAGACCTGGCCAATTTTAAGTTAATTGGCTCTTCTGGACACAGTTAAGACATTCTTAAAATCTTGACAATACTGAATCACCATTCAGTGCTGAGACTCAGGGTCTGCAAACCCTCTCAGTATAATTTTTGTTCTCTGCAAAGCAGCAATCAGCTTTTAAAATACGTTATAACATTACTTCTATGATAAAAGCAAATTTTGCTATGAAGAAGAAAAACACTGGTGTTTTCCATATTCATTTCTGTATAACCAACATTGCAAGCAATGGACCAGAGTGAAAGTTTTTCCTGCACAGAATCACAAAATCAGAATTAGTCTCCAAAAAAGGAGACATTTCTATAAAGTTGTATTGTAAGCAAGTCTGAGCCTTTATTTTATATATTTATTTTATATATTCCTTTAATATTTCATTTTGGTTCATAAAGGATACAAGTTGATATATTAGTTGTAGTTGGTGCTGATGAGAGCAAAATCAAACAGAGAGATCTTTCTGTGGAGGTTGCTGGCCTGTGTAAATGTATGGACTTCAGTTATTGACATTTGTGCTGAAATGATAAATCTTTTATTTTGTTTCTCAGTTTGACTTTTATAAAGTCTTTGTTTAAGCAAGTTTACACAGTTTGGGGTTAATTGTTTGCTAGGAAATTAAATCTCTCCAGTTGTTCCATCTTACTTTCACAATTGTCAGCTCTTCCTATCAACCTCCTCATACCTTTCAGAACACTGTTAATTCACATTAAAGTCAACCCTGTGTTTATATTACACAACACTTTTGTTCACTACAGTTAGAGGAAGTATATATAAATAAATGCTGTGTCTAGGTTTTTGTTTGCTCTTTACATTGAATACTATGTAATTGAAGGAGACATAAAATGTTATCCACAAAAAGTTCTGTTGAAATATTTTAAAATTTTAATTATTTTAGTCTTCTGATGAGTTAAAATGTAAATGCCAAGTATTTTACAGACCAAGTTGTTTTTACATTGCGCTATGGTTGTTAGCTAACTAATCACAGGACAATAGAACAGTGATTAACAGATATATTTAATGAAATGCCAAGTTCATAAGGTTTCTATAATTAAGAACTCTAAAACTCATTTCCATTAATTTTATATAGTTTGAAATGATACTGAAATACTATTAATAATAATTTCATCTGAAGAAACAACAACAACAACAAAAAAAAGGCTATGAGTCTTTCCTTAAGGCTCTTTAGTATCACAGAGGACAGAGTAAATGCATCTACACCAGCAAAACAAGAATATCACAATTTTTTTGCTAAACCGATTTTAGAGAATGAACAAAGAGGAAAAAAAAAAAAGTACTGTTAAGACCTTGGTTATGGGGAACCTCCCTAAAAAAGGCAACAAAACCCTTGTAGTTAATTGCGTGGTTTAATAGCAGACCCATTGAAAAATTCTGAGCAGGATCAATAGCAAAAAGACAAGTTTTTCAGGACACTTGAAATACTTGAACATAGAAATCAAAGTATTTCTCAGGGACAGTTAAAAATGCAAAAAGTAATATTATTAACATATTAATAGAGAAATAAATCTGATTATAGAGATTTTGGACACTGAAAATTAAGCAGTAATACATATTCATTTGCATGAGAAATAAAACAAGAAATTACTAATAATCTAATCTGTGAAGGTCAAAATTATATAAATAGCTACATAAACATAGAAACTTTGTCTAGTATTGTCAACAGTAGTAATTTTCTTAAAGAACCCATTTTAAATTAAGATACAGTTGTGTTTTTGGACAAAGTCTTACCTTACAAAGTAACTCCAGACCAACAACAAGCACAAATAATTCATCTTCTTGTAATATAATCTGTTTTAAGAGAACATTACTTTTCAGGAATGCTATTGTTCATGTGGTTAAAACTTAAACAGCATTTTTGGGAATGTAGAAGATTTTATCCAAGAAATATTAGTTTTGACCACAAAAATGCTGATCATTCTGTAAATGCTTGTCTTGTGAAATATAATCTGCGAAAAGGAGGTATAAAAGGACAATATTTGAAACTTACAGAAATCGGAAGTGTATTTGGTAACCTAGCTGTATACTATTTGGTCTTTCATAAGTTCATCTTTGATTAGGATTCAGCAACAACTTAGGTTTAAAAACAAAATTAAAAAAAAAATAATTAGGCAAAGTTAAAGTGAGTAATATATATAACCTTGACAGTTTTTTTTTATTTCTGACTCTCATTTAAGGGAGGAACTCCTACTCTGTAGAAATTAACTCCACTATATGTAGCCAACATGATCATTAGATTTTTGCTGTGTTCTCCGTAAAAACTTAATGACTGCATTAAGTGTTGCTAAAACATTGCAAATAAACAAACCCAACCAAATTGGGCCAGATGAAAATCTCTCAACAATATTCCTAGAAGAAATGTTAAAACTTACAACATTCACATTTCACTGAATTAATCCTTTAAAATACAGCTTCATTTATCAATGTTATTCCTACTTGTAATGCATGATGTACAAAAACCAAGTGGGAAAATTTATCTTATATGTGTATTCATCGGTTTGCCAGAATATACAAAACAAGTTTCTGATAATAATGGGATAGATCCTCAAACACAGTGTCTACTCTTGAATCTTATTGTACCTATTTGTTTATATTTCTAATGCTTCTGTTACACTAAACTCTGGATTCCATTTCCCAAACTCTTTACAGTATCTGGTTCGGGTAACCAAGGTATGTACATCTAGGTGGACAATTAGATGCAGTCAATAGGTGGACAGGGAATTCACTAAGTTAACCAATTGTATCAGTTTCTGTTTATTTCTTTATCTTTTTCACCACAGATTTTAAATATATTTTATTTTAAAAAAATATTCATTTCCTAGATGCATAACGAAAGGTTTATGAGGGTTTTTGCTAAACAATGAAACATCTCCATTATGCTTTGATGTACTACTAAATAAAAAAGTCCTAATTGTACATTCCTTATTCGAATATGGGTTTGGATTCTGGGTACCACTGTTGCCATAAGCCTTAA
>VXBX01000267.1:0-14528 GCA_013400415.1 Scytalopus superciliaris | reverse complement strand
ACTAGTGTAATACGGTGTGGGGGGGGGGGGGGGGGGGGAGGAAAGAGAAGAATTACACTGAAGCGTGAGTCAGAGAAAGATGTTTGTGAGAGATCCAAATGAATGGGCAAATATTTGTGGGTTCATAACATCATAGAATACTCTGAGTTGAAAGAGACACACAAGGATCACTCCTGGCCCTTCATAGGACAACCCAAAAATCCCACCATATTCCTCAGAGCATTGTCCAACATAGTTAGCAAGCTTGCTAGTGTTTTAAATATCAATAAGGAATGAATCTAAAAATTACTATTGAGCAGCAGCAACTCAGCTGGAATCTAACAGAAAACAGAAGCTAAGAGAATAAGAATCAGTTAGAAATCAGAAATAGCTTCAATCTTTACTCTATTTGCCCCCCACTCCCTGTGTTCCCCAAAGTGAAAGCAATGAATTCACCCTCTGCCAAACACAGTCATCAGAGTTATAAAAAAGAAAGTCTCACTGATTTTAAGTAGATGCACAGTGGAATTTAAATTGGAATGAGAATACTTTATATATTATCTGCGGTGCATCAAGAATTAATGCCACACAACAGTGGCTTTCCAGGCTTGGAGCTGTAATTAATCCTTAGAAGAAATTAAAAGTTCATTATCCCCTCCTCAAACTGCACATAGTACAGAGGCATCAGCACTTTATTGCATCTGTATCAGTTGATTTGGAAACCATAAAATTCTTTTGTATGGCAACACAAAGTAAAATGTTCTCTTTTAGTGATTATTTTTACAGAATGCAATAACAAAGATAAACTAGTGCTCCCCCTTGCAACATCCTGATTTTAGTCATTCAGTACTTTGCCAAACTTCTATTGATTAGATGTAATTTTTCAAGCTGTGTATCTTCCAATGTAACTTTTGTGCTCCTTTTGTTTTATTTCCCTTTCTGGAAAAATTAATGTGTGTTTTTTACTGAAAGATCAGAGTTCGTTTTGGTTTTAATTAATAATTTAAAATGTCTCAATATTTAAAAAAAAATAAAGATAACCTTATTTTCGTTTTACAGTGTAGGAGTGATTTTTATTTCCTATGAGCTCCAGCATGATTGTACATTTGTACACTGACTTGGATTCACCCAGAGCCTTTAACCACTCCTATGAAACAACTCCCCCCAAAGTCTGATATTTAAAGCTAGGTTATGACTTTTCACATTGCATTTAGTGGAACTTCTATCCTTCACATTTTCTGGTGGTCACCAGGAGCTAATAGTCACAAAATTTGCTCAGCAAGATAAAATTGCTAAGTTTTCTGGAAAGTCATGACTCAGATGTGTCAAGAAAGGCATACAAAATAAGTGAGTAACTTGTACTGTGCCACTTCTGCCTAGGCCCATGTGTAGAATCAGTAGCAATTGATCTTCTTGTGCTGTCATGAAAATACATTCTTTATTGCCTAAGAAAGATCAAGACATTCTGCATTCTGATGTGATCACAATTAGTCCGTTCAGGAATAGATTAACAATTCTACGTTGAATGGATTTTATGCTTTATGCTACATAAATAAAAAAATATTGATTTCACTCCAGAGATTCAGGATCTTACTAAAAAAACAACATCAGTGTACAACTATTTTGTAACATGTGCATGAGACAGTGTATTAACATTTCAAAAGCCAAGTGTAAGTTTACCATTTTTTGACTTTTGAGGGGTTAACTTTGCAGACTTAACAAGCATCATGCTTATTTATATCTAGACAGCGCTACACAACAGTGACTCTCCAGATGTCAAACAGAACAGCCTGTTTAAAGATGAATGGAGCCATTAGTATTGCATTCAGTATACAGAGTGTAAAAAAAGAACAAATTTATTAGATTATTCTGCAAGAACAAACAAAAAAGTACCAGTGAGGCCTGGGAAGAAGAAACCATGCAGAGTGGAAATGTCCATTGTGTTAAAGACAGGTGACTAATAATAATAATAATGGCATCTACATCCAATATTGTTCCAATGGAAGCCTATCCACACCAAGACCCTCAATCACACNTCAGCGCTGCCTCCGGACAATACTAAACATCTACTGGACAGACTACGTGACTAATGTGTCTGTTCTGGAGCAGGCAGAGGTCACCAGCATTGAGGCCATGCTGCTGAGAACGCAGCTGCGCTGGGCAGGGCACGTCTCCGGGATGGAGGATCACCGCCTCCCTAAGATTGTGCTCTATGGTGAGCTTGCCACCGGCTGCCGCAAGAGAGGAGCCCCGAAGAGGAGATACAAGGACTCCCTCAAACAACACCTCAGCCTTGGCCATATTGACCACCATCAATGGTCCGCTCTGGCCTCCAATCGGGAGGCATGGAGGCACACCATCTATAACGCTGCTGCTTCCTTTGAGAGTGCACACAGGATCAGTCTCGAGGAGAAAAGACAACACAGAAAGAACCGTGCCTCGCCAATACAGCCTGTGGAGACTTTCCACTGTGTCTTTTGCGACTGGACTTGCCTATCGCGCATTGGCCTTTTTAGCCACCAGCGTGCTTGTAGCAAATGTGGGGAGAACCCTTCCCAAATCTTTGTTCGCGAAGACCAGCCACGATGATGAATAATAAACAAGCAAGAAAGTTATATACTAGCTCTATATGCTGCAAATAAACTTATACCAAAGATTTTTCCAGATTATACATCAAGATATCACTTCCATTTCATTTATGAATGATTAAGGATTCCTTCCTACCTCCAGTGATAAGGAAGGAAGAAAGTTTCCAGAGACTACACACCTCTGAAACAAAAGCAGCAGATCCATGATACCTGTGCAGTCTGGCTCTGCTTTTTGGGCTCTCTCAAATTTTTTTCAGTGAAATGGTCAATCCTTTTTGTTGCAGTTTAATGGTTTTTGATAGCTTTGTGCCTGGAAAACAGGAAAACCTAAGCTGCATACCTAAAGCCGTGGGACCCGTTCTCAAATCTTCAATAGATTTTTTAAACTTTAAGCTGTGACTAATATTACTGCCTTTTGACATTCAAAGTTAGTTTACCACTTTAAAAATAAGCAAACAAACTAACAAAGAACACACCGAACAAGTAAATGGAAAAAAAAATATTCCCTTTTCTTTTCTATTTCCCTTCCAGATGCCATAGTCAACCTGAAATTTGTCAGCTTAAGTCAGTCCTGCAGAGTTGGCACAACCCCACCAGTACTCAGGAGGCTGCCAGATGCAGATTCCATGGGTAATTGCATCTGTGGTTGCTAATTGTCCTTAGAGTTTGTTACGCATCTATAATGTCTTTAAAGAGTTTGCAAGGTGAATTTAACAACTTTGGGTAAGCACCACTGCCCTTACAATACAAAATCAATGAGGATGATGAATCAGATACCTTTTCTCAATCATTACAAAAAGAACAGATCTGTGGGATCAAAACTTGCTGAGTTTTTTCAATTCACAAGAAAGTGAATTGAAAGTGAAATTTCAGTTACTGGTTGCTGACAGACTCATGCAAAGTGTAACAGACAGAGTACCTGGAAAGCACAGCTACTACTCTGCCTGAGTTTCCAGCAGATGATTTCACTAAACTGCAGTGATTCTTTTTCCTTATGCATAAGTAACTGAATGATCTCTTGTTCTGATGTCACTGATAACTAATGGAGAAGTTTCTTTTTTATAGTTCTGCCACCTTGCTCCATGTTGGAAGAATCTCATATGCCAGAAGAAATAAAAGACAAGCAATAAGTAATAGCTTCTCTGGAAACAGTTTATGAAATTAAAAACAAATTCTGTCAAACATTTAAAGCTTTCTTTTTTCCTAATGTTTATTTGGTTTTCTCAAGCAAGGGGGGAATATTGCTTTGGTCATTTATGTGGCCTGAATTGCAATTATGTGGAAACTGTCATAATAATTGACAGGTTTTCTGGTGGCAGAGGTGTTGATATAATATGTGATGTTGACAGCTCAGTGTCATGTCAATTGAAGATGAGAAAAGCGGAACAGCAGTAAGATTTTTTTGCATGTATTCACTGACATATTCATCTTACTTATATTTGGAGACATCTAAAAAAAGTAGCCATAGTACATATTTATACAGAATTGACTAAGAAAAGTCTTGTTATCTGTGTTATAAATAAGATACAGTATTTTCTTACTGTATCACATTTAGATGTCTCAAAAAACAGGATGAATTGGAACAAAATGCTGATATATAAAATACTTTCATACACTTTTACACAATCTAAAAAGACTCTTATGGTACAAGAAATGTATAAAATTTTGATATTTCAGTTCATACAATGATTTTAGATTTCAAATTGGAACATCCATTTCTGAACTGAAATTATAAAATCAATACTCTTTCACACTGTTGGTTAAATAGAAAAATTTGTTGCATTTTCCCAACTGAAGCATTACATGTTTTTAATTTTTTTAAAGAAATATATAAATAATTCTGATAAAATCAGTCTTTTCTGATCTGAGCACTGTCAGTTAATTCAGCTGGATTTAATCTGAACTTTTCAGTATCAGACTCCACCAGCTTGTGTTACCCTAGTAACTCTTAAGGATGGTTTTGGTTTACTGTTGTTCCTTTTCTGAGGAAAGGAGTATCTGCAAAATTTTTAAAACAACATAAACACTTAGAAGATCAGAATGTATTATAACATTTGACACATACTTTTAAGACATTTAAAAGGTCATGGAGTTTCAGAACATACTCTTGAAGATGGTAGTTTTCCTACAAAAGTCTAACACTATTGGTTCCTGCTGCCTATAAAGAACTAAAAGAACAAAATACGTTAGAGTATCTCAGAGAGGAAGGGAAGGGAGGGGAGGGGAGGGAAAGAAACTTTACTATTTACTTTAATAATATTATTTTTACTTGCTTTTCTTCATTTCACTTGAAACCTTGATGGATTTATAATCTCTGTACAATTAAACTACTTATTATAGAAAAGTTCTAAAATTTGTTTGCTGGCATTTATGGAGATTTTCTGCTTAAAAAAAGTTTGCTAAACAAGCAAAATTCTTCAACTTATCAGATTTGTGCTTAATGAAAATCTTGCAGAAGAAGCAGCATATCACCATGTAATTAAAGACAGTACAATAATGCATTTCCACAAAGAAGAGTTTGGATGCAAATTAGGTTCAAACATTTTTAATCTTGATGTTATTTAATTCTTGAGTGCTTATCATTATAAGCTCAAAATCAACTTTTATGTTTATGTTATGTTCTGCATTTGGGTGAGTGATTAGCACAGAAACGATTTGCGGATCATAGACCTTGAACACTAAGTCTGCCAAGGTGGTAGCTCAGCACAGAAGGTGGCAACTGAGTTTATCTGTCCTCCTTTTTTCCACTAGGCTTTAAGATGTAATCTCTTCAGAAGTGAGAAGTGTTACTGAAGCATTCGTTGCTATTATTAGCAAGGTTGGTTGCCTGGTGTTGTACTTTGTAAGGAAGATATCTCTCACTCTCTGGTAATTATCCTAAAGCCAATCAGGAACACTATAGAACATAAAGGGGGGGATGCTATGCATTATCTAGGAATATAAATGTGTTGAATGCTACAAGTGAGAGGGTCAATATGACAGTAATTCATTCCTGTATGACTGGTGGATATTTTTCTGTATTAGTACCTTGGTCTTGACTAATAGGGTGATGCTGGTGAAAGCAAGCAGTGAAGTAATGCAGTGGCCACAACAGCCTCCTAACAAACACTCATGGGTAATTGCAGTGTGACTGGAGAAAATCCAATTGCTATAAACAGGTAAAGAGTGACTTAACCCTGGGGAAGATTATGATGTAGAGTGAGAAGCTTTTAAATGAGACATTCCCCAGGAAAGCAGAGAAATGGGATTGTAAGTTAAGTGATAGTGAAAGTCTCAACAAATTTTAGTCTTTGTAGAAAAATTAATAGATATTTGCTAAAATAACTGGGCATGGGTGGGGGGGTGTTTGTTTTCTAGTAAAACATTTTACTTCTAAATACAGCAAGATTCTGTTTTGGAAGTGTCATGCTGAATGGTAATAGTCCTCTAACTCTGGAAAATACAGTGCTAAGTGGTATAATCAGAGTAAGTGCACAGACTCTCATGACACATAATTGTGCATATATATGCTCATGGTATGAGGCCTAGGTAACAGTCACCAAAGTTTCTTGAGTTAGTAAAGAACTGAGGTTGACCCACCAACTTTGACATCATCATCAGAAAGACCTCCTTTCATTGTGGGTTGGATTTGACCTAACAAGCTAGAGGTGAATGCTATACATCCCATTACCAATCTCCAGAGACCCAGTACACCTTTTATGTCTTCTATTGGAATTTAATGGCCCTGTAGGACACTGCTAACAGATTTATAAAACCTCCAGGAATTCTTTATTCAATCTTCTAAGGTACTGCAGGCTGAACTTCTAGCCTCCTAATTTTGGTTTTCTCACTCTGTGTGACTTTCAAAGGCATTTTTTAATACAAAAAGATTCAAGAACATTTATAAATGAAGTTTTAACCCATTCTGTACTTTCTGTAACAGTGAATTAAACCACTCTCTGAAATACCTTATAGCAGTGGAAAATTTCAAGAAACTTCACGGCCACCACATTTCAGGTCCCTCTTTGAAATTCTTTCTCCTGCTGTGATAAGTTTAGTAATGAACATCAAATTTAATTTCAGATCAGAGATTTTATATATGTTTATGGCAGATTAATCTTTCTCTCTTTACTTCCTTATTTTGATATCATGGCCTTCTGGAAAACAATCTGTGTTGTTATGAAAAACCAATGTTTACAGAAGCTGAAAGAATACCTGATTCTTTCAGGTGAATGCTTCTGAATATATCTTCATTGGTCTGACTTGAAACCTAGTTGCTTTGGTCAATGTAATCATCTGAGGTCCCAAAAGGCCCTTGTAAATCTGTTAATATTCAGCATAATTTAGCAACCTTGCCTTTTATTGTAGTATGAAATGTGTTAGGTTTTCGATTGTTTTCCAAAATGTTTCTGGCTCCACTTGTGATCGTTCTTCACAATAAGAATGGAGTTAGAAGGGAGAAAACCAGCGCATACTAGAGATACAAGAAGAGAGAAAAGAAAGGGGGGTATGGAGTTAATGTTTCTCCTTACCTGGCAACAGCTACTGTAGTCAATAAATTACACTGGCAAAATCCTTGAGCAAGATTATCTGCCCCAGCCAGCTAGAGATTGAAAAAAGCAAAGCTAGAATAGTTCAATAGTGAAAAGTGAAAAGTGACCAACACTACATTGTAAGCATCCCACTAGACTCCTCTGTCAGTGCTTTCACCTTCTTCTTTGGGAGATTTCTCATTTATCACAGAATTATCATTTCAGGAATTAGAAAAGGAAGATGACCTTTCTTTCCACTGAATAGCTTTCCTCATGCCTGTTCTACAGAGAGGATGAAAGTCAGTGTAATGAAAATTCATCCTTCAACGTAGGTGATCACGTTACGATTTGTTGATTCAGTCCCTGCTGTTAATCTATGATAAAGATGCTCATACAGCCCTCATTGCTCTCTTCTCTGGTTTGAGTAAGGTACATCTGCTCCTGCCAGGCAGAGAGCTCCCCGTTCACTGAATGTGTCTGGCTTACTCTGTATTTCTAAGGGGTTTATTTTTCCATGCTTCCTGCTCTCTTACTAGGCATTTTTATTAGTAGTAGAAAAGTTGCAATATGCTACTTTTCCTCTTTCAGTCTTATCTTTTTCAGTATCTGCCTCAGGAAATTTTATACAGTATTTGAGACTTCTGCTTCAGGTTGTGAGCTGATTCGTCTAAGAAGGAGAGCTTGAATTATTCCTCAAATGTCCTAAATAACCAAAAGGCGCAACCACAAAAAATATAGTATTGCCAAATATGAAAACCTTATAGTAAAAAATTATAAAAGCCTTATTTAGAGCTAACTATATTAGAACAACATAATTTATTGACATTAAAATACTAGTTGAACTATATATTTGTTTGACAACCAATATATTGTTATAGCAAATATGGGATTGATTGCAATACTATACCCTGTGCTTGAGCAATGTAGCTTTCACAGTATCAGTAGGATTATTCAAACTCTGATGTAATTGCTTCATTCTGGTATATGCCAAACTATTACAGATTTACCTGCAACATGTACAAATCTAAGCAGTCAGTTGAATAAAATGCTAACCACAGCTTCTAAGAGACATAGACTAATGTTCAGTCTGGAGGAGATTGAGGGGAGGCCTTATAGCTGTCTACAGCTTCCTCGTGAGGAGAAGAGGAGGGGCAGTCATTGATCTCTTCTTTCTTGTGGCCAGTGACAGGACTCAAGGAAATGACATGAAACTGTGTCAGGGGAGATTAGATTAGATATTACAATAAGGTTCTTCACCCAGAGGGTGGTCAGGCACTGGAATAGACTCTCCAGGGAAATGGTCGCAGCACCAAGCGTGACAGCATTCAAGAAGCATTTGGACAATGCTCTCAGGCACATGGTGTGGTTGTTGGGCCTGTCCTGTGCCGGGCCAAGAGTTGGAATTTCATTATCCCAATGGGTCCCGTCCATTTCCGGGTATTTTAGGATTCTAAAATTCTATCATCAGTGCACACCCAGGAAAAATCTAGGACCATGGACATCTGTGTCCAGTTTGCTAAAGTGCTTCTGAACTATCTTCGCTTTCTGTAGATAAAAGCTTCTGTGGTGATCATAGTCACTAGCTTTACAAACATTCTAATGTCATTAGCAAGCATTTCCCTGTTTACTGAACTGTGATATTTCAGTTTTGACCACACTTTTTCACCCTAAGAGTCAGCTCTCAGAACTGAAACCTGCAAGGAGAGCAAAAGAGCAAGGGAAAGTACCCTGACAAAAACCAAAACATAATGAGTAGTTTTAATATGTTTTTGGGTCTTGACCCTTTCAAAAACTGCCTTTTAGGACTTGCTGGGAGATTTATCTACTTGTTTACTTTTCCACAGTGTTTGAGAGACTCGTTCTGCAAAATGTTATTATACTATTGTTCTGAGTGAGAGCAGACAAGGTCCTGTGACCTTATTCATGAAAAGGATCTAAATAAAGAAAAATATACTGTAAAGAGGAACCCAGCATGAAATAATAATAATAATTATATATACATATACATATAATATATATACATATAATTACTATTATATTATTATTATATTCATATATATTAATATTATTATATTCATATATATATGAAGGTACTGATAAAATTATCCTTGGAAATATTTTCTACAATTATTTTGTTTTCTGGAATCATCTAACATTATTATCATTATCATTGTTGTTGTTGTTGTTTCTTGTTTCTTTTCCTTTTCATATTACATATTTACTTCACTGTAGTATTATCAGCATTAGTTCACAAGAACAGCCCAGAATAAGATTTCATATCTTCAAAAATAAGTAATATCTTAGTACTCTCACCAGTGTGTATTTCTTAAGATTAAAGCTTGGATAATAGTTAATATGCCATATTAATTTTCACTACAAATCTACCTTTATATTTAAATCTACTCAAGATTCTCTTTCCAAAACTGTTTCTACAATTGTAATACCAACATACCAAATCATTAGTTGCTTCCTTTTTCCCGTTAACAGCTCTGCATTGCAGAATGCTACATTCATTTTTAAGCAAATAAAATCTTATGGGTGCATGTTTACAATTAGAAGTGTAATGGATAAACCAAAACTTAGGCCTGAGTTTCCCACTGTGGTCACATTAAAACCAAGATAAATGTTGCCCAATAAAAGCAAATGTGAAGTAGGTGATATATTTCTAAAAGGCTGTAAAAGTTATCATATTTCTAAGGAAAAAACATTAAAATCTTTGTGTGTGTGTGTGTGTGTGTGTATGTTCAGGATATCACTTGGAACCTTTTTTCTAGTATGCCCCATTTCTCCTTACTATTCTGTTCGCAGATGATAAAAAAGTAAAAATGTGATGTTGACAAATTAGTAGCAACTTCTAAAATCTCTTAGTCTGTTTAGGATTACTCCTCTAAAGTGGAGTAAGAAACAGAATGACAGTGCCTATTATGAAATTTAATGAAAGAAATATTTTTCTTTCTGATTGGTACCTGAGAGATAATATATGGGTCAAATTGAATAGTAATGACGCAAGTTAAATTATTCATGGTATTCACTGAGGATTGACTAACCTACTATTTATATTCTTTCTGAATACATCATTATGTCTCAGGCTCAATTTGCAAGATTGTATTTGAAGTCAGTGGACTCCAGGGTATACATTTTGTTCATCTAAAAAGTCTGATAACTGAAATTATTGGGTTATTGCATAGAGTGGGGAATAACCAAAGAAGATTTAACAACTATCAGGATTACCTTCCTTACCAGAAAATGTATTTGTCTGACATGTTTGTATTCAACAGGTATAAGCAAAACATTTAGACATACCTACTTTCAACAAGTGGAGGGAGAATGCTTGCCTTGATGAATTCTCTCTAATGAACATCTAGAAAATGGGCAGTAAGGCACCAGATTTGAAAAATAAGATATGTTTTAGCCATTTCATTATTTTAAATACAATTCCTGAAGAGACAACAAACAAAGCATACATTTAGTTATGTCCATTGTTTTGCCTTTGCAGGCACAGAAATAGGATTTGAAGATGGTGACGTACCACATTTGAAAAAGTTTCCTCTTTGTGACTGAACAAAATCAAATGTTTAACCAATTCTGTCCTTATTTTTGTTCATTTGATGGTGTTTCCTGAAATTAAAAAAAAAAAAAATTAAAATCCCCCAAAATTACACAATTTAAATCTTTAAGTATTTTGATATTTGAAAATCATTTAGACATATAATATGCCGCAATGATAGCTTTGACCTTGTTAACAATTGCATTAATATTTAGCTCTCAAGTAGTATCTACAGTTTTGAATGCAACAGGAATGTTTTTGTGTGTTGCTGAAGCACAATGTAAAGTATTTGCCACTTCAAAAATCAGTGTGAAAAATTCAGTATTCAAGATGAAATTATTTCCTAAGGATTCTGCTCATTGCTTCTCAGTGTCCCTCTTTCTGAATAATGTCTAGCTAAAAGGAGAACAACATTTTTAATTAAATACACCAAAAAAGCTTAAAACTAATTTTAGACCAACGTTTCAAAACAAGGATGTATAATACAGAGATTGTTTAAAGATTATTGGCTAACACCTGATGTCTCTTTTACTTAATCTAGAGTAAAGACTAAAATGATTCTGTAAGGAAAATGCAGTATCCACAATCTCTCCCTTAAAATGTGACTTAGGATGGGTTACTTGGAAATCTTCAAACATCCTAATCAGAGCCAAGCCTGGCACTGTCTCTTCTTAAGACCTTGATAACACAAGGAGCATCTGCCACACCTCCTGAATCAGTCACTCCCATTTGCATCAACTCACTGTAGAGGCCCAGACCTAAGCATGTTTTGTCTCAAATATCCTAAGTATTGCTACAGGAAAGGTGATCGGAAGAGATGGTCCCATGGACATGGAGCAGTGCTGTTCTGAGCCAACTTCCTGCTCTGCCTTGAGACTCATGGTCAGTCCCACCCTCCCAACTCACTTCCTGAGAAATGCTGGCTGTGCATGAAGGAACAAAACAATGCAAAAAAAAATCTAATTTGCATAAGGGGTGTGCACCAAGTTAGCTATAAAAGAGAGCAGATCAAGCCCCCTAGTTCTCTGGCTCTCTTTCTGTTCTCCTTCTCCTCTCTCCTTTTCCTCTCTTTCACTTTCTTTGACTCCCAGCCCAAGTTCCCAACCATCCACACAGCAGGACCAATATGGAATCTAAGGACTGGTGATATTCTTTGCTTGCTTCTCTTTCTTTGCCTGGGCAAAAGAGGGCTATCATGTTTTAGCCCATACTCCATACTGAACCTTGTTATGGGAGTGGGGAGATTGTGGAGGTGCACTGGGGCTTGTGAGTCAGCACCTTTTGAGGACTTTGATGTGGGACTTGAGAATTTATTGAAGTGTACTGTACCAAATTAAGGACTTGCTATCCAACACTTTTACAGGCTAAAGAGAGGGCTGGTTGCTAGACTTATAGTGACTGTATATTAAGAACTTAAGTGTTCCTAATATGAAGTGTCTTTGTTCAGCCTGATGAGAATTTATAGCAAACATCACCCCCCTACCAATCACTCACTCCTGCAGCCCATGAGCTCTGAACACTGAGGGGTGTCAGGGAGGCCAAGAAGTGACTCAAACATCCAGAGGCACAGGCTATTATCAAGTAGTTCATCTTGCCTTTTGGTTTTGTATGATGTATCCAGATCAGAGGAAGAAAAAGGATGTGTTGTGAAAACAAAAGGTCTGTGGCCATGTCAGGCAGTGTCTATTTCTAATCAAAAAATCACAGAAAATAAGTGTTTAATTCAGTATCTGTGATCTTCTATAATCATACAACAGCAGTGTGGACTGTAGCGTTAGGCAAATACATTGAGCAGGTTTTAGTAAAGTCACATAAAACATATGGTCTTCTGTACAATCATTTTTACATTTGCTTCATTTGTATCTTAAAAAGAAGTTATGTTGTATATGAAGGTATTAGGGAGGGAAATACATTTTTCTAAGTAATGCAGTCAATGAATAATTCCTTCTCTTATCTGATTACAACTCCTCTAATCTTCTTTAATTACATTAGATGCTAAATTATGATGAACTAGAAATGTTCTACCCTCTCATACGGCCTTTTTCATCTTAATATTAAACTTCTAAATTCTCACATTCAGGATTCTAACATGGATTTCATTAATTGCTCTTAAAATTACAGTTGACTTCCTAAATAACAACTGCTTTTAATCTTCCTGTAAGCAAGAACTGGTTTGCAAGGGTGACTATGTAGTTCTTAATCATTCATTAGCACTGGTGAGTGCTGTGCATGCAGTAGCACTACAAAACGTAGTTGAGGCTTCCCCAGGGTTCGTGTCTCCCTGGCTTGGTTTATACAGGTTTTAGTTCATAGCCAGACCTTAACTACCTGTCTATAATTTCTTACTTATCAATATACACCTCTTTCTTACAAATCTATGGATGATATCCTGTTTTTTTTTTACTTGATATTTAATTCCTGATTAAGTTTTCCAGCTATTCCATTTAAACTGGTCATAAATAATCTGCTCCTTCCAGTGTAATTCTACAATATGTACAATTGGAAATCTTTTCTGAAAACCTACTGTAAATATAAACCTCAGCTGGATGGGAATTGTTCAAATTGTCCTGATGCACTCAGCGCTTTTCAACACTAGTTATTTACTTATATTTAAGGTCTTGGAGGTGCAAAAATGAATTTTATTCTTATTCTACAGGTCTGCATGTGACTGTATGTGAACAAATACACACACACAAAGAGAGACCAAAAAGAGAGAGAAAAACAATGCAATTCCCCTTAGGAAAATAAAAACTAAAATAAAAAAGTGCCTGTCTGGTAAAATTAATAATTAGAAGATAAAACATTTTAGTACTTAATTTGAGTGTCTGGAAGTTAATTTTCAGTAGAAATGGTTCACTTCAGCTTCTGTTTCAGCTGCAATACGAAGCTGTTTTCTTCAGCTCTCTTCTCCATTAAAGACTACAGCTAAATTCCCATAAAGACGGAAGCTCTTAAAAGGTGGGCTGTTCGCTTATTTATACCTATTCTTTTGCCATTTTTCTTTGTTTACTGCTTCATATTGAAAAAATAGACTCAGTCTAAAAAATACAAACAGACCAAAAGAATTGGACAGAATGAAATAGTAGGCAGTTTTACTGTAAAGCACAGAGCAGAAAGATATCATTTTTTGTGCCTCCTCTGTTCCTTTGAAATGGTTCTCCAAAATGGCTTTCCTGAAGTAATTTTTTCTTTAGTGCTATAACTGAGGGTATTCTGTCAGCTTTCCCTTTCTTTTTCACAGGTTTATAGTTCTCTATAAGCAGAATGCTGAAAACAGGTACAGTAAAATATCAGGTCTGCAGTCACTTCATAGCTATGGCAACTTGCCAGGTTATTTACACATAACTCTGTGGCTCATGTGGAAAAATTAGTCTCTCCATGTCTTTAAAAACATGCATAGTTGCAATACATAGATATAATTGGATGAAAATAACATTATTCAGTGATTAGGTCTTTTTTTTTTTAATTAGATACACTAATGATTTTTTCAGATGACATTTTTTGCAAGACTTCTATATGCATTCATAATATAACATTATAATTCCATAATTCAGCTGTGTTTTCCCTTACAGATAGCAAATGAAAGATTGTCCCTTCACATTAGAATATGCTGAAACAGGAAAACACTGTGAAGGGATGAAAAGAATGGTAGGAACCTGAGAATTACAGAGTATTCCCTGTAAAAACATCACTTGTCTCAGATACCAGATAAATACCACATACTCTTCCCCAGCCAGTATGGGAGCACAAAGCTGTTGTGTTCAGAAATAGAGATTTCTTATCTCAGGTGGGTGACAGCAGTCATACAGTTGTGACTTATTGTCGTCCTCATGTGATAGCTCAAAAATGCTTCAAATTGGTGATTCATATCATGTAGACAATAATTCATCATCATCATCATCA
>VXBX01000264.1:238512-278567 GCA_013400415.1 Scytalopus superciliaris | reverse complement strand
CGCGGGAGACGGGCAGCGGCGCGAGCCAATCAGGGGCGCCCCGCCCCCAGGCGCGGACCAATGGCAGCGCGGTGCGCGCCCGTCGCCCCGCCCCGACCGCCGCGCCCCAGCCAATCGGGTGCGGCCGCGGCTCGGCCCCGCCCCCTCAGCGAGGGGCGGCTCTGTCATGGCGGTGCCTGGCGCTGGCAATCTTACATTGACAGCGCTCTGTGTTACTGCCGGAGACTCCATTCCTAATCCGATGCGTGTTTGACCACCCCGACATAACGATAAATAAATGAGCGAAGGCCGATTCCTAGCTCCCCTTTGCAGAGGGGACAAGCGTTAGCACCGCCCCCCCTTTCAGAAGTCCCTCAGATTTAAGGCAAGAATGGAGTCATGCCATGCAGAGAAATTAAATAACTCGGCTCCAGTGAAAGTCAAAATGGCTTGAATAAACCATTATTAATACCGAGCAAGCTTGGGAGATGTGCTTTCTTTCCACAGAGAGGCATTTAATTAACCTCATGAGGGACACGTTCGGTGAGCCTGAGGTGGCCGCTGTTTCTGAGACTTGTTTTGATCAAGACGTAAGTATGGAATTAAAATTTCCCGCCGAAGGAGCCCGGGGTGATCAGGGAAGGGATCCGAAACTCCTTTCGGAATGGTATTTTTTAAAACCTCGTTTACAGCGGGGTGATGCGAACTGCATTCCCTGATTGCAGGGGCTGTGTAAGAGCTGGAAAACCAGGAACAGCGAACGAAGAGCAGGAGGGGGAAACTGCATTTTGAAATAGTTTTGGGGGGTTTTTTTAAAGAAAAGTCAGTTCGTAATAGAATTTCAGGTGTCCTGATGGGCTTTTTGACATTACAGTCCACCACTGCGAGTGAGATCTCGTTTTGCCGTGAAAACAAGGGGGTTTGGTAGCGGAGTCTGTTCCCTGAGCGTTTTCTGTGTTTGCACTGATTTAATGACGGCTCTAAAACTTCCTCCTTACAGAGACCCTGCCCTGAAAAGCAGACACTGCTCGCAGGTGGTGAGCCTGCTGCAGTCCAAGCAATGGCAAAACAAGGTTTTATGTTTCCAGTGCAGGTGCTGATGGACAAAGGTGTCCCTCGGAGCTGCTTTCCTGCTCGTAGCTTTTCCTGCTTCGGGTCCTAAGGATGCGATGCATGAATTCCGTCCAAGGTGGACTGTCATTTCCCAGAAATATTTCAAATCAGATTACGATAGTTTGCTTTTTATTTTCAAGTTTGTGTTGAATTTTGTTGACCTGTGACCAGGATTCAAATATGAGTACACGCCGATTATCAAATGATAGGATCCAAAATTTAATTTAAATAGATTTCCTTTCTACAAAAATATAGTTACACATAATACCCTTATTATTTCCTGTAGTTAATTCAATACACAAGTCACTGCAAAGTTTTACAATCTTCCAAACAACACCTCTTTAAGTTTCAAGTTATTCAAATGGCAACTTGTAGGCACTTTCCATTTTAAAAAAATATTAAACATAACTTATGCTACATTAAGGCTGAAACACAGTTAAGTTTTCATAATAATAAACAGTTCCTATGGTCCTCTTTAAATATTTGCAATGAATGTTGACTTTTCCTTCAGTTTCACTATCCCTACAAGATTGGCCAGTGTTTTTAGTGGAGTTGAACTCTGTGCTCTTAATATTTTTCAACAATGTATTTTTACTTCTGATGAAATTTGTTATACGTTTATGCTTATGTCCCTGAGACAGCCTGCAATGCCTTATCAATTGTTCATAATATATATTGAATGTTGCCAAGCTGAGATTTTTATATATGACACCTTACTCAAGAACATTTTACAGAAATTACAAACATAACTGGGTTCTTTATACCTTTTTCTATAAAGATCTAAGAGTTATCTCAACTCTTTCACAATACACAGTATTAAAAATTACATGGGTTTTGGTCTTTTTACCCAGTTTTCTTTTCGTTGCTGTCAGCCTTGTTTTCAAACAATCCGTAACAAGCAACACATCAAAAATGTATCTTTTTTCAACTTTCAGATGTCTTGATAAGTATCTGGAAAAAAGAATGTTATTATTTTCTAAAATCTACAGAAACATTGCCTAAGATATTAGCTTTTCCCTTATTCCAGCTATGGCTAGCGTTTAAGGCTGTAGTCATTCTCTTCAGTGACCTCAGCTGAGTATTTTCTGTGGGCTCACTGATATTCAAACACTTGGAGAAACCTGAAGACTTAAAAAATCACGTGTTCGTCTGAAAATGTTGACATAATACAATTAATATACAAGATGGTGACTGAAAAAAGATTTTTTAAATCAAGACCCAAATCCTAGTGACTACACTGAAGAATCATTCCATTTGAGCATTTCCAGGACTTTCTATGACACAAATTTAAGTTCTCCCCTGAATAATTAATATAATTCTCCACTTCCTGTGAGTTTTTTCACACATGACATTCAAAATTAAATAAAATTCATGATTATCAATACTGTATGATTGGAAGAACCAACACTCATTTAATAGTGAAAAATAAAAATGCTTTTATTAACATGCTTACCTCACTAAGTATTGCCCAGACAGGGGAATCAGAACTGATGGATAAACGAATAGCCTGTATTCTTCCTATTGACTGATTGATACTGCCTTCTGCAATTCCATTTTCAAAGACCCCTACATAACAAAATAAAACAAGATCCATATGGACATCTATTAGAATGAAATACATTTCCAAGCAAACTTAGGCAAAAGCTCTAAATTGCAAGGTATAAATTAAATCCAGATATTATTAAATAAAATATCTGGGAAGAAAAATCTTTTGGAAAAGGTCAAACAACTGAAAAGTAAAGCTATAAGGAAGAAGGATTCATTCCTTCAGTTACAGCAACTAGGAGCTGGAGAGGAATACAAGACAATAACCTATAGTTGCAAATGCAAAATAAATTTAAACGTGGTAGTAGTACCCATATACATGTGGCACATGTGGTCATTTTAAATAATCAATTTAAATAATCATTTTAAATAAATGTCTCTCCCCAGCTCCAACTGCTGTCACATGGGGGATTTTCACCCTTCCTAAATATGTTACATGTTCTTTTCCTTGCTAATTCACCTTGAAATGTTGTGTTCATTAAAGAGTTAGTGAAATGTTCACAAGCAGAAGCATTTTACATGTAAGACCAAAATTTCTGGTTTTGAAGTGACAATAAAAAGATTAACCTATTTTTAAATATCCGTCTTTGGTTGCTGTGTAGTTTAATTTATTTCCATTATCAACCAGTTCTTTTCTTTGCATTTCCTGATAAAAAAAGAAAAAAAAATCAGACATATTTTCTAGGGTATGGCACTTTATGCTGAATATCATTCTTAAAATTAAATACAGTTGGAAATGAGAGACTTACATCAGCTGGCAAGACTTCCACAGTAGTGTTGAACAGTTTATCACCAGGGTGCTCCATGTTTCCACTTCTGAAGAAGTACCTGATGATAGAAGTATATTACGTCCAGGTATTTTGCACTTTAGAAAAGTTCTAGAGAAGTAATTATTTCCAGTTTTGAAGGAAAGTTTCAGATAACTTTTCTTTAAATAGCTGTGGGCTACAGAGAACAGAAATAAGCACTGAAACTTTACAATGTGTGACCAAACCATAATAGAGGTTTTTTATTTTAAACAGAACAAACATCTAAGCCATCTTTCTTTGGAACTATGAATACAAATGTTCCCCCTTTTTAGTGCTCAAGTTCCAAATAAATTAACTTCCCAGGTTTAAATGACTGAGGAAGATCTGCCCTCTGACCTGTTCCTATTATTGTAAGACCAAGGTGAGATGGGCTTCTGGAAGGCAAATGGCAGCAAAAGCTCCTGTTTCTACTAAACCACACACTACATGCCAGGAGAATCCCCCCTTTTTTATCAATACTGATCAATTCAGGTGCTTCTAAATAATTTGCTTTCTGGTCAATGAGCAAGAGCACTGACAAAACAAAAATCTAAGCAAAAACACCTATAAGATTTGAAAATAAAAGTCCCTGTTTGGTTTTAAATTTCTGGCATTAGAATTCTTAGGGGTTTAGATCCAAAAAGAACTAACAAAACTTAAAACATCAACCTCTCTCCTTTGGTAGCAAACACTCAAGGCCTAAGACCACCAAATATTATAGGATTAATAATACATTTTCACAGGTTAGCATTGTGATGGGGCTGGGACCAGCCACTAGACAGTACAATATGTAAGTTAGCTTCATCCAGTACAGCTTCCCAGTAACAGGAAAATGCAAAAATACAGGCTACCCAAGTTTCCTAAAGCATAAATCAGTTAACTAACCATTGATCACAGCACACTGGTGTTTATAATAACAACTGTCATTTAGTGCAGGTCACTATGTGAGATACAGACTTGACACCATGCAAACAGCCTTTCTGTTGGCAACTACAGAAATAAAGCTTTCACTAACTCTGTTGATGAAATTCATAGTTTAAAGCAAATTCCTTTGAGAATTATCATGAGAGAGTGTAAAATATTTACCTGAAGAAATAAAAAGAATTAAGAAGCTCTCTACCAAGGAAGAAATGCATGTCAGGAGGGGAGTTCAAGAAGAGCAGATAAGTAGCAAATCGTGGATTTTTGTCAGTAACGAGGTTTATGCAAACAGCTGAGCACTGATGATTTTGAACAGACTGAATCATTTCCAAACTGGATATATGTAGGTTTCTATATTCCATGTCATATAATACTTACTTTTCAACTTTCAGTGGATTTAAAAAGGTGAACCTGATGTAGTCACCTGCCACTGGAGATGAAGCCCAAAAACAGTCTTCTCCTTTATAAATTTTTTCCAAGGTATACTGCTGGTATATCTTTAGGCTTGTATCCACTTTTGCAGGTGGATTATTATGTGCTTTATGCAGCACATTTTTACCAAAATCTTCATCCTGTTGGATATAAGGAAATGTAATTTCATTCATACAATGAAAAAAGCGTACTGATACATAGAATTACTACAGAAGCTACTTCAGAAAGTAATTACCTCAGTGTCAAAAAACCATACAATATATTTTTAATAGATACAGAATATTCATTTCAGTGCAATCACTGAAACTCAATGTTACAGTTTGTAGAGAGAACTGTATTGATTATTTCTGAGTTGCCAAGATTTAAAAATAAACTTCTCCATAGTAGTCTATTTCATAGTTGTCCACTGCCAGAACATGTGATACTGGTCTCTGCTAAAGGTGACATGAATCTGTAGTCTCATCCAATATAGCAATTCCAGTGACCTTGTGACTGGTCTAAATGGCACCATCAGGAGATCCCTGAAGTCTAGTGCATCATTGCTCTTGTCCTGATCAGATATGTGGTTTTCCCTCCAAACTCTCCCTAAAAATCTATGGCCAGCATGTTAGGCACACCCTTCTCCTACCAGTACACCTTCTTACTAGTCCCTCCTATTGGGAATGTGAACTGCTCAGCCAAAACAAACCATCACAGCTGTTTTTGTTTGCAAGGAGCAGAGCACGTGAAACCTCGTGTTGGGAAGAGGGTTCCTACATGCCATGAAATGCTGCTGTGAGTGGTGCAGTTGTTCAGATTAGAGATTCAAAAATGTTTGTGCAGAAGCAGTGTGCCCCAGCTGCAGCTTAGATGCCAGATCAATATTCTCCACCAAATCTGGATATGGAAATGCCATCCAATGCCAAAGATGTGACCCTTGAAACTGTTTGAGAAACAAGTCAGAACATGGACGTGTAATTTAGAAATATGGCATTAATTTCTTACTTTCAACTTCTGTATCTTCCCAGCCAACGATGAGTAAGTTCCCATATGCTGAAAGAGAGATGGTTTCGCACGGATCCGTAACTTTGACTTTTCCTGTTCACAGTGTGTCTGCAAAGAAAGCAAAAAAGAGGGAAGCATTATTTAAACCAAGGAGAGACAAAGGCAATTTCACTATGTAGTTGAGGGTATGGGTCCAGGGGTTTTGTCCATATTTAAATGAGTAATCTTTACATTAACAGTCATCTTATATAAAATATGCTCTTTCTAGACCAAAACTCAGGATTCCGCTTGTGGTGTTAGGTAGATTTGAAGGCTCAACCACCAGTAATGCAGGGATTTCTGCATTGTATACCATGAATCACATCTCTGAGTGACAAAAACAGACCCCAAGACTGAAAGTGATTGATTTTTTAAACTGTTTCCAGGAAATTTTATTTCAACTCTTAGCCTGGCTGTATCATTCTAATTAAACTACGTTGACCAAAACTGACCTTGAGATATAGTCTGGCTACACTTCAGTCTTTATCATTCTGGATCTTTCTGCTATGTTTGAGAGGCTTATAATGTACTATAAGTTATGGATCTTTTATCGTATAATTAGATAAAGACCTTAAATACTGTTTTTCAACCACTGTTTTCCAAGTTACCACACTTGTGACATGACACATACCAGACAATTAAATAACTATAACTGATAGTAATTTCTGAGTTTCTTGATTTTTGAATGATAGCAAACTACTTCTTTAAATGTAATTTTTTTTTCAGTATCTAAGGAACATCATAGTTTGATACAATGAAGCAAACATGCCACAATAATTAATGAGACCATGAAACATAATGGTATGGAACAGAGCAAAGAGGTAAAATGAGACTCCTTGGGTTCTACTCTGAGTTCTACCACAGAATTATTGTATGAGCTTGGAAGACCATTTAACTTCTCTGTATTCCAGGTTTCATATCTTAAAATTTGAGAATGCTTTCAGTTCTATAAGGGAAAAAGCATTACATAAACTACATCAATGCCTTCTAAAGCTAGAAGTGATAGAGTCTTTGCTTAGCTGGCTTAAACATCAAAACTCATGAGGGATTTATGATTTCCACAGAAATACTAATTAGAAGATGAAAACCACCTGGAAAGCAAGAACCAAGTATTTTTGTTTGTCCACAGCAGATGTTCAAGCAAAACAATGTAAAAACACAACACATGCAATTTGGTTTATTGGCAGCTGTTTCTTTGAAAAGCATGCTATGCTTTTGCTAGAGAAAAAAAAATCGTTTTAAGAAAATAAAAACGTGATCTTTCTACTGGCAGGGTGTGCAGTCCATCCCTTATGATAACGTAGTCTTCAGCAGGTCTCCCTTTATGCTGTGGCAGCACTAGCAAAAGAACAACAGCTGAGAATAGTCAGTAGCACAGGGCTGGTGTGGTAATTTCTGCAGAAGCTGAGATAAGGCTCCTCCTTGAGTCAGGGCTTCCACCCTTGCAGCCTGCTAGTCCCCACTGCACGTGATAGACACGCCACTGCGTATGATCACAGAACCATAGAATGGTTTGGGTTCAAAGGGACCATTAAAAATCATCTAGTTCTGACCACCCTGCCATAGGCAGGGAGACTTTCCACTAGACCAGGTTGCTCAGAGCCCCATCCAGCCTGGCCAGGAACACTGGATGTGGCATCCACTGCTTCTCTGGGCAACCTGTGCCAGTGACTCCACCACCGTCACCATTAAAAATGTTTTCTTTATATCCAATCTAAACATACCGTCTTTCAGTTTAAGACTTTGTCCCTTGTCCTGTAACAACAGGCCCTGGTAAAAAGACTTCCTGTTTCTTAGAAGCCCCCTTTAGGTACTGGAAGGTGCTGTAAGGTCTCCTCTGGAGCCTTCCCCAGATGGAACAACCCTGAGTCTCTCAGCCTGTCTTCATAGCAGAGGTACTCCAGCCCTCTGATCATTTTTGTGGCCTCCTCTGCACCAGCTCTAACAGGTCCATGGCTTTTTTGTACTGGGGACCCTGGAGGTGGATGATGATTCACAGGAGGTAAACATCATGAAATTTCTGAACCATGCAGAGAATCTGATGGCTCTGATCATCACAAACTCTTTTCCAATTTGGTGAGCAGATGTAGCTGAACCTTGACATGTTAATAGTCAGTCCAGGCTGAAAACTTGGTCAAGCTGAACAAGTGGGCCACTAGGAATCTCATGGAGTTTAATAAGACCAAGGGCAACGTGCTGCACCTGGGTCATGGCAACCCCAATAGGCTGGGGGATGAACAGCAGCACCAAGGAGAAGGACTTGGGGGTACTGAGGGATGAGAGGTTGGACATGAGCTGACAATGTGCACTTGCAGCCCAGAAAGCTAAGTGTATCCTGGGCTGCAACAAAAGAAATGTGGCCAGCAGGTCGAGGGAGGGGATTCTGCCCCTCTGCTCTGGTGAGACTCCACCTGCAGTGCAGCTCTTGGAAGGAGGGGAAGGACACGGACTTGTTGGAGAGAGTCCAGAAGAGGGACAGCATGATAATTAGTGGGATGGAGCACCTCTCCTATGAGGAAAGGCTGAGAGAAGTGGGTTTGTTCAGCCTGGAAAAGAGAGGGCTGTGGGGTGACCTAATTGCGGCCTTCCAGTACCTGAAGGGAGCTGACAAGAAAGATGGAGAGGGATTATTTACAGGAGGATGGAGTGACAAGAGAAGGGGCAACAGATTCCAACTGAAAGAGAGTAGGTTTAGATTAGATATTGTGAGGAAGTTCTTTGCTGTGAGGGTAGTGAGGCACTCCAACAGGTTGTCCCAGAGAAGTTGTGGATGCCCCACCTCTGGAGATGTTCAAGGCCAGGCTGGATGGAACTCTGAGCAACCTGATCTAATGAAAAGTGTTCCTGGCCACAGCAGGGGGGTTGAAATGACATGGTCTTTTGGGTCCTTCCAACCCAAACCGTTCTATGATTATATGAAAACATGTGCCACAGAATGGCACATAAAAGCCACAACAGGTGTCCTACAGTCCCTTCTGTCTACATTGTGTGTGATCACTCAGTGACACTCTTAAGTTTCTTGGAAAGGAGAAAGTGTGATGATTTCTGTCAGCTTGCCTTCTCCTCCGGTGCCTGTAGGAAAGTCCACTGCCTTACCCTGCCAGAGGAGAACAGCAGCTGATACCCAGTAGATTTATCAGATGGAAGCTGACATATATTAGATCTTCAATGGGTGATGTTAACATAATAGTATCTGGCTTTTGTTATCACAGGCAGGCAAGAACTTTAATCAGAGTTACTCAAGGCTAACTCTAAATCTTAGGAGCTGGCCTAACCCATGGAGTAGGATTTCAGCACTTACTCCTGTCTATATAAAGTGGGTATGGAGACTCCTCAGGGGCATTACCAAGTGCAAAACCAGGGACCTTCTGCTATCCCCAGGAGTCACCTGTGCTACACAGTACAACTTCAAGTTTGTTTGTTCCACTCCCCTTAATCTCCTGCTCTGCACAACTCCATCTGTCTCTTCTTGTTTCTTTATCAAGACAAAAGTAACACATGTGAACGGCTGGAGTAGGGACTGGCTTGAAAGTCCTTAAAAACCAAGAAGGAGCAGAAACTCTGGTCAGTCCTCCATGGCACAGAATGTTACACAAGAAGACTATGAATAGTGACCAGCACCAAAGACTGGCGAGAGAAAGAATGCAAAATTACTTAAAGAAATACTTAACATACCATTGGGCTCACGGGTAGTGCCAGAAATAACACCTTTTACAACTCGAAACAACTGTTTCTTTTATTTTCAGAAAAAGGCATCATTTATTTCGTTCAATCTACGTGTTTTCCTGCCTATTACTTTTTTCCCAGGTAGTAAAAGATTTAAAGAACACTTATGTTCTGCTTCCTGAAAGAAAGGAATTTCCCAGCAAATTTCAGAACAACTGTGACGGTAACCTTGTATGTTTTACTGACTTTCATATTAGAAGGTCAGCAGAAGGTTATGAGAAGTGATAGTCCCCATAGGTTTACATATTAGTATTTTTCTTTCATGCTGCAGGGTTGCCTACGTGACCAGTTGCAGGCAGATGTGAAGCTGTGCTGTCCATGTTCTGAGCTGATAGAGGCAGCAAAACAATTCTGGTGTGGAAATGTGAATTTCTGAGAGTCAGGCCTCTCTCTATGGCCCAATGGGCTCAAACACTGCCCTACTCCATGCAGATCCACAGCACATCTTTCCCCACAAATTCCAGAGTAAGTCACATTTGAGAGATTTATATTCTGCTTTTTGAAAATAAATTACTTTGTCACTGAGATGGTTTGAATTTCACTTAAGTTCATGAATTCATAGATATACTTACTGCATCCTTTTCTGGATTGCACACTTTAACCCAGAGCAGGTGGTCTATAAGCCAGTCTACGGGCTTATCTTTATAGAACATGAGAAAAAATTCCACTATGAGTGGCAAGTCTTCTGATTTAAACAATTTTCCTGAAAACAAGACAAAAAGTTCCATGTTCAGATATTTCTATTGCTATGCAAAAATCACCAGCTTTATGTTTAAATACAATTTATGTAAATAAGTATTTAAGTATCACTTGCCTTAAACACATTAATGTAATTCTGATATTTAGTGAAAATTTCACATAGACCCTAGTTTTGGAGAGTTGCTGATCCTCCAGCTCTTTGAGATTTTGCAAAGGTGTCCAGCCCATGCCTGAAAAGATTCTTACACAGTCAACCAGTTGACTAATAATGTGTGTAATTATATCCTATTTCCAAACACAAACCTGCCAGTCACCTATAGCAGTGTGTCAGATGAAATAGTCTGAGTAATTCTTAAAAATACTAGACAGACAATTTCAATGACAACATTATACTGAATATCTTCAAATTAAGATGCAGATATGAAAAACATTGCTTGATTCTTGAAGACTACAAATTACAGGGACACATAGTGCCCTGACCTGGAACAATTTCCTTCTTACAGAGACCCAGCTCTAGATCCTATGCTGAGGAGACTGTATTAAAAAGGCAGTTTTAGAGAGCACAAAAAGTAAAAGACTTTCAGTGGGACCTTCCTTGAAGAACCAAGGAAATTTTGATACATGAGTCCTTCATGTTTTGAAATGCAATTCTGAGTGAGACCTATTTGACCTACACAGCTCCAAATCCAGTCAACCCTGCTGAGGATCTTAACACTTACCAATAAATCCAAGCTGTGAGAACTCGAGAACCATCCAGTCTTGGGACTGTTGAGCAACAAAGCTTTTTATACTTGCAATATAATCAGGTCTGGCTATGATATCATCTTCCAGCTGAGAACAAAACAAAACCAAGAGAAAAAGAGAAAGCAAGTGGTGATTTTATTGCTTGCAGAGGGGGTGGTGATGTTGCCACATGCAACTGTTAACTGCTGTACTGTGTGTACTGAAACTTTCCCAGACTACAGTGGATTGCTATTTAACTTCTACATATATCTCTGTTTTAGTATCATTCATTAAATATTTATCTACAGGAGTGACCATAACGCCATCGGTGTTTCTCCTTTTTTTGAGAAAGAAGGACTCCTTACCTTAAAGAGAACTCACTCAAAAGAAAATATTAACCAAAGAGATAAGACTGTACTTAAATTGTGTAAGTACTGATAAGCAACAGGAGCAAACCTTTTGAAAAGAGAGGTGTCTGAAGCAGATGGTTAAGACCTCTGGCAGCCTGGGCAGACTTTGCCATTCATAAAAGGTGACTGAGAAGAACTGTGGATGATTGCTGAGATGCCACTGGAAAGCAAGTTGTTCCAGGGAATACTGGCAATAAATGAAGGGATGTGCTATATGACTCACACTGAAGGACAGGCATACACAGAGCTTTCCAGATGTTGTAAAGGCTGACACAGAATACAGCAGTAGACCCAGCTCAAGGGTACTTGGAAAAGGAGACACACATCCATCAAGGAAATGGGAAAAACCTTGGCTGAATTTCTGCCTGGCTTTCAGAGAAGAAGAGGGCATCTGAAAAAGCAGAGGCTGTTCCTGAAACTAAAGCTGAGGATAATGAATCCAAACAAGGAGGTTGAAGGCAATGACACAGAGGAAATAAATGTATTCCAGAAATAACTAAGGAGCAAGTAATTCACAGTTTGAATTCGATATGGGTGTGAAAACACAGGAAGAGGAGGCTGAGTCTCCAGGAAAATATTGTTGGGGTGTAGTGTAATCATACAGTAATTTGATCTAACTGCTGGACTTCACTGGCCCTGATGCATGCCTGGTGGTGCTAGAATCTGCCTCAGAAAGCTAAATAGATAGAAAATGAATGCTATGAGGGTTAAAAAAAAAAAAAAAAAGGAACAATTTCCTGCTGGTTTTGTGTCTTCAACTGACTCAGCACAGAGTCATCAAGAGCTTGAGAGCAGACCCACAGTTTCTAGTTGAATTTAGCCATCACTACAAGTGTAGGGCTGGCTGGGGAGAAATGTGTTGTCAACAACAAACCCAGGAGGAAGAAGAATGGCGTTAGAAAGACAAGATTTGACCCTGTCAGCTTTTGCTGATGTTAAGATACCTAAAAATGGACAGAACTGAGACAAACTGATCAAGATGAATGCTTCAATGCTTCTTAACAGATTCTGAGATGTGGGAATTGAGTTGACAGTTATGCAGAAGAGATCAACAAAAAAACCCCACCCCAAAATATCAACTTACAAGAAATCTTGCATAAAATCAAGTGAACTTTGAGGATTAGCCAGGAGCTAGGTGTAAAGGGAGAAAGAGCAAGGAATCAGAGAGAATCCTTGAATAGGATTTGGGAGCACCAAAAAAGCATTAAAAACAGAGAAGAGTATCTCAAAAACCTAGGGAGATCACCATAGCAAGAAACACTGTGAGAAAGCATATAAAAGGAGTAAAGATTAAAAATACAGAGGCTGTGATGCAAAGTGGGTGTCAATGTAGTTATGAACCGAAAGTAGTTTTGCAAAGTGGTAAGTTTGAAATGGTCTTCCCTGAAGCTCACAGTGAGTACCAGAGAAGGCAGTTTGATATCATACACAGCACAGGCCATTAAAAGTTATTTATTTAACCCTATGCTGAGCACTGTGATGTGTGTTCAACAAAAGCACATCATCTTGGAGAACATCTGCCATTGCTTAGATATTTCAGTATTGGTTCTTTTTCAGTGTGTTATACATGTAATTATCCTGAATGTTGAATACTTTGCACCCAAATTCTAATGTGAATTTTCCTGCCTTTAGCTTACAGCCACTTGTCTTTCATACGCTCTTACCTGCCAAAGGAGGTTATGCAGTGGCTGCACACCTGGATCGGGAAATTTAGGATGTAAACTGTCTAGTCCACTTGCCCCATTACCATGAGAAGGCCAGCGAAACACAGGATCACAGCTAGATTCCCTTCACCCATCAGTACTTTTGGATGAAAAGAGATACATGCACTATAGCAAGGCTATGAAAATTTCCAACAGGATAGACAATAAATGGGTTTTCATTTGTGTTTCCTATGCTGTCTAAGAGAAGTAAAACTGAAGCAGTAACAAAAAAGTGGAAGCATACAGTGGAAGTGGAGGCATCAGACAGGAAATTACATTAGGGTATTTTTATAGTTTGAAACACTGATAACAAATACATGGAGACTGTGAAGCTCCTCTTAGGAGCTCTGCTAAGTAGCAGGCTTGACCTAGAGTCTAGTGAGGGGGAAAAAAATCCATACAAAGACTCCTAATGAAGTCACTGAATTATTTCTCAGTTCTTAAATCCATCAGAGAAACACACTCGAGAATTGTGGAAATGGTATACAGATGAGTGCTGCTGGCTAAATTACCACAAAGCTTCCTCAGCCTCTACGTGATGTGATAAAAAAAGAATAGCAGTAGTTCAGTTAATTAGGTTAGAACTTTATTACAGATTTTAACTGAAGAAACTAAAAGTTTTATTTAATGTTTTGGGTTTGCTTCATCTCAGCACTAATAGGAAACGCTTCCCAAAAACTCCTGTATCCATGTTTCTTTAGACTTGAAATGTTCGATTACTTCAGAATGAACTAAGTCTACACAGGTAAAAGGAACAAATGCTCTAGTACACTTAGTAAACTTGGATAACGTTCTTAAAAGTATAAAAAAAGTCACAGGAAAATACTTCATATTCCATTAAACCTTAACTGTCCAAAAGACAACATTTTGCTTTGTCCACCTGCCTTCTGAGCACCTATGCCACATTTGAGAACAGAGCACAGATTCTAAAGTAGCTCAGCTCAAATGTATTTGTATTAAATCCTGACAGGAACTGTACAAGGTGCCTGCTCCTGCAGTCTTCTCTTCTGCTTCCAGGAATCCTGTGATGTCCTTATGTGATACAGAATCTGGAGCAGATGACCAAAGACAACTTAAGAACCCAGCAAAATGCTCTTCTGAGCTTTCTTAAAAACTGTTAACATTAATGAGCTACGTGAAAAATGTTATGGATCTGTTCCATTATTGAACAGCTCTGATACATTCTGGAATCTCTGCTGGTAATTGTGATCTTTATGGAATGCAAATTAGCACAATTTAGAATGGTGGCTAAAGCTAAGCCTGAATGCATAAATGCTTAAAGTCTAAAGCTAAATCTTCTGGAGAAATTAGGTCTGTACTAACTTGCAGTTTAACCCTGACTCAAGTACCACCCTACTGGTGTGTTTCCCTCTCTGAAAGATTTCGGTTCATTGGGATCTGGCTATAACCTGGACCTATCACCACAATTTTGCCTTGCTGAACTAAGTAAAGAGATATTAAACTCTGACTTTCTTAACTTAATCAAGTAAGGGCTTCATGCTTCAGTTACTTTGCTATTCAACCTCACAAACGACAGGAAGGTACAGATGGATTTAATCAAATAGTACCTGGCTGCAAGACAAATATAAACACAGAAATACACAGATGCTTGTAAAGAGCACAGGCAAAATACACATAAAATTACAGAAGACTTCTGGTTTTATTGAGGCCTTTGAAACAAATTAAAATTGCCAAAGCTAATAATCAGTACAGATGTATTGCAGCTACTTAATGGGAATATACACATACCTGTAAATACAATGTTCCCTTAGGTTGAGCATATAGCATTAAAAAGCTATAATCCAAATTCTGTTTAGTTCTCCACCTAGACATAAGCAGCAAATTCTGATAAGATTTTTTTGGGGGGTTGCAAGAGTTATTTCTATAATAAAAGCATTTCTAATGCTCTGCAGGTTTTTTCTCTGCAGTGAAATTGTAGGGTTGAGTATTCTAACCCATAGTTAAGTGCAAAAACATTCCTCTGCAATCAGTGTAAACATTTGTAAATAATTTGACTTTCCTACAAAAGTTAACATTAACTAAGCAAAAAATTTTGATCTCTATCAATGGAGCCTGAAACAAAATGTCTAATGAGTTTATTCATGTCAACTGACTTAAAAAATTCTACTCCTTATATTATGAACAGTAGAGCTAAACACACATGGATTATTTAAAGATGAAAAGGAAGTGCTTTTACTTATAAGCAGCACAAAAGCAGGTTGATAAACTTAATTTTCAGGTTTAAATATAAACAGAGATTTTGGACAGCCTCTCATTTTACTGGGAGATGAAGCTGATGTTTGATAATCAATACTGAAAGACTAGAGAGTAATTTATCAGTACTTAATTAGCATAAAAGTTTATCTAATTCAAATACACTCATATCTGAAACTTGAGTATGTAAACTTGTTTATACTCTGAAACAATAAGGTTTATATCTAAATCCAATACACAGGCATACATACATTTGCTGATTACCTCCAACCTAAAATCTGAGTCCTGCACATCTCTTGCTGCCTTGTTGCAGTGGCTTCTAAAAAAATCAGTTACTGTTGATTGAAAGAAAATTACTTTCTTCCAATAAATCTATTTTTTTAGGTTATAATCTCTGTCTCAGTGTATTTGGGGCTATGAGTGGATGAAATCACCAATTAGGATGCATTAACAGTAGATAAAGTGTGAATGATCACCAAAAGTTAGGTCATTATTTAAACCCACAGTAGCTGTCAGTAGTTACTTAAGGAGCCACATGGGGTTTCCTTGGTGTGTTCACAGAGCCTCTCCCTTATCTGTCACATTAAAGATTTTCCTATTTTTTCCCCCTTTATGACCAGATCCTATGGCCTACTGCCTTTTGGCATTATCCATCTGGTTTAAGACCTGTGGGATGCCTAGAGTCAAGACTCAAAAGGGAAGCCTTGGCTCTCAACCTGGAGCTGATGTGCAGCAAAGCTTTTCTCAGAATGCCCTTGTGTAATATTTTTTTTTAAAAAAACCTACAATTGAAATCTATTAACTCTGAAACACAAAACCATTATCAGCCCAAACAATGCCGACTTGTGCAGAATTTTCCATTTTTCACTCTTAGCAAAACATCTTGGGTTTTATACAGCCATCTTACCTGACTCTGTCCTCAGAATCCCCAAGTGTTTTCTTCAGGTTGGAAAGATCTGGATAATAAGAAGTAGGAGGAGAAATAACCTCTAGGACTCCAGACTGGATTTCTCTGGGGAAGCTGTGAGAAGAATCTTAGTGAGATCCTATTCCTCAAAAATACTTTTGAGGGCAACAACAAGTGGAATTCACAAGTCTAGCCAAGAAACTAAGTCACACAGACTGCAAATTTGGAACCAAGAAGGGATCTTTGACAACCATCAGAACAGACAGGTCAGTAACCCATCAAAGTCTCAGAAAACACTGGAAATCAGATCCTTCCCCTCCTCCAGAAATAATTAAAAAAAACCCCCAAAAATATAAAAAACCCCAAACACCAACCCAACAAAATATACCATCACTGAAATAAAGAGCTTTCAGAACTGAATTTCATTTTTCCTATGATTAATGAAAAAAATACAGCACTAAAAATTGAGTACATCAGGGTACGAGCATTATGAAAAAAAAAAAAAATCTTACTGTATAACACTGACAAAGCATCTACTCTGCAGGAAGTTTTTCAAAAGCCATGAAGAAATAATAAAAATTACCTAAGTCCCCAAATGGCTGTAAGTTTTGTACCTTGACAGGGCTCAACAGTGCCAAGGAGGAGTGCCTCTTCCCCTGGTCCTCTCTGCAATACTCCCAGCTGAGATAAATGCTCTGGAGGCAGGAAGCAAGGGCTGTTACTTAGCCAACAGGCTCAGTGTGAGGAGCCTTCTGGGGAAAACCTACACCCTGGAAAACCCTGGAGTGGAGCAGGATGTGCAGAAAAGCCTCAAAAGTGAAGGGAAAGGGCAACTCCTCCAGAGATCTTCTTAAATTTATTTTTTTGATTGGCTTGGGTGGATGTCCATCTCTTTTCACAGGTGACAAGAAGAGATGGCCTCAAGTTGCACCAGGGGAGGTTTAGATTGGGCTTTTGGAAAAATTTCTTCACCAAAAAGGTTATCAAGCATTGGCACAGGCTGCCCAGGGAAGTGGTTGAGTCACCACCCCTGGAGATATTTTAAAGATGTGTAGATGTGGCACTTGGGGATATGGTTTAGTGGTGGATTTGGCCATGCTGGGTTAATGGCTGGACTCGATGATTTAAAAAGCCCTTCCCAACCTAAATGATTCTATAACTCTAACCAAACATTAATACAAAGTTTGAGAGCTCTCTTGCAGTCATTTCAAAGGAGTGAGTGGAAAGGCTGTTTCACATCAAACAGTGGCCTAAGCAGAGTTCTGTCAGAGTAACCAATTCACAAACGAGCTTGTGCATCAAAGAAACCAGCAGCACCAGCACTGCAGCAGGTACAGATTTCAACCCTTGCTTCTTTCAGTCCGCTGCACTTCAGAGCCTCTAGCCTGATCTGTTCTGTGCCCATCTAAGACAAATATCTACCAGTGAGTGTGTTTTTTGCACAAGCATTTTAATTTAGTAGTTCCTCTCAAGCTGCTCTCCTGTTTTTAACATGCACATGATACTGTAAACATTTATGGGGAAGAAAGGTAAAAGCAAGCAGAACTGCAGTGGGAACCAACCTTGCATCAAAAGCTCTTGTGTTAATTTGGCATGGCAAAGAATACCCATTTCATGTTGCCCATCATATAATAGTATTTAACATTATAATCGTGATCCATTTGCTGTCCAAAGAAAAGCAGTGAAACAAGGAAACAAAGACACCTGGAATCCAAGTAGATGTGGCACTTGTGGGCATAGTTTAGCAGTGGTAGTGCTGGGCTAATGGTTGAACTCAATTATCTTACAGGTCTTTTCCAACTTAAATAATTCTATGACAGAATACATTGCTGGGCTGTGTAGTCAGTGGGGAGCTAAGATGGACTCTCAGGTGCATGAACTGCATCATTAATTTCACGGGGAAAAGACTTAGGCTCAAGTAAATATTTATCAGAGCTTTAAGCTGCTTAAGCATATTTATGAAACAAGAAATGGGAAATAAACTGATACACATCCTTCTGTTTGGAGTTTCTGTGTCTCACAGTGTGTTACGGCACACATACAAAGAGTACACCTGTGCTTCATTACTTAGCAGTTCCATTTCAGCTGAAATGCTCTAATTCTCCCAATAAAAGCTCAAAATGTGTTCACTGGCTGTTGGGTGTTACACTCTACAGGACTTACCTGGTTTTAACACTTTCTGCAACGCTGTTAACATACTCGGCATTCACCTAAAGAAAAGAAGGATGGGTTTCATTTCAAGCCACCCGTTTTGTATTAAGCAACATTTTCTAGGGAGTATTTATATGCAAACATTTCATTCTTATTCTCTAATCCTTTTCCTTCCAAAAAAAACGTGGTATGTTACAGTAGCATTTCTACTAAAGGACAGTATGGGCTTTTCAAGTCAGTGCAGTTGAACACAAAACTGAACCATGTCCAGCTGCAGTTCCTGCATTTTGGATTTTGCTGCTTTTGCAGGAGGCCAGGCCATTTTATGCATAAAATTCTGTTCTACAGCTTTCAGTTATGCCAGAAAAGTGCAGTCATATAAATGTCAGTAAAAAGCTGCTTCAGGTTAATTGTTCAAAAATCACAAAAGAGGCCTGACACTGTTGAGAAAAATCACCTAAGCAAAATATTCTAAAGCTAGCTGTACTTAAAATTTTTACTTAGTTTCTTCTTAATATAACAAACTTATGGAGTTTGGTCTGGAAATTTTGAGGACATATTCATGAAAGTAACAGTTTCAATGTGCAAAGCACATCTGTTAACTACATTAAAGATCGGAAAGCTTTGTGGATGTGATTGTCCAAGCAAGACAATATCTGTTTCAGCAGTTCAGAATCTTTTTTAAATACACAATAATTGTTACCAGTAATTGTTAATATATAACCAACACTTATATGTTAAATTTGTAATAAAGTAAATTTGTAATTTGTAAAAATTTGCAGTAAGTAAAAATGATACAAAGTCGTAAGTAAAGAACTGTGATATGAAAAAAATACCCAGAACTTAGAACTCACTTGCAGTCAGTACCTTACTCTGACTTAATGCAGGATGTAAACTTTTGAGTTTTTGAGACTTTTTGGGAAAAAGGAAGATGCAGATTCACCTGCCCTCCTCTCAAAATAAAATGTTCTTATCACCTCTCACATCAGCATGATCAACCTGCTCCAATTCACTACATGGCTGAAAAATGGAAGCTGTGAGAATGTGACTTTGGGGATGGGAGAAAGGGGAGACTAATTCTTACAATGGCAGTTCAATCCTAAATGGGCTGATATAGACTATATTACTACAACCAGAGCTACCATTTGTTTAAAGTACACATTAGGATTCAAAAATGTCAAAACACATGCAAAAAGCTCCAACATGTACTGTGCAAGACATATGATATCAAACCAGCATATAAAAAATCTGAATGTTTTGTTAGACTGAATAAGTTTACTTTCTTCAGGTTCTATGGAACTTTCCTGTAGAGGATTTACATTTCACTCTGAAGCAGAATACCTTACTTTCAGACATAAATAATAAGTTTGTATAGTTTCATTAGAAAATCTGACTCAACAACTGTTTTTGTAAATGTAATATGACTTTTTACCCTCCAATCATTTGAGTTACAGGGGTTTATCACATGTGAACACTAAGGCACCAGCTGCTCACCATCTCCTCCAGCCCTGAAAAAATCCCTCCCAAAGGCCTATTTAACAGTATTTTGCAGCCTCTCCTACATTATTGCACTAAGACATAAATCTCCATATTGTCTTTCTATGAGAATACTGCACCTTTGCATGCAAACTTACCTCCGCTACAAAGATGATTATTATGCAGTCCTTCTTTTGCTCTTCAGAAAGTTCATACAGTAAGGAGTGCAGTGTACTAAACAGGTAATTTTGCTTTTTCCTTGCCACTGTAGGAATGCCCATTACCAGTGAGACTGCAAAGAGAGGAGCTCTCAAGCCACATAATTTTAAGTCAAGTAAAAGAAAAGGGAAATGACATTTTAATTTTGATTTGATGTGACTATAAAACTCGATGACAGTATTCCCTTGGCAATGTGACAGCATCCTAGATGGAAGGATACCTCATGTGTGTTATAAGCACCAGGTCTACACTGTGTAGACTACCAGTATTTTAGAACTTGGAGATACTTCCACCTCTGGCAAACACATAGGTGTCTGCTACTGAGTCTCAAAAGTGAGCATTGCAAAATAAGGGGTAACTCTGACCTTGGATTTGGAGATCTAAGTGATGAGGGTGAAACCACAACTGTTGTAGTGAGCAGGCTCTTGCAGGAAGTCATTGCTGTGTATCTCAGAAGGAATCAAATTGAAACAACATTCTGAGCAGTTTCATTGATACGCATCAATGGCTTTCATAGAACCAGTAATAAGAAAAAAGAAACTCAGCTATTATTGTTATTATAAACAAAAGAGCTGAAATTGTCTCTGGCAAAGGCTCCACCTGTAGCAAACCTATGCTGTACTATGTCATTAGACTGTAGGCAGGACATGTCTTTTGTCACTAGTTTAGGCATAACCTACAACAATGGCCAAACATAGCCCAGTAAACCTGTGGAATCTTAGTCCTTGCAGATGACTTCTATTCATCAAAATCTGAGGAGGCTGATATGGAAGCAGCAGATTTTGAAAGAAAGGACTGGGTGCAATTAGTGACTTGTTCCATCCATGCCAGTGTCAGCTCAAAAGTGCCAAAGCTCCAGTGTCGCTTCCCAGCACGTATCCTGCTAAACCACTGGGGCTTAGTTTGGTTTTACACACTGAAGGTCAACCTGTCCTTATTAAACTGCAGTCTTACTATAGTGATTTTCATGTACAAATAAAAAAAAATGAAACATGGAGCATTCTTTTATTAGGGACAGTGATCTGTGGGCACTCCAGTGAGAACTACAACACTAGATCACATTGATACACCTACACCTACTAATGAGAAGTCTGTAGAAAGTTATCCACTGTCATGAGCATGGCCAGGGGTTTGGGTTTTTCTAGTTAAATCAAAAGTGCTGCCAGTGTTCCTTTATATAAAATCACCCTAGAGAAAAGACAAAATGTCAACAAAATACAAAACTCAGCAAAATGGTTGACGAGTTCCTTCTTTGCTTACTACTTCTGAGTGATCGTTTATCTGCCACATGACGGTCAGGAGAAGATGTAACTTTACAACTTGTATTATAGTTCACTGGAATTCATTACGATTTCTGCAGGTGTCAGCTGATTTCTCATGCGGGTGAAAAACTTACATTGAAGATATATTAATATCATTTACATTATAACATCACATTTCCATTTTCTTCTCACATTGGCAAACTGAGTGCATTATAAATTTTCCTTGGCTTCCTCATTCATACTAATTTTGTGGGGGAAAAAAAAGCCAGCTAAATACATCTTAGCCGTATGAATATACGATTACACTCAAAAATAATATCGTTTTTCAATTATGACTATTTTTTGTTGATATTTGAAAACTTTTTCAGAATACTCTGAGGTAACAACCTTAAATAGGGATGAGCATGGTAAAAGTACTTTTGCCATCTCCATTAAATATAATTCAGCTTGGTGACATTATAAAGTTAAGGGAGAATACCCACTCCAAACTTTTGAGAATGCTTCACTGCTAGAATTTAACAAAAAGTAAAAACATACAGAAAATATAAGCCAAACTTTATTTCCTACCTCCAGTTCTCTGTTGGCCAAAAATGACATTTGGGAACATTCTATCTTCATATTCTTGAAGGTGAGGTAGATAGTAGTGCATGTTTGTAAGATGCATGGGGAGTTTTCTCGGGAGGTTTACCACTTTCCACTTCATATCATCTTAAAGAAACAACAAACCCACAGATACACATAAAATTAAAAGCCAGCAGTGAAGGGGTTTTTTTCAACTGTTTTGCTCAAATGGCAGATTACCACACACAAGGTTATTCAATCAGAACTGCTCCTCAGAAGTGATTATATGTCACACATATTACACTGTATTGAACTGGGAATTGCCTCCCACCCAGGTCATGCTGCAGAACTCCACACATGAACATCCTGGGAACTCAGTCCACATTCCCCTATGCCTAAACACTTGCAGGATTGATCCATCTTACAACACAATAAGCAGATATTTTAAAATACCTGCTTTTATATAGTCAGTAAGCAATTTTTTTAATGAAAAGAAACACAGATTCTGATTAATAACTTTCTTAATTGCTTAATGAACTTAAATGCTTTCCCCCCGAATGTAACACATGGTGGTTCTCATGGCTCGAACAGAAGTTCTCAGGTTATAAAGAATCCTATGGCAAAAAGGACAACCATATCCAAGCCTGTCGTAGGTAAGAGAAAAGTAGGGTGGCTTTTTTTCTTTACTAGTTTAAAATAAAGATGAAAGCAAGAGGAGGTTTATTGACTTAAATGGAAAGTTAGTTTTCCTAAAAAATGCATGTAAGATAATACTTAAAATTTACCACCCTTCAAAGTTCGATACAAGTCTCACAAAAAAGCATCATCAGCTTTATTCACTCAGCTCAGATCAACAAAGTCAGGGGCTTACTGAATGGGCAATGTTTTAAGTTTTTCAACTTCCAAAAGATATTCCCACTGAAAATTAGGACTCGAGAGAGATTGAAAAAGACAGAAAAGAGTTTAAAAAAACCCCAAACAATTATACATACATACATATATATGACATTTGTGTATGAAAGAGGCCCACAGTTCCTTCCACTGTGTTTTGCTATTAAATACACTCGAGTTTTGCTGCATAGAAACTTTTTCATTTTTGTTGTACAATAAAACTTGGCTGGAATGGTAAGTGGAAGGGCAAGTAAAAATAAAAGGAAAATTATTCAGTGATTTTAAGAAATTTCTGCTTTAAATCCTGTGAACTGACAGCTTTAATACTTTCTGATATTCAGCTGGCTCCAATAAGAATGAAGAGCAGAGGGAAGGGGAACTTGATCCCTCCTCTACTTGCTATTATGTGTTTTAGGCAGTAACTCTTTGCCTACAGTATGTGGGGCTACCGGTGGCTGACAACGTGGCTCTACTCTGGAGCTTGTAAGGCCACAATCCTGCCAACACTCAGCTGTTTGTTTATGCACATCTGAACAGTCCCACTGAACTAACATTGAATAAACAGACAAAAGCTGGCAGGGAAGAACAGGGTAAGAAACAATTCTGGCCATACAAAGAAGAAATGCGCCTTGTTCCTTCTTCCTCTCTAACAGTGCTGGGTAATTCCCTATTTTAATCTGATTACCAGCCCTCAATGCAAATAAGGATTTTTAAATGGTGGTTTTCAGTGACACCCAGACTCTTGCTGAGGTTTGGGTTTACTGTGAAATGCCTCCAGCACAGACATGCCCGTTGCACTTTCCCTTCTCTCCCCAGGGAAGGAGCTCTTCCAGTAACTCTTCCAATCTGAACACAGGAGGAAGGCAGATCCTGCATAACCTCCATCACTTATTTTAGGGGACAGAATAAAATTATTCCATACAATCTATTGTATGGAACCAGACGTGCAGACAGATAGAGATGTACAACAGTCTGGAAGGCAAAGTAACTAAGAAGTTCAGTTAAAGAATGGGAAGAAGCCGGGTCACTAAATTTAATTGCATCTTGGTGTCTCTCAAAACAAAACCAAACCATAAAAAAAGGGGATGGCAGAGACATGCCCTCCCCCCCCCAAAAAAAAAAAAAAGTTTTAATTGGCATCACTTGCAAGCATTCACATTTTGCTTCTGATTATTAACTAACTACTTGCAAGATGGATTCAAGCAGAAACACTCTTGAGCTGTATCAAGCCAGCAAGTCCTCGTGGGGCTTCCCAACTCCTGGGTTCAAGCAGGCAGGCACCCAGCTGTATGTGACCTGCCTGCTGCCATGAGACTGCACACCCACACAGGGACCTCAGTGCCCAGCCCCCCAAAATGTCACACCACCTGGAAGGAGGGGGACCACTACTGTGGAACATCTGAGGAGGTGCACCAGCCTTCCAGGTCAGGCACAGCCCTATATTTATCAGTGTATTGGCACAGTAAAAGCTGGTAAAAATAGCTTATTTGGTGCTCTGTAGTTGGCAGCAAGAGAGGGATAAGCGCTGTAAGAATCTCCATCAGCAATATGAACAGCTTTGCCACTAGGACACCACTGCCGTCCAGTGTGTCCCCTTTTATTTAGCTCCTTATTTGCTCAATTACTAACCAATCATAGAATCCTACTTAAAGGAGGGGTTTCAGATTAATTGCCAACCCTTCTTTTTTTTAAAGTAGAAACTTCTACCTTATGCTAATATAATCAAATCAATTATTTTTCTCCCCACACCAGTTACAAACATTAACACACAAAACTGAACTGCTAACATAGTACATTTTAATACATACAAACCTGTATGATTTGTTGTCAAGTTCATTCTTCTTGCAACTATATGTTTAATTTCATCCAGGGCGCTGCTCAGTTCGTGTGATCTTTTCTTATTCTCCTTTTCAGCATACAACAGTCTTTGCCGAAGTTCCACAAACTGGCTTTCATACATGTCTGAGTCATTTCCTGCAGTAACAACATAATTTCTTTTCAAAGAGGTGATTTATTCAATGCAATAAAGCCAAAGAATAGGAGACAGTCCAGAAGATGACCTGACCAGAAGGGTATAAATAATAATAAAGTTTATTCATGAGAAGAAGTCTGGAAGAGTGTTAAGAAGGTAGAGTTAGGGAGCACAGCTGGGTAAAAGCTTTCAATTGAAGACAAATGCAACAATATGAAATCCACAATAAGGAAAAAGTCAGTGAAAGTCTGTGAGTTGCAGGGGAAGGTGCTGTCCAGTAAAGCAAACCATGTTTTTCATCAAGTCTTTATGACCCTTTTCACACTGAAAAGCATAATCATGTAAAGGCTTGTCTTTTGCATCTAACATTATTAAGACTAGAACAGAGGCATTTAGTCTTCATCTCTGATTTTAAAAGTGTCTGGAGTACATTAATAACTATTAGTAAAGATGATTGTTTGAACTCCTGTATATATTTAACTAGATAACAACTGAAACTGTGCTCAGGCATGAAGGATACTTTCACAATATAGAGCTCACATTAGATTAAATACTCTATGATTACATCAATATTAGGAACACTGTACTCAGTGTCACAGTTCTCAGACATCTCTGCTGTTCTGCACAGTATTCTAAGATAATATCAATCTTATGTTTAAAGAAGTTCCCCTTTCCCAAGAGTCAGGTGATGTCAGAACTTCTCAGTTATTACAAATGGTACACAAGACTCATACTTGCCAGGGCATTCATTGCCTCATTGTCATATGAACACATATTCTATTTGAAATGTTAATAAATTGATTAAAATACTAATTAACAACTTGTTAAAATTAATATAAAGCAACACTTCAATAATGTCACCCACTTTGCAATAGAGAGTAAAGAAAGTAGAAGGGGACTCGTGTTTCATTTAAAAATGTTTAGTAATGCTACCTCTTTTATTGGTTTTGCTGTGGTTTGGTTGGCTGGGTTTGGGTTTTGGGTTTTTTTTTTAGTTAAATGCTGTTATTTAGACACTTCTCCCATTCTATCTGTGCACTGTGCTGAGTTCCATCTGTGGCAGGCCTCATTTTCTAGGACCAACTACTATCTTTCTGGAAAAGTGAATTCCTGGGGACTCTAGCCCGTAAAAGAGGCGAAGATCAAAACATACAGGTAATACAAGTTTGTGAGGATTTGCAGAGGTGTTTCAAACAGGAATTAATTTGCACTTTGGATAAACAGGGGGTTTTATCTGCAGTAAGCACAGGTTCTTAATTTAATCAATACATGTATGATTCTGAAGTTTAAAATATCTAGGAGAAAGTAGTTAGGAAAAAAAAGAAGTAAATGTGATCTGCATTATCATTATTGATCTCAAAAAATTTTAAAGTATGTTTAGTAAAATGCCAACAAAATTAATGCTTCTGAAAATTTTCTGACACTCTTAAAAATGTTATGCCTTGCAAAAAAGGCATTCATATCTGTGAGTATTTTGCACAAGGCATCTCTCAATGTAAATTTAGCATTGCTGAAGGAGGGGGAAAACTGGATTATTTCAGCTGCATGCAATAAGGAAGTTCTGTATTATTATGCTTCCCTAAAAAAAAAAAAATCAGTGAATAAATAAACAAATGAAAGGTCAGAACAGATTAAGTGTCTATCTTTAAAAAATTTTAAATGGATTAAAACAGATTTCCAGTAGAAATAGCTCTGCATCAGGCTACAAAACTAGAATCCCAAAGAAGTTAAATGATTGGAACAACTAAGGAAGATCCCTTTTATCAACTACTATATAGGAATGCACTTTATTGTTTATGCTTTTCTTTGGTAGCTGTATTTCCAATGCCATAATCCAAGCTTTAGCTTCTTTTCTTTAGAATATATATGAATAAAATTAAAGCAGATGGTTTAAGCTGATTTAGATGACTGACAGATACTCATTATACTGTTTTCATAACAAGAAAGTGATTCCAGGTGGAACACCCATACATATAAACATGGTGGAGATTTATCTTGCAATTTCAAGACAAATTCAAAGATGTAAACTAGATACAGTAATGAATGTGCATTTTTCTTTAAGTTCCAATTGCCTTTATTGGGAGTTACACAGCATTGAGCACCAAGAAAAAGTGGCTTAACTTGCAGTAAAGGTCCACGTGCTCCTAGGAAGATGCAAATAACAAGGAGCAAGCCCACACTAGGATAAATACTTGCTATGACAGGATACATTTACTGCTTCTGAAAATGGCATTGATAATTTTTTTTAATGGAGGTGTTCTATAATTAAATGCTGGAAAGTGTTGTTCCACTGACATTTCCAGTGTTGTAATAGCATAAAATTTTGCTAAACGGAATTAAAATCCCCGTCAGTACACCTGAACTATGGAAGGAATCAGTAAATAAGCTGCAGATGAATTACATCTTAGTCCCTCTTCACAATTCTTTAGCTATGCAGTGTCAGTGTGACTCAAACCCACAGGTATCACTATCACACTGACATTTTGGCAAGTGCCAAGTAACTGTAGTTTTATTTGCCTACTTAGAGGTGAGCCTACCAAAACATCCTAGGTGCCTCTGGCAAATAAAAGGTCAACACTCAATTATCCCTGAGCGCACCCAGAGAAGCTGATATTTGTAATCAGTCCAGAAAACTGCATTTTTCAGTCTTTCAGAACTGAAGCCTCTGTTCAGTTAGGAGAACCAAATTCTTAGTAATCAGTTATCTCGCTTGACTTTGATAACTAAAGGAAGCAAGAGTTTGACAAAGGCAATGTAATATTCATTCACCCTTAGCAAAGGATGAATTTATTATAAAAATATATAGCTTGAAATAGAACATGACATGTTCTAAGTGTTACTGGAGTAGTATTAACTATTATTGAACCCTTGGCAAAAAAATGTGTGTTCAGAATGCAATATGAAGCTAAATACCCTAAATATTTGCACAGTCTTAAGTTTAAATGAATTTGTGTGTGTGTATATAAAGTGTTGCCCTTTTCTACACAGAACTAAAAGAGCTGCTTGCAACAGATTGCCTAGAAAGACATGGGGTGTTCTTACAAATCCAGAGCTCTCTCACAGGGAGGGCAAGGGAGGAGAAGTTTTGGGCATAGCATGAAACACTCTGTGCCCAGCAAAAGCCTGACATGGCAATGCCTTGTCTACCAATGGTTCTATCAGACATGAGGAATGTCAGAATAAAAGCAGAAAATAGCAAGGTGATGACCTATGGCAAAAATACAAATAGGAAATTAAGGTAAAGGCTTCTTTTCCCTTTGGTGAGCTGAAGATGAATTACTCTGCTGGGCTAAGAGTGGTTCACTAAGTTTCCCTACTAGGAAATCTCAATGGGGTGACACTGGCTACAGGCCATGGGAGGGAAAAAAAGACCCAGCCACCAACTAGACATGGTGATAGCACTCAAAACCTTTGCAGTGGATTTTCAGCTCTAGTGTAGTGCTTCCTTTCACTGTTAACTACACATTGCCATATATATACACTTATGGCTACTGTAATGCTCAGATAGCAACACTCAAAATGGTTTTAAATGCAATCTTGTGTCATCTCCTAATAGCTACATATATACATATATACTTCCTGCACTGGAAATTGAAACTGTTTAGAAACAATACTAATTCCTAAAAAGCCAACTAAAAGCCAACTGATTATTTCTTTGCTCCATATACACACACTTCCTCTATTATCATAAATGCTTCCAATTTCATTAATGATTTCTGGCAATATCAAAGACCTGTGGAACAATTCATAACCATCTCCTCCAAGCATTCGAAGAGAAAAGAAAATTAAAAGAAAACTGGGAGTGGCAGAAAGGAGGGGAATAAACACTTCAAAGCCTAGCAGTGAATCTTGTCCCTATTTCTTGATTACACGCTACACTGCTTATCATACCTAAAAACTCTTTCTTTTAGAAACTGAATTTTGGTTAATGAGCTCCTTAAAAAAAAATTATATAAGCATACTGGCTGCAAAAGGTCTTGTCATACCCTGTGCTTGGATCCACTGCTCACTGTGCAGGCCAATGAAGCATACTAAACCATGGAAGTTTAATTGCACTAATACCTGGCAGTTTATTCTCTCCCTATAACTGATCTAAAACAGAGAGGCCTTTCTGAATCTTGTTACATGCTTTGCAAGCTCAGGTTTACTTCTCTCAGAGTAAGGAGGAAAAAGATTTCCTCAAACAATGCCTCTGTCTTAGGTCAGAGCGGCCAGTTCTTATGCAAACACTTAAATTCAACAGTGTGCATTATCTATAAATATTTTCTTTATAGCCTTACAGCACAGTATTATTTGTGTCTTCCAAGACTTTAGACACAGCCAAGAAAAACTACCTTAAATTCAGAAGTTGCTTCACCTGCACTGGGTGCATTCACCCATTGCATTTAATATTCATCAGAACTGGGGTAGCTTCAATGGCTGAGCTTTAGGCATAGGACAGAGTATGTCTGAATGAATATAATAAGTTTTCAGGAGCCTCTGAAGTCAGTCAGTGCGCAGGTTGGTTTATTTTACACATCTGGAAAGAGAAGGTTAAGTGAGCAGGTTAAGAGTTTCCAATTGTTTCCACTCGTGTATCCTGTTCACACTCTGATGGCAACGGGGCTGCAGGGCCTATTGCTATGGCAGAGGCCACAAGTAGGAGGAGAAGGATTAATTTCAGCCACATACAATTATCTAATGAACATGGACTCATGGGTTTGGCATACAACACTTTATACTGCACCATTTATGTACTGTATCTAACCCAAAGTAGCTTAGCAACAAGCAAACTTGTTTCGAAGAAAATATAACTTAAGCTCTAAAAATATTTTCCTAGATGTTGGCAAACAATCCTCATTTGAGATTCATGTCTTTTCCTATATTAGAATGTAGTGAAAAGTGATCTTAAAACATTCAGTCAGAACACCACCATATAGGAAATAAATAACATTAAAAAGGGGGGGAAATAGAGAAATTGAATGGATATTGCATGGTGTTTGCCCATAATCGGTATACTTTGGTTTTAAGGTAGTACTTATTCACTTCAAGCAATGGCTATTGCTTCGCTCTGGTTGGTATTTTTAATATTTTTACTTCTCTGCCTGGTGTAGCAACAATTATTCACTTATACACACATTTAATTAAATGCCTTAATTTCTGGATAAAACTGTGTTCCCTCAAGACCCAGAGTACAACACTGGGAAAGCATGAAGGTCGCAAGGTTACACTAGTTTAAGTACAGGTTATGATGAGACATTGTACAGCAAAGAGAGGTCTGAAATGCTCCCTTATCTCTGTATGAAAACCAAGAGTAACTGTCCTCATTTTATATCACGGGGTTTATGACTCAGTTCCTCTACTCTTTAGGCATTGTCCTGCCTGAAGTAGCTGCAAGAAGCAGCAGACTCTTCATTCAGTAAATTATACATTTAGAAGCCACTAAAACTATACAACTTTTCTAAGCCTTGGGTGTGAATTTTGATAAAAAGTACTAAGCAAATACTAAGTTTTAAGTCCCGTTTGAGGTTGTTGTATGTGGGGGGTTTCTTAATGCCTAAATGCAGAACTATGCAAAGAAACTGAGTAAGCAGTCGATGGACTGGAAAAACTGTTCCCTTATCACACTGTGCTTTTCAGCCACATCCTGACTGCATGTTGGGGCAAAATCTGCATGTGCAATCACCTCTGTATGCTCTCAGTGCCACTGGAAGGAAATGTACACATAAAGGGAAGATGGAACCTACAGTAAGCTGGGACAACTGGGAAAAATGGTGGTTAAACACATATTAGCCATCCTGGAGAAGGCAGGAAAATTGGCTTCTGCATGTTCAGAAATCTGGATAAGCTGTATTGGTTGAGATGAGAAGGGTGTAATTCAAGACTCCTTATCAAATCTGCCAATATGGCCCTATGTAATTGAAGATTTGAACCAGAGTGTGCCAGCTGGATCTGGACAGCAAACCTCCAAAGAACTGCATCACAAATGAGCTGCACTTGGCTGCACAGCAGGAGCCAGGGGTTGGCCGGCTGAAACAAAGCATCACACCATGGGCAGAAGAGTATTGGAAATAAACATGTAACCAGTTGTTTAGGCTGTCATGTACATTACTGTATTTCACCTTTAAAAAGAACTCCTTTCATCAGAAATACCGGTTTAGCATTTTGTACACCTTTACCTGATTAAAATTTTTGTGAAACAAAATAAAAATGCCTATGTTGAACAATTTGTTCATCCTTAGACATGCTTTTGGGAATGCAATCATGTATGAATAGTTTCTCTCTTGTTAACCCCACCTCAAAGGAGTAACTGAAGAAATTCAGGTTTCAGTGTGTGACGTGTATATTAACATGCCTAGGTTCTTGTGACATAGTATTTCAGCACCACTTTCTCCTAAATTCCAGTCAAAGCTTACTTTTAATTTACTTAAAGTACCCCACAATTTCAGGTAAACAGGACAGCAACATGTTACAAATCAATTCAAAGAGACCCAATCTTGTAACCCTTGAAAGCAATGTGAAGATCCACTGCCACATGAGATGATCTGATTCACCTCATTGCCGTGACTTACAAAAATTTCACTGTCATTCAGCAAAGACACCAAAGTTTCTTTTATTCAGGAACATTGTTTCCTCTGAAGAAATATTTAAGTTCATAATGAACTTATGTGTTTTTGCCTTCTCCTTTACTGTTTTTCAAGTGGGGGAAAAAATTTGCTACCTCCTTACACCTGCATTTTTAGTGGATTAATATTTACATGAAAACACTATATATACCGTAAGTTGTATACTACTGCTCATAACTATAAATCTATATGAAGGTGTTTCTATGAAAGCAAATAATTTTGCTCAGGTGAATTAACAAGTGGATTGTAACTCAGCTTCACAACAAGTAGAAACACCTGCATCACCCTAACGACAGCCTTTTCTATCCCCAGATACAAACTGTTTGCCTCAGACAGGTTTTGCCCGGGGCCTGGGGAGAGACCAAAAAGCTCAGGGCAAAACCATGCAGGACGTGGAACAGGTATTGCAGCCGCAGCCCAGCTGATTACTCGCTAATAGCAGCCTGTGTTCACAAGCACTCTAGAGGATGCTGAAGGNTATTACTTTTCTCTCTTTTTTTTTATTCTGGCCACAAAAATATCTGCATATTTAATATGAAATCTCTGCTTATATTTATAAAGTAATAGAAAAAGAGACCAGAGATATCTTTGTAAGTATAGTTAAAATACATACAATATTAGGCACAATAGCTGAAGTCTAGTGACTTTGGTGGATTCTGGTTTCTAATTTTTAAGTGAATGAGTAAGGCAGAGCATCTTCCGTGCTATGCCAGTTTGAGTTACCCACACTCGAGTTTAGTCTCACAACTCCAAGTCAACACTCAGGCTGCACATAATAGTCAGAAGCAGCAGCAAACAGCCAACTATTTACTGCTGTCATTGACAGCAAACACATTTCAACCCAAATCTCTCACACTACCTTCAGTATAAGATGTTTAAAGGTCACTGGCATCAACTATTGATTCTGGATTCAGAATTCAAGACAGAACTAATACTGGATTTACACTTCAAGCTAATATTCAAGGGTTGAAAGGCTCTGAGACTGCAGACAAACTGAACATTTTACAGGGCTATTATGTACTTTTATACTCTGTAAGTACTCAAAACCACTAGTCTTGAGGTAGGCTGCCCTGTCCTAGTTGTACAACAAAGATTATTTGCTGTCCCAACATCACCACAATCCAAGCAACAAACTAGATGAAAACCTGAGGGAATACTACAGACTACTGCTGCTTAGTGTGGTGGACTGTAGTCAAAAATCAAAAGCAGCCTAAGCATTTCAATGGGCAAAGCAGAGAAGAAAACTGAAGTAAGAGGAGATTTAACAAATGTGTGGAAGAAAATGAGCCAGAAAACAACACTGGACAAATGAGTGAAAGGGATGGAAGCTGACAAGCTGCAATGGTACCTGACCTGTCAGCAACAGGTGGGCTGAATGAAAAGGGGTTTAAAAAAGAAAACACACATCGCAGTTTGAGATGCACAAAAAGTGGGAACTCTTGTAGTGCTCTAAGCATGGAGAGCAAGTTCAGCTGTGCAGAAAGGAAGAACAGAGGTTTAGCACCATCTCAGCAGAGGTATCTGCCTGTTTGCAGAGCAAAAGATTAATTTCAAACCACCTTCTTAATCAAATACCCTGTAACAACAATAGAGCATTAGTTGGCTTGCTCGAGTGCTCCTCTCTCTGTGGAAAAAGGTGACAACATATAGCTAGCTGGTTGTTCTTGGGGTTTTTCTGGGTGGCTAGAAGGCTTCAGTCTTCTAACAGCCCTTGGGAACAAAGACTATTCTTTTCAGTGAAATAAGCGTAATACAAAGTCATTCACCATGTGCTGTTACCTCCTCCTTTAGTTACTAATATTAACTATATTATTTACACATTTGTGAGATTTACCAAGCTTAAAAGAGAACAGGACTCTGAACACTACATATTTTTATTTGCAATGGTTAAACATTTGCTAAGAAAACAGGAGCTAATAATACTAGTAATTAGGAAAATTATACCACCTAAGAGGAACTAGTTACTCAGTTTACTGTGGAGGAGGAGGAGGAAAATGTAGAAACAAAATAGTTAAGACAACACATATACACCACAACACACATTATCAATCTTCCCCAAAACAAACAAACCCACAAACAAACAAACAAAGCAAAACAACCCAGCATGGAATACCATCAAAGAAAGACCAAAAAGAAAAGTAAAATGAAAATGTAATGTCAGTTATGAGGAGTCACAAAACACGAGTCACAAGATAACACAATGGTAACTACAGATTGGACAAACACTTTCTTTTTTACATCTCTTGGATCTTAATTTCTTAAGGCACACCCTGCTTTTACTTCATTTCTCCGTCCTCACTCCTACTAAGAAAAACACGAAGTGTTGTAAGATAAACAACCATGTAGTTGACATGAAATGCTAAAAGGCAGGAGGACCTGCCTTGACTATATTCAATGTGTCCTTGTGGGGCCAAAGTCTCTACTGCCATTTGTATTTGTTACAGGAACAATTACCACAAATAAACTAACAGCTAGCTAGAGTTCTGTGTCCCAGAAGTTATGAACTGGTTTATTCAAATTCTTTTGCATCTATAAAACCAGACCTATTGTAAAGGTGTATATATATATATACATATACATATATATCACTTAAAGATTCTCTCTCTCTCCCTAACCCCAAATCAACCACCCCCTCACCCATAATGAGCCATGTCTGCAAAGCGTTTGTGGAGAGACCTTCTCATTTATTGTTGAAAACACCATCACTTTTATCTTTCCTAGGTTAGTTCAGAGAATCTTAGGCATGACTTTTGGTAGATCTATCTGGCATGTGTGAGGCACATAACCTATTAAAGAGACACTGTCATTTTAAAGCCAATAAATAAAATATAAAAATGCAGGTGTTTTTCTCTGGAACACTGCATTCTGGAATGCTGGAAACATACACATGGAAATGTGACTGTATATGAAGCAACAATGCCCCTGCAGCATGGATAAGGCTACTTTGTCCTCCCCAGTTAAAATCAATACCACTTAAAAGCGACAGCTACAGCAATCACCTTTAGACTTTTCTTTCCATCTTAACGCAAGGTGCTTGTCAGAAAAAGAGTTTGGAAAAAAAAAAGAGTCTAAAAAGTTAAAAGGAAACTTTTATCGTTCCCTGAATTTAGGGGTTTATTCTAAATCGGGCACGTACGACTCGAGGATCCAACCCTGCGAGCTGTTACTCAGGCTGGCACCGGGGCGCGGGTAAGCCGTGACTGTGGGGGACAGGAGAGACCCGCACCCCTGAGCCCAGCCCCGCCGGCTCCTGCCCGGACAGCCGAGCGGAGCAGCCCCCGCTCCCCACGGTGAGGGTCCCCTCCTTCCCCGCTCCCCATGGTGAGGGTTCCCTCCTTCCCCGTTCCCCATGGTGAGGGTTCCCTCCTTCCCCGAGCTGCGGGAGAGGACGGGGCGACCCGACACTTCCCACGCCGCTGCCCCCGCACCCAGCGGCACCCAGCGCTGCCCCCGACAGCAGCAGCAGGTGCCACGGCGCTCCCCGGCTCTCTGTCTGTGCGTCTCACCTGCGGTGCCCTGCCACGCCGCCAACCACAGCAGGGGGAAGGCGGCTCCGAGGCACAGCGCTGCCAGGAGCTGCCCGTGCCGCGGCCGCATCGCCCGACGGGCACTGCCCCACTCGCCCTTCGCCCCGCCGCCTCCGCTCGGGTAACGCGGGGCCACTGCCATCAGCCCTCCCGATGCTCGGACCCGCAGCGAAGAACCTCTTGGCTGCGGCTGTATTTTCACCGCAGAAACGCCTCGGACCAGCGGTTTGACGCCGAAGTCACAACATCGTAGTGGTTAATCAGTATTTTGCTCATTTAAAGCCAATGGGCCGTTTGTTTGCATATTGCTTATGAGGTTGTATCAGGAAGCCAAGCTGTAGTGTAGAATTCATACATGCACTTAGCACAGTCTCAGAATCAGGCAAACAAACAAAGCTTTTCAGTTCACCTTTAAAGAAAAAGTAGGGCAAGCAGCTGCAAAATATAACCTGATGATAGTCTAATGTACACCCATAAAGGTATTTTACTTCAGCAATCATGCCTTGCTTCCCACATGTGCTTTTCCATTGTGGCAGGCACACCTCTTTTCAAGTCTTCAGCTATCCATAAGCAAAGAAAAAACTACTCACTGTTTAGAATACACCCTCAATAATAGAGTTTATAAAGGGAAGGGAAAGCCTACTTACCAAGATTCCTGGAACCTCTTACAGTGACACAATTCTAATAGAACCACCTATGTTTTATAAGAAAAAACGTTCCTCATTCTTATATGTGATTAGTAGGTATTTGGTGGCTCTTGCTGTGACATGTTCTCTCCCTGCTCACAAATCTACCCTCCACTACACACCTGTAATGAAAAATATACAATTTCCTATTCTGTGATGCAAACATCTAAAGGTCAACTTCAGAAATCAGACTAGTCTTGGCTAGCTGACAAAAGCAATAAGATGTTTGCTATCTAATCTGTTACTTACTTCCTTAATGTATTATTAGCATATATAATTCATCACCTTATTTACCTGAAGGATATAGTATTTTATATAATTTGTTTTTGAAAAAATATGCTTATATTATTAATACAGTATCTCTTCTCGCATTTTCTCTATTTGTTTACTTAAAACTTCATCTCATTTTATACCACACTCCCCCAAAAAATTGGAATAGTGTTGTGTAAAGCAATTACAAACCCTGCAACACTGGTGACCTGACAGGCATGCTGGAGTCCTGATGTCAAGGCTGCTTTTGTGTACAACTCTTTATATTACAACAGTATAACTATGTTGTTTTGGAAAACTCAGTCTTAGACCCCCACAAATTGTATATTTCCTCTCTGGCAAGGTTAGTGTGACCTTTTTGTGTTTGAATTATGATATGGATGGGTTTACTTCTCTGTTTACTAATTACTTTGAATTATAAATGTTATTGCTCATTAATAATGCAGGAGATTGCTAGTAGCCTGCATCACTATACAAATGGTGAACTAAAAATCTGAGTATTGCTACACAGATCGCCATGAAGCTTCAAGTTAGACCTCACTGTTCTTTGCCTGTACTTGTTTGTTGTAAACTTCCCTCTACCTTCTCTTTCTGCCTGTATCTTTTAAATTTTTACTGAGGAATCTTCTTTCAGCTACACTTTGAATATGCATTTGTAACTGTCCATATTAACCAACGCAATCACGACTCAAATCTCTTCTCCTATTGACCCCCCCATCATTATTTCCTGCTCCCAGTTAATAAACTGAAAGCTCAAATCACTAATTTTGATGGAGGATCAGTGTAGATTTTGAGACATTTACAGTGAAATAGAGGTTTAGAATGGAGAGGAACAAATAAACATTAGGTATGTCAGAAGTAATTAATAAAATGCCTTTTAATTGACTGGCTGGTGTTCTGTTACAAAGCCAAAATGAACAGGTAAATGATGCAGTGGAGCAGGAGGGCTGCTGAAGATAACGGAAATCTAAAACACACTTAATTTTAGCTTGTTTTCAGAGCCACTAAGAAAAAGAGAGCCAAACCCATATTTCCAGAAACTAATGCATATACACTGTACAGGGAATGTCTGTGGAGACTGCCACTGACTGCATTAGACATAATTTATCAAGGCTGACTCCAGAGCAGACCCTGTTACTCATCCATGCTGAGTTGTGGTGATCACTCACTTAATGCTGACTTCATAGACTAGCTCATTAACTTACAATGAGGTAGTGCATTAAGTGTTCCTCAAAAAAAAAAAAATAAAAAAAAGCCAAAACCCTAATGACTGGAACTGTCATGAGCTTGGGGACCTACTTGCAAACAGGCTCCCTTATTTGCTTCACCTCTCTCCTGGTGCTCTCTCCGTTTGTTATTTCACAAGCTCAAGAACTATTTACAACTGGAATAAGATGTGCTGGAGTTTTGGGGGAGTGTTAAATGTTTGAGAGCAATTTTAGCTCCCATCAGCAGACTGTCTATATTTTTGGCAGACTGGTCATCTTTAAAAATACACTATAGAAGAACACATTGCTGAGTAACCTCTAATACTTAACACTGACAAAGTTATTAGTTGCATTGAGGAGCTTTACCTGCAAGACAGAGTTTCTAGGCTTGTCCTTGTAGGTTGTAACTGAATGTTTTTTCTTGCTGAGATGATAGTTTCACATTTTTGATATTGTTTTCACACATCTGTGTGTGACCAAGAGCAGAGATATGAAACATTAAAACCAATATTTGACAACCAAGCAATGGGTTATTTTGAATGTGGTTTGCAGCTGTCCTTCATCTGCAAGGGTACACGAACAAAGAATAACTAACTACCAGTAACAATCCGTAATAGTCACTGCCATGGAAAGTTTTCTGACTGCATAGAGATCCAGCTGATAGTGCTGGTTTAAGTCTCTTTTTATTTGCCCTGCTGTCTCATAAGAAATGTGATTTTAAAAGGTAAACAATAGGTCACGATCTTTACTTCAACCAAAGACTCTGTGAAGGTAATACTGAAAGGCAACTACTGAACACAAAAAGAGGACGCTAGAATTTATTTTTTTTTAAGCTATTGCATTATATTTTTGACTGGCTTAATACAATATATGAATTGACTGAACACGATGATACAGAAGCATCTTGCACAATTCAAGTACTAACATTTGTGTAAAATCAAACATTCTTGCTGTTTTGAAAGTTGTAAAAAAATGTTAAAAAAACTGTCCAAAAAGCATGCTTTAGTATTTTAAAATAACTAAATGTAATTGGTTACAGATTTTATTTTAAAATACAGATTTAAAGTGAGGAAAGCATCGTATGAGCAAAAGAACCAGTATAAGCTAAACTAAAACTTGCATCTTCAAAACTTTCTTATTTCATAAGTGCTTAATTTAAAGCAAGAAGTTAAAAATTGTCAAGCTTACCTCAACAAATGTAATTATATCACAGAGAAGTGTGATGCAATGTACTGTCAACACTACATACTCTACACTTCAGTCCTGGAGACTGGAAGCAAAGAACTGACTGAGAAAACAATAATCATGTGCTGTGTGTATGCATTGTTACAGTAAATCAAAATAGGAAGCAGAACAAATTCCAAAACCTGTAATAGAAGTTATTTGGGTTCTTTACAATCCACTCAAAAAAGGAATTTCTGTTTAAGTGTAAATATAATGGAAAAAATATTCATATTGATATGAAGCTATTTAATCCATTAAAAGATGCAATGGAAAGCAAAACCCTTGAAGCAGCAGAAGGGTTTTATTTTGGTATATATCAAGCAGAAGTCTCATCAGCTAGAAATTACCCTGTGTTGTTTGTGCAGACCCACACTTTAAGGATGCACCTGCTGGCCTTTCTAAAATTGTGGTAGATCATGCTTCTAATGAACTATCTCCACACAATCCATGCGTGGGCATAAGGACTGACAGGAAGGACCTGAGCACCCTTACATTTCTTCACGTTGTTACAATTCTTCTGCCTTCCCAACACCAAACTGTAACACCCCGCTGCTGCTGAGGTCAGGATTCCCCTGACAACAAACTTTCATGTTTAAATACAGCAGCAGCAGCACTCTGCCAGGTTGTCAGATGGGAGGTGTATCACAATCTTTTTTTTCCAGGGTTATTTGCTTAGAGTTGTGTCACATACAAGCCAGGTGAGAGCTGTAGCTTACCCAGGTCCTGCAACACAGACAGATTTCTTTTTTCCAGGTCTTTTTTTAAAAGATATTTTTCTGGGGTTTGGCTATCTTGGACCAACTTATATGCAGGTAATGTGACAGAATCATCACATCATCCTGTCACCAAGTAAGAATACTTTTCAATAGAGATAAATACTTTTAAGCTTATTTTCATCCAGTACTCCAATGCTTTGAAAGTCATAGGGTTCATATAAGAAGTTACATTGCCTTTTAACATGCAACATGCACCACCTCTCCTCATAGTTTTCAAGGATAGAAATAAGATCCACAGACAATTGAAGTTCACACATCAGTGACTCCCCCACATGAAACTCTGCACCCGTACGAGTGTAAAAATCCAAAGAGAGGATGCCAAACATGTTGGTTCACCCTCTGAAATCCTCTGTGGGACACAGGCCACCAGACCTGCTCTGTGGCCTTTGATTTTGTGCAAAAGGTACTTCAATTTCCACACATCAAAAAATATATCAGAATGTGGTCAAGCAAGTCTGTCAGCTCCCTTTCAACACGCCAGGTTTTTGCATACAATTCTGCTGCGTTCAACCCATGTTTACTGAAATAAACATTAATACAATGGAAGTAGTGACCGGAACTAAGTGGAACACTCAAGCTGAGCCCTCCATTCAGCAAAGGCGAGGCAGGACCAACACACCTCCTCTCAAAATCATCCAGCCCAAGTGCTGCAAAACGTGGAATATGTAAAAATTTTCTGAAGAAAGGACGTTCTTTGATGTTTGATCTTTGTACACTTTCAAGCCTCATGAACAAGGTTTACGGCTGCACACGCTTCAACTGTCTCAGACCTGGGGTGGGGCTCGCAAAGCTTGGGAAGAAGGGATGTACCGCCGACAGTGGATACAAAGTACAGGGAGTCCGCGGGCCGCCAGGATAGGCGGCGGAACTCCGAAGATAAGGGAGAAACTAATAAACCCGACTAATAAACAGCGACTTGGCTGAGTCAGCTCCGACCGGGTAAAGGGCATTCCGGGCAGGGGGAGGTGGGAACAGGCAACCGATTCCTTTGCCTGACGAAGTGTGGGACGGGCAGGGCCGGGACAGCGGCGGGGCAGGGGCAGG
>VXBX01000264.1:173740-238414 GCA_013400415.1 Scytalopus superciliaris | reverse complement strand
GGGGGGGGCGGGGGAGGGGGAAGGGGCAAGGGCAGGGGCAGGGGAAGGGACAGGGACAGGCCGCGCTCCCCTCACGGCGGGGCAGGGCCAGGGCCAGGGCCAGGGCCAGGCCGCGCTCCCCTCACGGCCAGGCAGGGACCGAGAGCGGCCCCCGGGAAAGGGAAGCGCCTTCCCGCCCGGCATTTCCGCCGCAGGATCGCTTCCAGGTCGGGCGGGCGGGTTCATCGGGGGATGCCGGGGCCGGGCGGGCGCCGCCGGGTCCCCGCCGCGCCCTGAGGGCCCGGCCCGGGAGGGGAGGGGCGCGCTCGGGCCCGGCCGAAGATGTGGGGGCGAGCCTGGGTGTTCCTGTACAGCAACTACGTTCGGTTCTGGGTGAAGTGGGTGCTGCGGCTGCTGACGGGGAAGTGCGAGCTGCAGCGCGTCCTGGGCGGCGCCGCCGGCGGAGCGCGGCGGACTCTGGGCGTAGGTAATGCCGGGGGGCCGCGGTGTGCCCAAGGCCACAGCCACACACCTCCGGGGGGCGGCTCGGCCACCTCCCCCCTCCAGGGCCTGACAGCCCTTGCACTGCAGGCATTTTTCCTTATTTCCGACCCAAACCTCCCGGGAGCTGCAGAGCTGCCCCCTCTCAGCCCCCGTGCTCTGTGCATCCCCTGTTCTCGCTCCTCCCATCAGCCCAGACATCCCCGAGAATTTTAAGTCAGAGTGCCAAAGCTGTTTGTTGTCACTGCTCACTCGAGGTGATTCTTCAGTAATAAACACAGAACAGTTTATGGAAGTGGAAAAAACATCAAGAGACAAAATCGTGTCTTGACACCTTTTCAAATTTGTCTTTGTTTTGTACACGTAATTGGTGTTTTTTAAAAAAAAATCCCAAGTCTATTTTCAGCATTGTACTCAAGGGTTATATATTAAAAAAAACCTACGTAAATTAAGACCTTCCACTACCTGATAGCTGTTCATTTTAAGATTGAATAATTTTTTATTACATGCATAAAAGGGATGCAGAATTTTATACTTGTATACTGCAAGAACACTTATTGTCAATTACTTAAACCAGTTCAATTTGACTGTGACATGTACTTTTTTTTTTTTTTTGTATTGCAGAACACTCACTGGAGTCATCAAAGAATGAGGTAGGAGATACCAGGGATGAAACTGTGATTGCTTCCCTTTCAGAGACAGATCCCTGAAAAAAAACATGTTCATTTACTTTTTGTGAGTGGAAAACTGTAAAGGAATAAAAGGCAGAGAGGAGAGAACAGCATTTTGGGTTCTGTATGGTAGGATTAGTTGAGATTTCTCAAAAATAGCCCCATGTCCCTTCAAATGTTTCCATTGAAACCTCGCCTTCCTTGCTCTGTATCTCCTTATTCTGAAGCATTATTTCCTTGGCTGCATTTGTTTCAATTGGATTAGGAAGAACATGTTTCGAGACTGAGCAACTTCCCAGCTTTTTATTTATTCTGTTATGGAATTCCTTGATAAACGTTGTTTACAGTCTGACAAAGTTACAAATTACGCTTTTGTGTAATTATTGCAAATCTTCTCTATGCAATTTGAGCCAATTTACTGTAAACAATTGCAGTGAATTGATTCTTCTCCTTTTATAGGAAATAATACATGGCAGGTATACAGAAGCTGAGAAGTAATAAAAGTAGATGATTTCTGCATTCCTTGTGAAGTTGTTTATTGTGCTAAATTCCTAGGTTTTAAGAAATGCTGTACATGTTGAAGAAGCTGAAGTGGAGAAATGTGTCAGAGACGTGATGAAAGAAAAGAGAATTGAACAGAGGGATACAGGGTATGCTTGGAAACCAAATATAAGTTGTTCATGGCAGATAACTCTCACTTCTTAGCATGTTCTTGCAGTTGCTTAATCTTATGCAATATTTAGGCCATTCAACACAACTATTTAGAATGAAATTAGAAAATAAGGTGTCGTTACGTCCTTACCGGTTCTAGAAAATAAATTGCAAAATTTTAACTGACATTGATTTAGAATTACTACATCTGTATTTTGCAAGTCCTTTTGGTTACTCCATATTTTTAACTAATATGATCATTGTATAGATTGATTACAAGAACTATGTAGTTACTGAGATCTGAGAGAACATAGTGATGCCTGATTAATGTTTGCATTAATTTGCAATTACCAAATGACGGGGAAATGGTGAATAGTCAAAATTTTAAAGTTTAATGAAATGATTCTTTGAAAGTTTAAGACTTACAAAAAAGTTTAGCGGTAGGTGAAGGTACAGGGGTCAGGATGATATATGTAGTTTTCTTGTGTCATAGCAGATTTTATCTAAGTTATTCTTTTTTTCTTCCATAACTCAAGCTATTAGAGTTTGACTGCAGCACAGGATTTGGCTAGAGGTTTTCTAAGTATGTGAGATCCATGTGGCAGCGTACTTAATGAATATGCTGCAGTTGGAAATCTAAACGAAAGCACTTGCTAATGCTAGCGTTTGCTTTTCATTAACATAAGAAAAGTCTTACCTTTTAGTTCGAGCTGAAATTAATGGCTAATTAGGTCTGTTTAAACGCTTCTTTGTGGTGTTTTGTTATTATTTCAGGTTTAAGGCAAATCTGCATCTATCCTTACTGCAGATATCAGGTTATAAAAAGCTGTATTTGAATGTGGAAAACCTAAGGAAAGTCCCATATGATTCGGAAAACAAAGAACACGAGGAACAGTTAATTGAGGTGAAATAATTTTTTTAATACAAGAGCTGTTTGTTTGGTGGTTTTTTTACCCCTCAAAGTCCAACACCTTGACTGAACGTGTTGGTAATATTCTTGGCAACTGGCCTATTTTAAGCTCTTTTCTCCTTATAAACTGCTAAGCCATAATAGAAGTGACACATTAAAATACAACTTCAAAGCAAAACAAATTACTAACCTAGAGTTACTCATGCTGGAATTATTTTGTGTGAAATCAGACAACAACAGCAGCATGTAAGTAGCAAAATAGGTTTGTAATGGGTCACTGAAGGATTGCTACTAGAAAGATATTTAGCTTTATGCACATATGTAACTTTGTAGACCAATTATTACTAAATTAAAAAAAAGACAGTGGTGTTTTCTTATGCATCCCAGTCAACACCAAAGGCAATAGTTTAATGCTGGAAGATAAAAGTATCGTAATGTATTTTAGGTAACAATAAATAATATCAACTAAATAATATAATACTGCCTAGGGCTTTTTTAAATAGCTTTTGCAAATGTATTACCATGTCATTTTCTCAGCACTTCATAATTATCTCAACTTGCTATACTAGTCCCAACACTGACATATTAAGTATATATTCACTGAGAATTTGTATTTCAGTTTATAGCTGTGCTATCACAAAATGATGCATAAGATAACTTCTGAGGTCTAACAAGTCTTTGTTTCTTTAGTATTGTCATGTGTCTTTGTGAAAGGAAATGATTACATTTAATGTGAAATGCAGTAATTTTCATAATTTCTGAAGTAAGCCATTGTGGCATGACTCCAGATTGCCAGTAACAGAGAAGAGTAGCAAGCAGATTGTATCCTGTCCCTTGGGTGAAGGGTTTCTAACATGCAGCAGCAAGTGTTCTGAATTATGGGACTTGGAATGCTTTAGCAGCTGTGTGTAACATGGAAGCATATTTGTGCAGCTCTGGAATTTGCTGATGCCTCATGAGAATCTGAAGGCCAGGATCAGCAAGCAGTGGTGTGACATCGGCTTCCAAGGTGATGATCCCAAAACAGACTTCAGAGGAATGGGTCTGCTGGGGTTAGTGAATCTGGTGTAAGTGAAAAGAAGTATTTAATTTCTTTCATAACTAATTTTCAGTATCTATGTATTTTCTCTGGTTAGTGCTGTTTCTAATAAAAGCTAAATAGAAGCAGATAGAAACCATTATGTTCTGAATTAGCCAATATTTCTAGCAACTGCATATTTGTAAACATATGGTTGGGTAAAATCAACAAGTAAGGGAAGGGGCAGAAATTTGCCCAAGACACCTTTTTTTTTTTTTGCTATCATATGATAGATTTGGTAAGTTGTAACTCACTTGTCAGAAGCTTTAAAAACTCCTGAATTAATTATTGTAATGAAAAATAGATAGGTTTACATATCTTTGTTAAGCTAATTTGTGGACTAGGGTGAACTTCATATTTGACATTTGGATCACAATGATTTTTTTTTACACTGTTCATATTGAATATAATTTAATTTGCTACCTTTTTGTGCCAGTTTCCCATACAGAGTAGTATTCAGCTTTAGTTTAGAGCCACATATTTTAATGTTGAACACCGTATTTTTTTAATATGAACTGAAAGTAATGAAAGATCCTGTTTTACGTTGACAGATATTTTAGTAAGCATTACACCAACGAAGCTCGGCAGATTCTTTCTCGTTCAAATCACCCAAAGCTGGGGTAAGTCACTATATGATTTTTTTCTGGCTTGTTTTGTGTAAGAGCTCACATGAAGACTGCCAAGTATGTCTCCAGAAAATTACAAGGAAAATACTCAACTAGGTCCTAAATAGGATATCTGAGACAACTTGCTCAATTAAATAACCATTGACAGAAAATAACTCATTTTTATTTCTTCTTCCTCCACAAATACTTTATTGTTCTTTAAGAGTTTCTCTTGTGGTGCTTTTTATACCATGCAACAGAAAAACAGATTTTTTTCAGCTTGAAGGGCAGGTTGCAATAGCCATCCCATTTACACTGTAATAATGTTTCTGGCATCCAAATTTTAATATTCCAGTAGATCTAAGGATTTCAAATGAGCAAGTTGAGGTCAATGTTGATGGCCTTACCATCTCAGTATTGCCCAGTGGAAGTATTTGCCATACTATTGCATAGAAATCTGTTGTAAATAACTTTTACAGGGCTGGATGCACTAGGGAATGGTCTGTAGGCTGGACTCAGCTTGTCAGCAAGTATCACAGGAAAAACTGACTCTTCCAGCTGTCCTAAAGCAGACTGTTTCAGGGAAACTTTAAGTCTTCCAATCCCTAAGGTAAAACAAGCCCCGTGATTTGTGTTGCAGATACTCTTATGCAATAGTTGGGATCAATCTGACAGAAATGGCATACAGCTTGCTCAAGAACGGTGCTTTGAAGTCTCATCTGTACAACGCGGTCTCTGGACTGCCACAGATGGAGCACTTCCATCAGTTTTACTGTAAGTATCTGTAACTGCTTTAGTACAGACTACTGAGGGGAGGCCTTGAACAGGGAGTTTAGGGGTTTGGAGTGTGCTTCCACTCTTTTCTCATTAACCAGAGCAGGCTGTTTGTTTTCTTGATCAGGTATTGAAAACACACTCGATGCTTAAACATGGTATGACAGAAATGTACATTTAAGAGTAATTTGTGTGGCTTTCTATACATTAGAGACTGAACTCTGAAAACTCTACATTTGCTTTTTTTTTTTTTTTTTTAATTCATTATTACAGCATCCTAAAGCTTGCTCTAGCTCAGGATGGGACAGCCCTTGTTTTAAGGGATTGAAGAATGTCTAAGGCATCATTCTAGGACTAGCTAGATCAAGGCAGGCAATTGTGGAGGTCATTTTTGGAGATCTGTATTTTATTTTCTTCACAGGTTATCTAGTTTATGAGTTTGACAAGTTCTGGTTTGAAGAAGAACCAGAAAGCATTATGCACTTCAACCAGTACAGAGAGAAATTCCACGAAAAAATTAAGGGACTTCTACTGGATTGCAGTGTGGTACTGACCTTAAAGGATACAAAGAAACCTTGACTCCTCTGCAGAATATGAGGTTCTGCATCAAAAATTGAATGATGCATTTGGATTGAGTCATGCGTGTTTCACCAAAAACTGTTTAACAATAGAACTTTTTTTACATTAAAAAAAAAAAAAATTAGCAAAATTCAGTTAAGAAAGCTTGTACAATCAACCTCTGTTTACAGGTACTTATATGCTATTCTCCAAAGGGCAGCTTTTTAAGAAGAAAGTTAAACAAAAACCAGCCAACAAACCAACACAAAAAACAACCCGCAAATGTCAAGAGCCTCTGGATCACTTGCTTTCACATTTTTTTTTTATACGTCTCAGTGCAGGAACATGAAGCAGGTATTTATGCTGCATCATGTTTTCTACAAATAGGTTTTTTTAGTTAATTATAATTTAAAAGGTACTTTAACATCAACTTTTCAAGTTAGAACTTAAATTCCGACTTCTTAACTTACTAGTTGAAGTTATGTCATTTTAGACTCCTTGTGTTCTTATTTCATTACATGTAATTGATCGTTCACTCATCAATGTTAAATTTCTTTGCAATTAAGAGGTCCATAAAGGCAATGTATTACTCATTTAGAATTTTGGAGAAGAGGCTTAGTCCTTTACCATACTGATGTACTTACTAGAAGTTACTTCTGGCAAAGGAAGTTTTTTATCTCTGAATTTGTACCAGCCACTTCCTATGCTTGGAAGAAGTTTAGTTTGCAAAACAAAGAAAACTACAAGTCATCAGCATGAGGATAAGATTCTCAGGCTAAAGCTACGCTTTCTAAAGGTACTCCTACTGTAAAAATGTCCAATTCTTTATAATCTGACTTCAGATGCTCAGAATGATTGACTCTGTATCTGTTGTCAGCCCTTTCTTCTAGCAGCTAATGGCGTATTCTTAGTGGGAAGTACAAGAGATCTAGTTTAGCCCTTTTATAAAGTTTAAAGAAAAGCCTTTATTGCAGCTGCAATCCTTATTTTGTGAAACTAAATTCACATCTGAGTACAAGTCTCTAAGAAAGATGTGTTTTCCATGGAAGGGATGCAACTTTGATGTGTTCCTTAATCTTGCCGTCCTCAGACAATCTAGTCAATAGGACTCAATGTCTGTATTGTGACTAATTATTGCTTAGAGCAACTTTAAATGGATTTGGCATGACCATCACTTAATTTTCTAAGAACTACTATTAACTAAGTGCCTTCTGCTTTTTTCAATCAGTTTTTTATTTTGATTCTGTAACCAGATCACAGCCTTAGAAACTTGAGTTTTTTGAGAAAGATTCTTTCAGCATGTACCTAAGGAGCTCACAGTGGCACAAAATGTGTATGCTAATACAAGCTTTCATGACTTTTTTTTTTTTAATCATCTCAGGTAAATTAGTTCTAGAGAGATTCCTGAAAAATACAGGTGTTGAACACAAAAAGAAAAAAAAAGACAAAACATTTTTTCTAATGAATATTATTACACTACATAAGTATGAAATGTATTATAATATTACTGCTGTCTCTTGGAGATCATCAAAACCCAACTGGACATGGGCCTGAGCAGCCTACTCTGAGGGACCCTGCTTTGGGCAGGAGACTGGACTTGGTGATCTCCAGAGGTGCCTTCCCACCTCAGCAATTCTGTGAGTCTGTATTGTGTAACCAGTGACTTGCTGCACTGCATCCACCCACGGGCTCTTGATCCCTTAAATGTCGGTCATCTCTTGCTTGTGGGAAGGCTCCTGATCAGGGCAGACAGTACATGTGTAGGAGGTAACACAGTTCTGTTTTCTTTTTTATGGTACTGTAGGTATAGATGAGAGTCAAACAAGTTTAACATGTGCAGGGTGGAGAAGAGCTCATCTCACCTGTGTTGGGTTGGATGCTGTTCCACTGGAAAAACAAAAGCAAAGCACTGTGAAGATGCCCATGGGGAGAGTATTAATGGTTATGCCCTTGTAAACTGAACAGTTAAACTGACTTGGTTAGATACCAAACTGGCCATGGGAAGCCCAGTTCTTTTGCTACTTGCAGGTACTTGGATCCTGTGATTCTCACAACTGAAAAGCTGAGATCCAGTGGGGAGTGTTCTGGGATTCAGGTCCTGCAGTGAAGGTCTGTTTTTCTGACCCTTGCAGACACTGCACATACCTAAAATCTGAGGAAGGAAGTGGAAAGTGGACTCCTTCCTGGTGTACTTTTCTGGCCCCACCTTCTGTCAAGTTTGTCTTTGTTAACTGACTTTGAATTTCAGAAGTGACCCCAATATGTTTAGCAGCAGCAGGAAAGGATATTGTATTATTTATTTTCACCTACTGCTTTCTAGCTAGTAACAAAATTGCTTGAGCCATTCTCTAGACACTCTGCTGAGCTAGGTGTGCAAGCTCCAGTTTTTTTGGAAATAGTTGCAAAAATAATCTACACCCTTGTCTTTCCAGCACTGAAACTTTACCTGGGCTCCTTGTTCACTAGGAGACTGACATTTACTGCCAGTGCTTCTAAAGCCCAGCCATGACGTTTCAGATTTGCTGTCATGTAGCTGAGATGTTTTAGTGTAGAATATAGATGGAGCTTAATACGAGATGCATCTTGGTTAGCTTTTCTTCTTTTTAAATCAGTGGGTAATCTGGGACTAAACTGTGGCAGTGTACAAGGGGAAAAGTACACCCAACCATCATCATGTGAGACCTATGGGAATACATTAGTTTGCATGTAGTAGTTAAGGTGAGTGTTTATGTTAGGCTCCAGTACACCTTCCCAGTAAAGAGTTAGAATTTGCATGTAGTTTTGTACGATCAGCAAGCCCAGTAATTCTGTCTAGGAGTCACTCACTGTATGTAGATAGTAGTGGGTGTCCCTGTTTGCACCAGTGGTAGGCTAATTGTATTATGGTGGTAGATAGAAAATATATGGGAAAAGGTAAAGTTGTGTTTAGGGAAGGGAAGAACGATTCTTTACTAGTCAGTGCTAATTTATGCTGACTCTGTAGTAGGGTGACAATCCCGAGGTTATGGAAGATTAGAAATGGAGGTAAGGCATCTTTCTGCAAGGCTGATGTAATCAATTTGTTCCAGCATCAGAATTTGTTACTCACAGGCTATTCTAAGAAGCTTAAAAACCTGGTAAATTCTCTTATTTATTAACTGTCATGGTTTCAAGTGCATACTATCCTTTTAAAATTTGCAAGTGCTGTTAGTTTTCTAACTTGTTGCCTCTTTAAAGCATTCACTCTGTACAGCTTGTGTGCAATAGCAATTTAAGAAAAACATTCTAAAACTGAAAGACAAAGTGGTTCTCTAATTTTTTGTTGTTGTTCCTGTAGCAACTGTTTAACAAACTACCTCCACTTCTGTTGTTCAGTGTATGCTTGAAGCATGGTGCCACTCTATGAACAAATTAATCTGAAGATAAGTAGAAATTTACCACAAGAAAAAGTAAAATCTAGTCTTTCACTAAGTAAACACCTTGCTTCATGAGTAACCAGCTTGATTGCAAAGCAATCGGAAGCCAGTGCTTAGGAAGAAAGAAAATGAGAATGTTTGTAAACTGGTTGTGCTTCTGTCATCTGATACAGCTGTGTAAAGGACAGGGCATTTTGTCCTAAAGGACAGTAACAAAAGGGGCCAATTTAAACACTTCAGATAAATAGTTTTGGATTTTCACTCTTGAAAAACAAAACAAAAAATAGACAGACCCACACAAAACCCCAAGGTTTTCCAGATTTTCCATCCCAGTTTAAATAAAATTTTATGGGAAGTTACTTAGCCTTGTTTTAGGAATTACCATGATGAAAAAAACTGTATTTAGTTAGGTGAAAGTCGAGCAGTCAGTATTCTTGAAAATACTGCTAGTGAACATGTGGTAAAGGTGTAACCTGTGATTTCTTTCTGTCATACTTGTTTGTGTTGCTGTTGTACAATGTTGACCAATCTTTGGACTGATGTTTCTTGTGCCAGTCTAGATACTCTTTCTCTAGGGAATTAAAAACAACCCAGCCCAATACAGCTTGTGGGCAGTTTCTTCTTATCACACTGTGCTTAGATAGCTGCATACTAATAGGAATTCCTGTTTACCACAATATAAAAGCAATAATGTCAACTGTGATGTCTGTGTAATAGAGACGTTTACAATGGTAGCAAATAAAGAACGGGTTATTCCAAAATATGTCAACATTAGTGTGTTTTCACTTAGCTGTGCTCTCTGTTCAGACACCTGCACTGTGATATGAGAGAAAGCTTTTATCTAGCTTTTTGTTTTCCTTCCCCCCCCCCTCTCCACTCCCCTCCAGCTCCAAGAACTTGTTTAGAGGTCTCTGGTTCTGTACTGGGCTTGCATTTGTGCCTAGGAAAGTAACTGTTAGGAAACAATATTACAGTGCCAGCTGTTGAAATGGTGGGCAGCCCCAGCATCTGTGTGCATGGAAGCTGAACTGGAAAATGCAGCAAGAGGTGGAACAAAGGCCAGCTGGCTCACACACACCTCCTAGGTTTTAGATCAGCATCCCAAGGTGTGTATCTTAAACACAAGGAGAAAGGAGTAAGATTTAAACCTGACTATGAGATCCACACTCAGAGTGTTTGCTCTTACCTCTCCAATGTGGCAGCATCCCTTTTGTCATGTTCTTTTGGTCCGTACCACAAAGAGCAGACCTGGCTTCCTTGACACACAGCACAGAGGACTGGCATAGGGGGGTGGAAGGAGCCCAGAGGGGCTTTGCTGAGTTCCTTTAGCTGGAGTGCTGCGTTGCTCTCCAGGGATGGAGCAGTGTTGATTTCAGAATACTTCTTTTTTTGCAGTTGCTTTTTACATCCTCACTTGAAAAGCTCTGTTTAGGCCTTAAGGAAAAAAAGAAACAAAAAGCCAAAGGCACACACAAGAAACGAACAAACCCCCCACCCCCCCCACCCCAAGCCAAGCCTCCAAACACCCCACAAGAATGATTTCGTTTGAAGTTAACTCTCCAAGGCAACTCAAAATCTGTTTTTGTTAAGGAGAGCAAAACTCCAAGAACAAAATTTGAGAGCTGGAAAACAACTCTGGAGAACATTTTTGGAGCAAGAAGGAGAAACCCTCATATGTTGGTCTTTTATTTTTAAACCCCTCTGTATGTGCTGGCATGACTTCATCTCCATACAAGCTGAGGTAAATAATTTTCTTGCTTTTTTTCAGTTCATTTGTATCTCTCAATGAGCCTTTGTTTCTACTCCCGAGTTTTGGAGACACAACACTTCTATTAATGTACCAAACTGCCATTACATGAGAACTACAAGATGTCACATGTAGCACTTTTTTATTTCTACAAAAGCAGAGAACAGGCCCTGCACTACAGAAACATCCCAGTCCTACAAATCCCAAATGTCAGGTTGGTCAGTTATGCAAATGCATTAGTGTAGAAAATGGGACAAGGAAACAGCTATTCAGGAAATTTAAACCAAGATATTGAGTACCACAGAAAAGAGAAGAACCAGAATTAAACTATCTTCTGAAGTGACATGCCTTGATGTGCTATCTGCCACCATTATCAGGAACATCTTGCACTGCAGTTAAGACTGATTTCCTGTATTTCACCCCCGTGTCCCCAGGTGTAAACCACTCTTGCACGGCACTGCTGCCGATACCAGCACATCACAATTTGCTATTATTAGCCCTTTTCCAGTGTAATGTTCACTGCCACAGTTTTGTTCTTAGTATTTGCTCTCAGGCTAATTTCTGGTTTTGCTATTGAATAAATCAGCATTTTAAATCGTGCTAGGTTTCGCTGGGGTAGTTAACTTTTCTTCACAGTGACTGGTATGGGACTGACTTCTGGATGTGTGCTGAGCACGGGATTGATAATACAGAGATGTCCTTGTTGTTGCCGAGCAGGGTTTACACAGAGCCAAGGCCTTTTCTGCTTTTCACACTGCCACACTGGTGAGAAAGTCAGTGGTAAGTGGGAGGTTGGGAGGAGACACAGCCAGGACAGGTGACCCAAACTAGCCAAAGGGATATTCTGTACCATATGACATCATGCTCAGTATATAAAGTGGAGGGAAGAAGGAGCAAGGTGGGGACATTTGGAGTTCAGGTGTTTGTCTTCCCAACCTTTGCACATGAATGGACCCAGCTCTCCTGGAGATGGCTGAGCACCTGCCTGCCCATGGGAAGCACTGAATTCCTTGGTTTGCTTTGCTTGTGTGTGTGGCTTTTGCTTTCCCTATTAAACTGCCTTTATCTTCACCTATGAGCTTTCTGGCTTTTGCCCTTCTGATTCTCTCCCAATGCTGCTGGTGGGGGACTGGGTGAGCGGCTGTGTGGGGCTTGGTGGCTGGCTGGGGTTAAACCACAACCTTAGAAGTCTTAATTGCCACTTGAACTAAGTAACACTTGACTCAAGACTATCTTCTAGTGGAAAGAAACAGAAATAGCATAGAAGGAATGTTTTTTTCCAAGCAGAGGATAAGGCTCAGCAATAGGCACAACTGCTTAGCTTTCTCACTATAACATGTCTGCATGTACCTAAACCAGTGAGCTTTAGTCACAGACCACCCTTCTCCCACAGCAGCAGGTGTCAACATCAGGATTTGAAGGAAGGCCCCAGACACTGGAACATCATATTCTAGCTAAGCAAAAGGCCAGGATACTACAGCATGCTCTGTCATAGTCTGAGCTAACCTGCCAACTCGTATACAATTGCTCAGTATTTTCCAATTCTTTCCAAATGTTTTACTCTAAGCCCAACTAGTTCATGTTTCTTACAAAAATGGATACAACAGCATCAACTATATTTTACTGTTAATACTTAATTTTCAATAAAAGGCATCTTCTAGCTACACCATATCTCATCATTACTGAGTTACCAAGAACTGGAATGGACTAGGCATCATGGTTGTCACTCATGGGGATGCCAGAAGTTTGCAGAGTAACAGTGCTGGAACTCACCAAGGCACGTACAACCCAAACTGGCAGGGACTTGGTGAGCTGTTCTCCTTACCTCTCATATGCTGGGACAGCCACAGGTGCCTCCTCTGACCTACTGCTTTCCCATTTAGGCAGGCTGTAGGTTTGCAGTGCTCATGCGCCGGCTTCATTTTGTTGCTCTGAGTATTCTGATGAAATTAAAACTCTTCCCAACAGTTTCTTGTTGATTACTGCATTGCACCTACTGTTGACACCCAATTATCAGTTTCAATATGATGCTGCAAGATTAAAGATTTGTAACAAAGGCCCTCTGACAGGAGGAATCCAGAAGCTTGCAGAGTACCAGACACGGCTGCCAAACTTTCCAAGCAAGAGCACTGCCTCCTTACTGGTCCAACTGCTTTAAGACTATTCCCTTTCTCTCCCCCAGTCCTTCCATGTCATACCATATATACCACACCAGCCTCTGCCATCTAAATTTATGACACAACACCCAACATCTACTACAAAAGAAGTTCCAGAATCACTGTGTAAGAACCCCTAATGTGCTTTTCTCTTTATGACAGATTTGATGTTAATTCTTCAGTAAGTTTAATACATCACATAAAAGCTTCCTGTCTGTGCAACACAACTCATGTAACAACAAACCTCTACAAGTCTCAAACACAACCCTCTGCTCTAACACCCAGAATTCAGGAACTGTAAGATGCTACAGTGAAGGAAATAAATGCCACAGAACTTTCATGTGTAATGAGCATCTGACTAAGTTGAAAGGCAGACTGGAAGAAAATTTGAGAAGAATATTTCTTTATGGTTTGGGTTGTTTCTTTGTTGTTTGTTTGGTTTTTTTTTTAATAGAGAAACCTCTATAAAATAACCTATAAAAAAAGCCCTATAAAATAGCAGCCCCAACTGAACTCTGGAGTTCACAGATTAAAGAGACTGTATCTCCAAGCATAGAAAGCACAAGGCATAGTTATTTCTAAAACCATACTCACTTTCTATGTAGGACACCTGTACATACAGTTTAGACTTTAAAATACTCACATTTTCTCACAGGTTCCACATCACAGCATGCTGGGCAGTTGAACTCTTTTGTAGCTTTCCAGCTCCCAACCAGCTGCTAAAGAAGAGGTCACAGCAGATCTTGTCATCAAATAGGCAACTGCCAGCTGACTGTTTGCAGTGGTCCTGATCAGGTGAGCAGCCTCATCCAAAAAAACCTGGACAAAAATCAGCTCACCTGGCTGCTACCTATAGCAAAGTCAATCTTAAAGATAACCAGGCTCACACTTAGGAGTTTTGCTGACATGATCACGAAGGTAAGGAAGGCTACTAGAGCAAAACAGAAAGAAGCTGCCTTGTAAAAAGGCTCTTGTTACACCAGAGATTCACTTGTGGATGCCTCTTCTTGTTACAGGAGTCGTAACAGGAAAGTAATTCTCGTGGTACGCTGCATCCCCTGCCCTGTGGGCGGGGTGTGGAACAAAGCTGACAGGCCCTTCTGACAGAAAGCAAGGTTTTTGAACTGCAGTCTGTGCATCTCTAGGGGTGTGTGGAAGCTTGCTGATAGGCTTAAATTCACTTTACCATAAGAGACACCTAAAAGATAAATACTTGAGCGATCTACAAACTTGAAAAGGTCAGCAGTCCATTAAAGGATGTTAACTCCTAGTGCTGAAGACTTCCATTGTAGCCTATTCAGCTGCCAGGCATTACAACAAAGCACCCCACTCTGGCCTTGGCATCTTAAGTCAAAACAAAGTCATAGTCTTCAAAATGGTACTTATAGCTTCGAAATAATACCATTATTTGAATTAATATAATTATTTGGTACACATGTAAACTAATCCACAGTCTCCTACACAGAGAGACTATAGTGCTTTTTCATACTATTACACTTATACATCCTTGAATTTGTCTGTAATAAAGCACAACCATCTACTTTTCCCTCTAGCATGACTTTAATAGTTAAAAATCAAATCTGTGCAGAGTGTACTTTATTTGTTCACATTACCTATTTGTGGTTAAAAACCACTTCATCTGACAGTTTAAAAGCATTCTTTTAAAACAAAGGAATTAAACATAGCTTGTGCTAAAAAAATCTGCAAATTACATGGATGCAGTATTATACAGGAGTATAAAAAAAAATCAACAGTATTCTACAGAAAATATTCTCAAAACAGCAAATAAAGATTAGGCATGTAGGCATGATCCTGAACAGAACAAATATCAATTAAAAAACAGCTAACAAAATTTAAAAAAAAAAAAAAAATCCTGAATTTCTGTATAAAAAAAGCAAGGATTCAAAGTGCAGGTGCTCCAGTTTTCATTTTAACATATTATTCAGTAAGTCAATACAGGATACTATTCATTTTATATAAAGTGACAGTGTTCTCAGTAAGACTTAAACATTCAGTTACATTATCTTGCAGATTTTTTTTTTTCATTACTGCTACTTTACACTGTAGTAAATAAAGACTTAAGCAATACAGGCTTTCATTTTCTTATTCTAACAAGGATATAATAAGTTGGTGGTAAAGGTTAGTTTTATGAGCTAAGCTATATTTGCTGCAGATCCAGCCTTAGAAGTAGATATTTTTTTTTTATTTTTTTTTACTTTTAAAAACAGATCTCAAATTTTAAAAAGAGACTCTACCAATCTGTTCTGGGACCTGCATACACTGTGTTTGGAGCACACCAACAAAGCTTCCAAGTCCACTCACTGGTTAGGAATACAGCTCTGGGCAGGGTCATGCTGGAAATCTTTCTTTGGTGGCTGCAGCTGGGAAAGGGCTCTCTACGAGGCTGAACCCAAGGAAAGGCAAAAGGGCTCTGCCTTCTGTCAGAGCAGAAACCATCACCTCTATCCACATTCGCCTGATGTGCCAGCTAGGCTTGGGATGGACTTCTCACCTTTACGTGAGCATGCCAGTCTCAGGCAGACGAAGTTAGGAGCCAGGCAGCTGTCACTGAAGTGGTCTTTCATATATTCAAAAAACTAAAACTGAAGCATACATTAAAAACCTCTTAAAAAAAATTATATGAAATAAAATTATCCTTCAGGGATGTTGCCTGGAACTTAATTTCACCTGAGGTCCTTTTCAGGTTGACAGCATCTCTTTGAATTTTAGGTTCTTCCCATTTTGTTAATTTTCTTTTTTTTCCCCCCAAGAATCAGATCTCTATATATGTCTATTTTAAAAATGCACATAAATATTGGCATTAACTTTACATTTAGAAATCAAGAACTTATCTTTACCATTATATAGACAGCAAGATTAATAATACACACACTTCACTGACAACCGTTATTTTTTTTTTCTGTATTTTGAATAAAATTTGCATTTGTGTAACATTTCCCACAGAAAGAGTGATTATACTTTAAGATAGTTAAGTTTGCACCCCAACATTTTCACATTAGTGAAAACAATCATGTTCTGAAAATACCAGGGCCTGTGCCAGGTACTAATAAATACAGAATGAGAAAAAGAACTAAAAAAAAAAAACCCGCCTGCCTTTTATCCCGACATAGTAGAGATTTCATAGTCGCTGGCCGAGGTTATGGGTCTACCCCTCATCCTTATGTTCTTAGCATTGGTAATCCTTGCCATCATGGACACGGGCTTGTCAAAGTACCTCACCAGCGCCGGCTCAGTCAAGAGGGAGGCTAAAAACTGCTCGAAGGTGATGGCCCAGTCCCTGTCGATGCTGGTGCTCCGGCGGAGGGCAGCGCTGTGGTTGCTGCGCACCAGGACCGTGTCCTCGCCGATGTCCTCGCAGTGCAGCTTCTCCTCCTCGTGCGAGCCCGCGCTCAGCACCGAATAGGACGACATGGAGCTGTCGTCTTTCGTGTCGTCGTCGGAAATGAGCATGGAAGAGCAGGCTCCGTTGTCCCTGGGGGAAGAGTCGTCAAGCTTAATGTCCTCCATCTGCATGCTCAGGGCGCTGTCAGGGCACACGGCCTCCTCCTCATTGGCAGCCAGGCTGCTTTGGAGCGGCTTGTGCTGCTCCAGGGGGTACTGCTGATGCTCCTTCTTGTGGAACAGCTCGCTGGGAATGGCTTTGCCGCAGCTGCCGGCGCTGCTGTCCGCCTCGCCGGTGGGCTGCATGCTGAACAGCTTGCCGACCTCCCCTATCTCCAGGAGCAGGCTGGTCACGGCAGCCGTGGCGTGGTACAGGTCCTGCTCGTTGGGGTCCTCGCTGAACATGTTGTACATCGTCTTGCACAGCTCGATGAACTGCCCCTGAATGCAGAGGGGGGAAGTGTTCGTGAGAGCGGGGAACAAATCAGGCTGACGTGTACTGAGACAGTTTTAAAAGCCAGGAACCGAGGCATGACAATAGTTTATGTGATTAAACTGGAATTGGAAATGACCCAGGTGCAGTCTAGAAAGCGTTTTCTATGACTTGGCAGTCAGATGCATTCCCTTTCTCAAAGCTGTTTAGAATAAACTGTTGGATGTTTCGTCCAACATATGACAAATATAATTCTCTGCAGCCACAGGAGGGCATCAGAGGGTGAGCAGTGAGACACAGCACTCATTTTGGTGGGTTTTCTTGTAGGAATCATGCTAAGTGTAACTAGGGGTCTGCTAAAACTAATGAGAAGTAATGAAAAATTAAATAAGACCTGCAGGGGTGACTTAGTTGGATGTAAGTCTTTAGAAATTCAGAACTCATGAATTAAATAGGAAGGAGATTTGCTCAGGGCTACCTTAAGTAAGAATCATTGTTCTACAGGGAAAGAAACCTTCCCTATGTGCTCTGGAGGAAACAGCTATCCCAATGGGTCTCCTCCTCCTTAGCAGCTGTGGATCTAAGGGGAATGAGACTGGCAGTATAAATTACAAAACATAAAATGCTTCTTTCAGGTTATGTGTATCAGACATGAGCTAGCTGGTGATATTCAATGTCACATCACCCTTTGTCTGGAGATCACATAAATATGTTATCATTCATAGATGTGCATCTGTCTCATTTTGGGGATGTTTTGGGAGCTGGATGCCAGTTACAGTATTTTCAAAACAACTACCTTCTGTAATCAGCTGACTGCTGCTCTGTGGCAAAAAAGTATCTGCCTCAAAATAAAACCTCTGTTCAGTGTTAACGTAGTGAGTATTCATATATATGTGAAGAAAGTTTAACGTTAATGAAAAATAAGCAAGTGTCAGCAGAAGTACCTGATTCAGCTTGGGCAAGTCCTTTGTGTTTTTTGCTTTGGATTTATTCTCTTGGCTCCACATTCTCAGATAATTTCGATTGTCTTGTGAGCTCTTCTTGCCTATTGTCAACAAATTACCCATAGATGCACAGGAAAAAGTCCATGAAGAAACCTTAAATTAATATCTTTTTTCCCATTTTCAAAAGGAGCATCTTTATAAGAAATGAAGGATGTAACTCACATGGAGACACCGTGCATACCTTTGTCTGTTTTCAGACTCACTGTAACAAACCCATCATCTACTCCTTGTTTGTTCCTGCTGTCTAGGCCAACAACTAGGAAGTGGAGGGGCAGGGGAGAGAGAGATCAGTGTGGTTTTAGAGACATACATGGTTTTCATGTGTACAGTGCAAATAAGAAAATGTTTACACTTGCAGAAAATGCAGAGTAAAAATTATAGGAATAAAGGATGATTTTTGCTTATTCTTAAACCTGCTGACATGTTCCTTATAATTTATAATATCATCAATAAGGCTCAGACCATCTTAAATTTTGTTTATGTAGTACAATGATAAGACTGTTCTACCACAACTTCTAGCCCTATGTATGTTTGGTGATTATATTAATGCACCTTCTCTCATCTCTCAGGACTTAAAATTGCCATTTCTAGTGTGATAACTCCTACTTGTATTTTCAAACAACCTTCTTTCTGCCTTGTAACATGATTTTTTCTTGAATCAGAGAAACTTCACATCAAATATCTCAAGGAAGAGAATGCCATTTAAGGCTCTCATCAGGACACAAAAAGATCTCAAACTGCTGAACTACATTTTTTTTTGTCTCAGTTTTGTAGAATATTTTAAGTTCTGACCCAGATATATCTTAAAAGCCAATATATTCTTATTCTCCATCAAGACATATATGCTGGACTTATCACAAAACTACATTACAACACACTTGATGACATTTTTCTGCAATGCAAAACACAGGGTGCCTGCATGTCTAAGGATATAAAAATACATACAAATACTTAATACTTCCTTTTATAGGGAATACTTTACTTACAAAGTTTAGAACAATTAAAAAGTAGCATATGCTGTTTGAAATGTATTACCTCACCTTTTCATGCCTGAGACAAAAGATGCCTACCGTGTGTACACTCTGGTGTGATGTCTTCAAAAAAGTACTGAGTAGCTTCAAAAGCAGAGTCTGGCTCTTCTTGCTCAGGGGACGGATCTAAGGAATACAGTAGAATTCTTTCATTAAAAATTCCACCCTTTAATTAAAAACAAAAAGGTATTTCCATTGACATGTTTAGAATGTCAGTTTCTAGAAGTAAAAGTGTGAGGATGTGATGGGCTAGGAATCATCTCTTTTCAGCTCACATGAAATAAACAGCTGGAGCTGAATTCTTCTCCCCAGTAGCCAGTACTATCTGAAAAGGAGTTGCTTGCCTTAAGAGCCTGGCTTACCCATCTTCCCATGTCTACTTCCATTACTTTCTTCTGTGCAGCCCAGTGTGTTCTAAGCAGGGTATGAACTCCTAGCTGGAAACAGTCTGTCATGATTTCCTATGAGCTTACCAGTCCTCAAATACCAGAAGTTGCATTTTTAAAAACATAGCTCTTTTGTTATAGGTTAATTTTTATTTTTTTTAAAAGTATCTTTTAAAGTATTTTATGTTATTTTCCCCTGTTTAATTAAAGAATCATTCAAGCCTACCTCCAAGCAAAGCCAGCTGGGAGCAATTAGGGCCTCATGCTCAAAGCATATGAAGGTGAATGTCCTCCTGAAGCTTTTAGACTTCTTTACCAGAGCATATAAATGTGCAGCAGTTACAACATACTTAAAATTGCAGGTTCAGTGAGGACAGCAATGTGTTCTTTATGGCACTTGCATGACAAGACAGAGAGGATACAGTCCCAGGATGTCATTTTCTTCAGAGGCAAAACTGTTTTGAGTTTTCATCCCCTCTCCACCCTACACTGTGTCTCTCACTTAGCTGAGTCCGAGTTTGTACAGCTCCCCGGAAAACACATCTATGAAACCACCTGGAGCTTCCCTCTGCAAACATTGTGTCAGCCCAGAGGGGAGACCATGAAGAAAGTCTGGGGACAGAAATGAGGAACCAGGGCAGGCAGGAGCATTTCAAACTAGCTCTGCTATTACATGAAGTGCATTATGGTAACAAAGGTTGAAGAACGCTGTATTTATGCATATGGGATATCACTAACTCCAGCCTAACAGGCAAAAGACATATATAAATGGCCTGTTTGCCACCAGAGAAATAGAGAGGTGTGTGTGTGCGCTTTCAGTTTCCAAATTTGTGTCTGGTTATGGTAGAAGCTTTTTTTTTTTTTTTTTTATTTTACTGCTGCATAAACAGCTACAATAGTTCCCACAAACTAATTTTTAATTGGGAAAGCTACTCGTAAACAACTCTGCTCCAAATACCTGTTCTCAACAAGACAACAGCTATTTTAACATCATTTACTTACCAGGCAAAACATGCATTTTATACAGTAGCTTCAGCTTCTCTGTAAGATCTCCATGGCATGCTGCACCTAAACAGCATTACATACAGTGCATTAATACTCAGCATTCAATGCATTTTTTTTATTATTGCTGCAATATTTTGGTTTAGAAGCTGCTATATTCACTCTGGGAAGACTGTACTCCCTTTACAGCCTGAAATCATAAGGCAGTCACTTGACATGTAAGTGACCTGTAGGTCTGCAGTAGAAATAGCAGAAGAACACAGACCAATTTATCCTGACTTTTGTATTTCAACCTTGGGTGCTTCATTAAATGCCTATTTTAAAATGCTCAAAAATAAGCTATGGTCATGGCATTACCATTCAGAACGGCCTCCAGCTGAAAGTTAACAAGACCTTTTTGTGTGGACTGCAAACTTTCTGATCTGAGGATCCAATAAAAACATTGTGTGACTCAGAGCAATAAGATATTTACCAAAAAAAGAAGGAGAAATTCAAGTAAACAGCATTGATCACAGCTTAGCCATGGGCTAAAGTGATGTTCAGGCAATACTTGTGATTTATCCACATCAACCCCTACTGCTTTCTGGTCTACACTACAATTAGCAGTATGAAACCCAAGCAACCTATTGTAGCCCTTCCTTCCAATTAATTAAATGGATAGTAGTTAATTTTACAGTAATTAAATAACCAATAATCAGACTTCTTCATAAATCTCACTTGTTGTGACATGCCCTTCAAACAAATTAATTAACCCACAATAATTAGGTTATGCAGAGATTTATTTACCTTACAGGTGACCATGTCAACTTACCTCTGCTGTGCAAACTACGTGTGGTTTGGCAAATACTAACAACCACAAACTCTCATAAAACTTAACACTACAGTAAATACAGATGTGAGGCCAAAGGATTGAGCACATCTACATTAGCCATTTTACTTTCAGCTTGGTCCTTTTTAAGCACAAACCCTTGTTATGTTCCTCTCTGGTACACCATGCCATGCAGGTAATGCTTTCCCTTGTGGTGAAACTGTCTTAGCATATGCACCCAGGTAGCACGGGAAGTGTCCCACTGCTAAAGGCAACCTGAAACAACCAAGGCATGGAATGGGCTGCAGTTCTGCATCCTCCAGCAACAGTTAGGGATGCAGTCATCAGGGCACAGGGTGACACACGTAGGCTTGTTCCTCTCCCTGTCCCCAGATGTGAAGAGAGCTGAAAAAGCTCAGTTACCACAGCTTTTCACCTGAGATGAACTTCTGCGTGCTTCCTAATGCCAGGCCCTTTTCCCCCTCAGAATTATGAAGACCATTGCCAGCAGGTCAAGGGAAGTGATCCTGCCCCTCTATTCAGCCCTACTGAGGCGACATCTGGAATGCTGTGTCCAGTTCTGGGCTCCTCAGTACAAGACAGACATGGAAATCCTGGAGCTGGCCCAGCAGAGGACAACAAAGATGATTAATGGACTGCAGCATCTCTCTTACAGGGAAAGGCTGAGGGAGCTGGACCTGTTCAGCCTTGACAAGAGACAACAGAGAGAACCTCGTCAGTGTCTGTAACTATGTGAAGGGAGGGTGCCAAGAGGATGGATCCAGGCTCTTCTCAGTGGTGCCAAGCAAGGGGCAATGGGCAGAAACTGATGCACAGTACTTGAACTTGCAGTAACACAACACAGAATAAGTGTACAGAAGAATATGCCAGGTTGTTCCATCTTTGCTCAGCTGAGGCCCTAGAGGCACCTGAAGTAGGAGGTTCTTGAGCTATTTGCTGCAGGGACAGTGAAAAGGAAATGGAGATTCAATCAGCACTCTCATATCCCAAGGATTTCAGGCTGACACAGAAGAAAGGGCCATGAGCTCATGCTGGGACACACAGCACCACCCCTTTTTACCTCCCCTTCATGGAGCTCTTAGAAGTCAGTGGCATCAAAGAGAGATTTTGAGGGAAGGAATGCTTATGGTTACATGGAATAAGATTACTGAGAGGGTGAAACAGAAATGCTACTGGTGCCATAGCTGCTTCAGATGTCAACAAGCACCCACCAAAATGGGTCATGCCTAGGAAGTACTTGGATAGGACACTTCCTTTAGGAAAGACAGACTTGAGTAATCAGAGTTCAGTTCTGCTGCAGTAAGAGAAGAGAGGGCAGTGCCCACAGCTCACCTGTGGAATGCCCATCCTCTGACCATGCTTTCCAGGACAGCCACAAGGAAAAGGTGACATGAGAAGATGCATCTTGCTCCAACAAAAAATATTCCTCATTTAGGATACTTTCCTAGCAAAGGCATATTGGCTTGGTGTGGCAGACTGAAGCAGCTGATGTTTAGTGGAATTATTAAAAGTCCTGGGGCATGGTGAAATATGCTCAAACAGATCCAATGTTGTTTCTGTTGACTGTCTTACCCTTTCTGCCATTCACATGCTTCTTAAACAAAAGGGGATGGCAGGGTTGACTTTTTTTTTTTAGAAAAAAGTTTTCAGGCTACACCACATTGGGCTTAGTTTCTGAAAAAAAAAGTGGGTTTGCAGAATGGGCAGTTTTGATTGTTTTGCCCATTGAAGATTTTAGTTCAGTCATGTTGGCTTATAGCCACATTTGTGCATTTTGTATTCATTTCTGTTCACAGTGGTCAACACTGGCCCTTGTTCTTATTGCTCTCTATTGGTTCAAAAAAATTCTGTCTTAGCCAATAACTGGTTGATGGTTATTAACAGCATCCTGTAAACAGCAGGAGTATTTAATGCATGGGTCACTAAAAGGCCACTGAGTGTTACTCAGCAAACAGTCCTTCAAATACAAATCACTGCATCACTGGGGTTTTTGGGTGGTGTGAAGGGGAAGTGCTCCCATTGCTGTACAGAGGTTTTAATGCAAGGCTATATTTGGAGCCCTAACACTTAAAATCACACTGTTATGAAGAACTGCTGAAAGCCAGAGTGGGAAAACTGTTCTCTCTCAAAAAGGATCAAAATGTAAAACTGGAGGAAATGCCAGGTTGCTCTGAAATATTACATGATAAATGGTGAGATGTTGATCACTGACATGGAACAACAATTCCTGCTATATTCAGAAAAGGAGTGGCAGGTCCTGCCTCATCTTTGCTTCTTCATGTTAATCCTGGGGCTCACACATGCCCTTTGTGCAATATTGACTTTCAAGTCCTGAAATCTTGCTTCCTCAAGACCTGTGTAGGCCATAACCTTCATCAACAACACGGTGAGCAGCTCCTTCTCTGACCTGCACCTCCACTTTCACCTTTTCAGGTGACTTCCATCCTGCTCTCAGCCTGCACTCCTGGCTACTGATTTCAGAAATGTAGTATCTCCCACTGCAAAGGCTGTGGGGTGCATTGTCTTCCCCTCACACAGGAACACACACATGTGGCACATCAGCAGACTTCTAGAGAAAGGGACTTATACTCCGGGGCAAAACTCTGTCCTTTCCCTGCACACAAATTTCTCAAAAATCTTCTTCATGAACAACTAAGGGAGCAAATGCTGCCTCTCTCACCTTTCCAGAAGCACTAACAGGTGGTAAAAAATTCCAATCTTTCAGGGAAAGCTTAAGGAACATGTAATGAAATGCAGTGTCACAGAGAAAGCAATACTACACAAGAACATACAAAAGGCTTTTCCAAAGGGAATACCATGACCAGGAGAAATAACACTACGAAGCACACAAGCTGCAGTTCATTTTTGTGTTGAGAGTTAGCAGCGAGGGAAATCTCCAGTAGCTCCCTGTATCCCAGAGTGACACACCACTGGTTAATGTAGATGTACCTACTGAGCCCAGCCTGAGCCCCAGTGGGAGCCACTGTCACAGACATGGTAAAATGAACTGAACAGCAGCGCGAGCAGCTCTCAAAAGCAAATTAGCATATGTCAAACTCATTATGTGACAGTGCTCCTTGAAGGACGGGATCCCCTTTAGAAACAAACCCGTCACAGTATTTTGGAAGTGCTGTGAATCCTCCTTACTCAGCCCAGAGACGAATTCCCGGAAATTGATGAGCAAGTCTCCGTTTTCATCCAGGAGCCTGAACAAGCGGGCAGCCAGGATATCTGAGTGAGTGCCACACGCCCAGGGGAAGAGGAGGGCGAACATCCCCTTGAACTGCTCGAAGTCAATGCGGTACTGCTCCAGGTAGGGCAGGCTGGGGTCGTGCCTGTCAATGGCATTGCTGTTTCCTCCCCAGTAGCAGCTGGTCAGATGTTCTGCCTGAACACAAGGTAAGCACCATGAGATTGTCAGCACCTCTGTGAACAGTTCATCACTATCAATGATAAAACCATCAACACTCATACACACACATGCTTAAAACAACGCAAGGTAACACGTGTATTTCAATTTTCCTAGCCCTTCTACTTCTGGAAGAGGTTTCTCCTCTAACCAGCATAAAAAGACATCCCTCTATTGAAAAAAGAAGATAAAGCAAAACTTCTTCTGCCTCCCAGGCAGACGAAACATGAAATTCCTGTTTTGAACAGAGCAGTAAGCAGCTGTGACTTCCACATATAAATAGGCTTGTTGCGCTTAGTCACCCTCTTCACACTCATCACACAGTCAAGTCAGAAAGGGAAGTCTCATGAAATCTCTATTTAATCTCTAATCATATGAAAATAGCTGTTTATTTGAAATATTTTTTGTTGAACTATAGATTCTCAAAAATATTGAATAATGTACTATTCTACTGAAGTCAGTGAAGGTTCTGGCACTGATTGTGGCAGCATCTAATTAAAACCAATTCAGAACCTTAGCGAAAAAGATTCAAGCACTGCCCAGCGATCAATCAGGACTGTCTGACTTGGTCTCACTGATTCCATGGAAAACTGAAAGTAGACACTGAAGGATTTGGACAATTGCAATATTTGTCATTACAGATGGGAAATGAAAAGGAAATAAATTCTTCAAGGTATATAAAAAAAATCCCTGTTAAAACAAAACAGAGGAAGAAATTATCTTGATTCAAGACACTGTGCCTGAAGGTGAAGTTAAATGCTTTAACTGCTCACCTTTAAATGTTTGGATCTGTACAATCAACTTACAAAGACATCACTTTGTGACACTAAATTCCCATGTAATACATTAAAGTATTAACAACGGCAAAAATCAGCTATTGTGATTACAAAAGTATTAACTCTTGAGATAATAAAGGTATTTTGATACTAAATTGCAAAACTTGGGTCAGGTAGAGAGAGGTTTCTGTGTGTGTGGCTAGCCGTCGCGAACGACGATGCTTTTTATGCCTGCGCGAATGGATTTATTACGTGGAGCTCAGCGTGCGCGGAACTGGCCCCACCCCCTTTAGCCCTGGGACACTCTAAGCCTTGGCCGGGGCAAGCCCGGACGAAGTTGGCAGAGCGAGACCCGCAGGGCTCGAACCGGCGTCCTTCCGAGAAGGAGCACGGATCCAGGGGCGGCGGCTTTACCCACACGGCCACAGCCGCCGGCAGAGAGGTTTCTAAAGACAGATCAAAAGCCTCTATCTGTCCCCTTTTTTGTTTAATGGTTTTCATCAATATATGCATTCTTTCCATGGACAAGTCATTCAGTGAATTACTCATTTCTTTACGTTTTAAAAGCTACTTGTTTCTGGGTTTTTGTGGTTTTAGGTTGGTTTGTAATTTTGGGGGTTTTTTTTGGTATACCAATAATAAATCAGTTAACTCAAATTTGTATCAAAATACCCAACAATAACTCACAGACTCAACCTGGTCTTTAGAAAAGACACTGTCCCATATCAAAACTAAATGTTTACACTTCCTGCAGACACAAGATCTCATGTTCACTTAGCTTTACCTTGAAAAGAGCATATAGTTCCTCCAGTTCATCGATAGTAAAAGAAGTCTCTGTCACAATAGTTCGTACCTTTTGAAACACAACATTAACAGTTACAGACTTGAAATCCACGTCTCATTGAAAAACTAATTTGAATTTCAGAGTCTGACTGACCTTAATATTTGTAAAGAGCATTATTTCAGTACTTACCACATTGCGCTTTGTGGTATCTTCAAGGGTTTGGATAACTTTTAGTCTTTGTTTGAATCTCATTTGTTCAATTAAATCTGCTCGGATGCTTCCAAATTTCTTTAAAAAGAGAAAGGAGTACAGGATAGTCAGTGTGTTAATATTCTGAATATTTAGCTTGTCTGTAATGTATTTGAGACATTAATTTAATTACATAATATACTACAAATGGAACAGCTGTTAAGGCATTTTTCTAACACATTACAAAGTTATGAAGACTTTAGGAATACATCACTGGACTTTATTTTTCCTAATTACTTATTTTCATTTGAAGAGGCCTTTATTAAATTTCAAATTCTCACATTTCAAACCATAATCTCAGCAGATAGAAACTTCTTGCCTTGCAAATCTCTATGAATAGATTGTTTCATAACTCCACCTGCAGGGTTTTACGTCAGCTTGTCCTGGAATGTCTCACAATCATGACAGAGAGGGGACATTTAAACTAACTGGATCTCTAATGGCTGAGACAGTACAGCGCTCCTTACATCCTGAGAATCTGAAACCAAGTATCAAGAATGCAACTTCCATGAGGAAAAGGCTCTTTTAAGTACCCAGGTCTTATTTTCAGAAGTGTCTTTGACAAGGCACATAACAGTGTCAGGGAGCTCCTGTGTATATTACAGAGGCATCCTAGGGGAAAACCTATTAGGAATAATATCCCTTTTCACATCCAGAGGAATGCTTAACCCCTAGATTCTTTTTTGTAGAAGTATTTTAAGCAGAAGTTCCTTGCCATCCAAAAACTACTTGTAACATACTTAGGAACGCACAGATGATCAGCAGGAACAGTAATGCCAGACAGCAACCACACCATATGTAAAACTATAAAGGGGTGGCAAGAAACTTCCACACAAGATGGATTTATATTTCCAGTGCATCTACATGAGCAGGTTATAATTTGCTGGTGCATTCTTGTATGATTAATGCTAAAGCTGCATTTATTTATAAAGTTGTTCATCTTTATCATGCACCTTGGGAGTAAAAAGATAATTCATATACTCGCATTTTGCAAATAAAGAAAAATGGAGTCTAGATAAACATTCATGAATATCAAGCATCACAGAGGTCACAAAACCTTGAAAAGACAGGTCTTTTGGCTCTGAGGCCACATCTGTTCAGGCAATCAGAGTTTATTATCTGTTCCAGGGGCCAAATGAGAAGGTCTGTCCACAACCATAAAACTAAAATCCATGCAGCCTACCAAAGAGGAAGGTTGCATGCAATTACCTTCTGAGAATGGTCCCCTTGCCCATTTTAATTTTCAAACTGTACAAGGAACTGTTGGAAGGGTGTCACCTGTTCTGGGCAAAACTATCAAACCTTTCAACAGCACAGATCTGTGTGTCAGCTGTTTAGTTAAAATGGCCAAGATCCAGATACTGCTGCAGACACAGCTTAAGTGTTTAAAGGCCTATTTTTTCTGCTAAATTAACTAACACACAAATCAAATGAGTTAAGCACATAACAGCTCTGAATAGGAGTCCACTGACAGCTAGTGAACCATGCACAGGCTTTTAAAACTGCAGTGATTATGCATTATTTCAGTCACTTCTGTTATAATTATGATACCAGGGTCTATGCTTCTGAATTAAACACAAAATTGAATGAAAAGATAAAGAGATTTCTTAGTAAAATGTATTTTCAGTAAATAAAAAAATACTGGCAGTGTAAAATGCACTTGTCAGATATATTATTTCAATGACGTTTCTCCTTTGAAAGTAGAAAATCTGCTCAATATCATCACAGAGAGGGGTGTTAATTGCTTCATTACCAAAAAAATTCATCTGCATCACTTGAGCTTTCACTGGACTTCTCATATATGCATCTGACATGACTTCCTGAGAGCTGGACAGGGTCAGAGCACTATGGAGAGCAGCTCTTCATAGAACAATCCCAACATTGTGCTTTTTCCAGTGCTATCAAGTTGTCGACTCATCATGTTCCCATGACATGTATCATAGGACAATCTGCAAGGTTTTCCCCTCTCCTTGGGGGTGGTGTGTCTGTTTTTGAGGGTGGGCAAAGGTCTCAAAGATAGACTTTTTTTTTTCAGGTGTAGGTCCTCCTACTTTTTTTTTGAAGTAATAAATGTCTGTAAGATTAAGATGGATTAAGGTACTTACCCAGGCAAGTACCTTCAACAGTTCAAATTCCAAAAAATAACAAAAACACGCTCACTTTCTTGATATTTCACTCTTTGTAGCTGTAACAAACCTAAGAGTGAATTCCCAGCCCTGACTGCATGTAACCAATCATAACAGATATAACAGATGCCTTTAAGTTTTTTTATCTTAATAGTTTACTAATGAATTTTTGAGTCTCTTAAATAATCAAATCAAGTAACAACAACGACTGCCCTGAAACTAATTCTCACTTTGCAACCAACTCCTGCTTTCCTCACTGTTTTTCACTCCCCATACTACTTGTTTTGCCTAATTATACTGGAGCACAGATGGTTATTTATCCAGGAGCTACAAGGTTCTGTGCTGCAGGAGCCCCAGAAAGACAGACTGGCTCTGCACAGAGTCAGCTTATTCATCTAAAAGCAGTTAAGCCAATGCAAGCAGTCTTCATTATGAAGAAAATAAAAAAACACAGTGGAAACAGAATTTCACATAAATGTCCATCTCCCCATTCTAACATTGGGTGAACAACAACAAACATCCATCTACCTGGATACACTTTGCCTGTCAGCACATAACACATTAAGAACTACCTAATTCCTTATTAGAGACCACGTTAAAGCAAAGGGGTTTTAGGAACATAAGAAGTGCCTTTGAAAAAGCTGTCCAATTTCTAAGTATGAACCACTTTCTTGAACTAAAAAAATACTCATTTACCCCACATAACAATGGGAGGAAAAAAGGAAATTAAGGAGCCTAAGTCTTTAAAGTTATTCCTTAGTTTTGATAAAAAAATTGGGTATGTCAGTGTAACCACCAGATATATTTTAACTGATGGCTTGTTTTTAAAATTCAAGGGCAATGAAAGCAGTTTGAAGACTTTAGTTGGTTTTGAAGTGTTTGTTCTGTGCTTTATATGTATTAGTTATTACCAGCTCCCTTCATTTGAAAATATTTTGGCTTTGATGATAGTAGAGATAGTGGCCCACGGTCATAATCAGCACTTGCTGAGAAAAAGAAAAAAAAGGTAAAAGAACAAAGATCTACTGATAATAGAAAGGTCTTCAGAAATCATACAGATTTCACTAATATTTCTAATATTTCAGTTTGGAAAAGCATGAAAAAACTGAGATGAGAATGAACCTTTTTCAAATTACAAGTCCAGCCTTCTGTTTGTAAATCCAGTTTTGGTTGTAGGATGCTCTGCTTTGAGCCCTCAGGCTTCTATACAAAATAGCTCCGATTAAAAGCTATGGTTAAAAGAAAGTCTAACCCCTCTCCCTTGCCTCACAATTCAGCCTTCTGAGATGAGTCTGTATTTCTTTTATATTCTTTCAGTTTCAAGCAAAGCCAAACTACAGAGCATCAACTTCCTCTGTGAAGCAGAAGTTGTGTGCAGTGGCAAGTTCCTGTTAAGAAATCTTACCCTACCTCGTAGGAAGACCTGATTAGTCTGAAGATATCCACCTCAGGATAAGGCTCTACATCATCACTGAGCAGGGAGTGAAGATGAGGAATGGGTGGCAGAGTGCTGTCCTTATTAGTTACACTGTCCAAATATCTGGGAAGAAAAGAAAAAGAAATGAGAAATCCAAGACACATTTTGAGGGTTAACAGAATAAGAATAAGGGTTACATATAGATTATTAAATGTAAAAAATACTAAGGCACTCTCTAATAAGAGTAAGGCTATACTAAGGAAACTTATGATGAAAAAAAATTCTAAAGTTTCAACAGCATTTTGAAAACTAAGCACCACTACCAACCTGAAGAAATCAGAGGTTACACTCAGCAACAAAATTTTCTATGAAATGACTCAAGCCACTCTATTTATGAGCCACCTGTTTCACTGAAATCTATTTGTTCAAGATCATACCTAATTCTTCTGAGTTCTATTTAGTCCATTCCCAATACAACTTTCCTTGACATCAAGGCTTTGTCTTAGCAACATTTAAAAGGTAACAGACAAAAGATGAAGTAACAAATCCCATGTAATCAACTAAAATAAACAAATTAAGTTTCTATAACCAGGTTTGGGAAGTTTATTTGATTGTCTTGAAGAATGCGTATCTTGTTGGTAACTTAACATTATTTTATGATAATATAAAGACTACCTTATATGGATGAAAGGGGACTATGAGAATGTAAAAGGTTTACTGGTTTAAATTTAGTATTTCAACACAGAAGACAAATCAGAAAAGGAAGCAAAAAGAAAAACAAAACTAAGATACTTTATTTTCTGTAATAAATACCTTCCCAAGACTGTCATGGCTTCTCCATCATCTTTACAGTTAAGCAGCTTGTCTACATTAGCTTCGAGGACAGCGAGTGCTAATTGAAATATCACCTTTATTCCTTCACAGAAGAAACAATCCACAACCACCACTGCACTTTCAAATGGCATTACACTGAGGAAGAGAGTGAGAAACCAGGACAGGGAAATGGTGGAGATTACACCCAGGTCCTGCATGCAGTCATAAAGCTGTGGAATGTAGTCACGAGCCAACTCTTCAAAGACACCCTGATCCACCAATGCTCCTGTTTCAAATAAATAAGGTTGAATGTCCATTAATTTGGGAGCAACTGGCACATTGTCATTTAGGGGAGAACAATCTATATACATATATATTCTATATATATAAGTACAAGGCCTAAGAATATTCTACATGATGCTTACGCACATTTCTCACTTTCTGGTAAGTAACAGATTCCATTACACTACTGTACATACAAATTGAACTGTAACATGGTTATTCTGTTTTAATTATACACTTCATAATAGCTAACAAGGGGTCAGTTCGGTCCAGCATCTACAGAAGTTAAATGGTGGCTTGGTATTTACCATTACTAATTGGGATAAGACCTCAGCATCACCTGTTGAACCAGGCCAGGGTGACTGTAAGGGTCTGAAATTATTTCAAGAGAACCTCATGTTATACATTTTTATGCCATAACATCAATGCCTTAAGCAGGCCTTTTCTAGGGCTGAATGAGTATCTCAAGGATTTGTGAGCTACAGTAAAATAGTTGCCGTGATAAACTGAAAAGCCACTTCCACATACACAGGGAAACTCTTCTGACAACAGCTCTCAGATACTCATGCCCTTTCAAATCACAGGTAAACAGGCAAAGACCTCTGCAAACTGCTAAACCTCCTGTTTCCACCTTACCTTAATGAGATAACTGGATCATCTCGAATTCAAATTTTATCCTCTCATCTCTTTAATTTACTTTGTTTAAGCCCACTTTATAATGCCATCTAATACTAAGTGAAAAAACTATTAACTATCACAGCATGTGTTTCGAGAATTGCTTCTGTGCTCCTGAGGAAGTTGTCTTGTCACTGGCATTCACAGTTCTATCTATGCCACACATACTTCTACACATATATTTGATCCAGTACATATACCACCAATTAATTTGGTTATTTTCTGTACAGTCATTTTAGAAAATGTCCCCATAACATACCAACAACTCTTGTGTTGTAGTAATCAGGTAGCATACGTTCACACAGAGCCACCAGCAGCCAGAAAGCTTCCTCCTCTTTTGCATAAAGGAGGAGCACCGAAGTGACAATATTCATAGCCTAAAAGAAAGAGAAATATAGTTATTCAATACCTAGCATGTTTCCTGGGAAGGTAAGTGGTTAGGAAATTAGCTACATCTCCCTCTGTAGACCCCAAAACAAGTACCCAAATTCAAGTATTTCCCTGTAAAACAACAGGCAATGCTCAAAGGAAGGCTTAAGAAAGTCTCCAGTAAATCACAAAAAATCATTAGCTGGGTCTTAAAAAAAAAAAAAAAAAAAGAAAGAAAGAAAAAGAATAAATCAAGATTTCTTTTCCTAAACAAGGGCCAAGCATCCCATTCCAGTTATGCTGATACTCTGCCATAGGTGCTGTCAGAATCTGGGTGTGGTGCACTTCTTGCAGAGGCAGCCTGCACTCCCCATGCTCTCTGCTCCCATGACAAGGTCAGGACACAGCACCTCTGAGCTCAGGCAAATGCCTGCAGCAGTGTCAGTCACAAACAAGCAGAGCACAGTGAAATATAAGTGTCCTGCTGTTGCTCCCTGTCCATGTTTGACTGTGGACATGACAGTTTTCCACGCCCTGTTTGACTGTATTTCAAATATCACAGCACCGTGCTATGACCTTGGAATTGTCTGTTTACAGCCTTTGACTAGACTGCTGTTAGTCTGAAGAAACGAAGCATTTCGGTACCTATTTTCTTCTCAGTTTGTCTCCTAAGGAATTAGCTACTCATTTCAAATCCTGTAGCACTTTAAGACTCCAGCTTGATCATTACCTGTTTGAAACCACAACTAAGGTTTCAATTGAAACTCCAAACAATGTTACAACTCTGTCAAAGTCTGTTTTTTTAATCTTGTCTACCATACATGAAATACTTCAGTGCTTGAATTCTCACTGCAGCATTCTGAACACAATAGACCAAATTTCAATGCTAATAATTACTGTGACAGCTTGAAGAACCAGAATAGAAGTGTCTTTCTACTGTTCTTCTGTTAAACAACCTTTACAAAGGTTGCTGTAGCTATTGCTTAGTATTATATTTCTAATTAAATAATTTACGATGGTATCTGTTAGAACTGCTTGCACTTACTTGTGTCATATCTAGGAGTCTTAACAGGCAAACATTAATCAGGCTTCTTAACATTCATGAATTTAAGTTTCTTTTGTGCAAAAATATGTAGGAAGGCCCAAAAAAAAAAAAGGCCCAGGGGATAAGCCAAATTTATATAGCAAGAAAGAATGATTTAGGACCAGAAACTAAAGTGACCTGAATCACAGGCATAAGAACTCCAAACCCATGCATTGGGATCAGTATTAACTCTGTGGATACAAGGTTGTGGCTCACGGTGGTAAGGTATCTTCTAGGATGCTTTATTTTGTATCAAGTGGAAGGTTATTACAACAAATACATCAAATAACTAGGTAGAACTTCAAGGCTAAACACAAAGTGTTTTGGTTCTGAGTTTGTTTTTTTGTTAAAAAGAATAGAACTTTTCTTCAGGGTCCATTTGTCATTTTCTGTAGATGCACTTCAGGACAGCTCTGTAATCCTCTGTTCAGTTTCTAGATTTATGGGCAGAAAATACAGAAAACTCTGCACATCTCTCAACATGTGCTGCTTATGTGGCTGTTAGAGTTTTAGTTACCTGACAGTATCCTATGTTTGGGTTTCTAAAAGCATAAGCTGTCAAGACTCTCCTTAGAGCAGCAATGCCCATCTCGTTCTGGAATGCAGGGTGTTCCGGAAGGGAGCGGTGCAGATCCCTCTCTATTTCTTCTGTAGCAAGATTATATTTTCCCATTGATTTCTCCACTAGGTCCTCATAATAGCCAGGATGAGTGGCCATTTCATTTATGGCTCCTGAGAAGAAAAAAGAAAGGATTAGCAGGTACAGTATTCCAACATAATGATCTGCTGCCCTTTCCTTTCATCTTGAATGTCACCAGGCACTTTGAAAGCAAATATGAAATGTTATTTCTGTAAAGGTGATAAAAGGAACAAAAAGGGTGTGCTTAGGCGATTATCAGCCCTTCTTGTCTTTTCCTCTAGAGACATTTTTATAATGAGGTTAAGAAAAAGAAAGAAGATAAAGCCTGTCTCTCATCCAGAACAAAAAATGAGGCATGAAGAACAAACCAGCTATGCAGTCACATGGTATCATGAGCTCCCTCTGCAGCCAGCTGTGGGTTTGGCTATCCTAAATAACCCAAAATATGTCTCTAAGAAAGCCACTTGCCCTGAGGAGGGAGTAGATTAATGTTCAGTTGCAGAAAGTATGATACATCAGCCAAAAGGAGGGGACAGGAACTCATGTGTTCTATTCTTGCTTCTGAAAATTACTCTTATCTTGGGCAGGGCACTTAGCCTGTCTTAGGGATACCACTGGATGCTCACAGAGCTATGAGATTTCATTACCGACTTCAGAAAACTTCTCTGGAAATGAAAATCAAGCATCAGTAGCACAAATGGAAAATATCAGTTATAAATACACCATGAAAATTGGTCCAAACTAGCTGTTAATCAGGCATAAAACAGAGCTGTGCATTCCTGTGTGTATTTTCTGAAAACATTCATTTAATGCCCAGCAGCAAAGAGATGTACACAATTATTAGGAAAGAAACAGAAAACAAACCAGAAAGCATCAAATAAACTCTCTGGTGAGCTCATATCCTAAATGGTGTGGGTGCTGTGGTAACTATCTCAGGCTGGGGCAGAGCTAGAGAAAGAATATGGTAAGTGAAAGGTTATGAAGACAGACTGAGGCAGGACTGGTTTCCACATAACTAACAGTAAAACTAATAAAATTCTTCAACTTTGGAAAAATGCCTAAGGGGACACAGAAAATCCCTTTTAGGAATTATGGCACAGAAGTTGGACAGAAGTACTTTCTCACCACTTTTCACATAATGGGAACACCTAATAAAATGATACAGTAACCTTTTTTTATATTATTAACAAAAAAAGTGCTTCCATGCAACATGCTTGAACTTTGGAATTCCTTGCAACAATTTGCTGTGAAAGCCAAAAGCTTAATTGGATTCAGAAATCAGTAAATAAACGGGAATTAGGCTTGCTGGTGGTTGTTGAACTAGTAGGAGGCCCCTAGACTGCTGGCTTCTGGTAACAAGAGTGTGCCTTCTGCTTTTTTATATTCTTCCCTAAATCTGGGAGCCTGTTTGAAGAAAGGGTATTTACTGGTCTAACCAGAACTCTTGTCTAAACCTGTCTGGTGCCTGCTAACAATCACAGCCTTATTGACTCCAAATATTTTCACTTATTATCTGCACCTTCAATCATCTTTGAAATCCTTTCTTCCCCTCATGCTTCTGGCTTATACCCCACACTCACATTCAAATGAATACCTACCTGAAAAGAGTAGCCAAAGTTCTCCTCTCATGCTTTCTGGAATGCCCTTCAGCACAAGGTCTCTGGTTTTCTCTGTGCGGTACATACACACCCCTTGGCCATATTCAGCAAAGTGAATCTTCCAGGCCTGTTCCTTCAGGAACTCTTTGGCCTAAAAGCAGAGAAAGGCAGGCATAAAGATTTAGCCTCCCCTTTCTAGCACTCTGCCCCACTGAAAAACTAAGTGCTAAAAAGCCTACAGTGTCCTAACTTTCCAAGCGAGCAAGCAGTAAGTTGGCTACAGTCCAATTTTCTCCTTAGTGGTCTTCCCAGTTTCTATTCCAGTAGACCTCGCTGTTAGGACAATATTATTGAAGCAGTTGTACTAAAGAACAGGAATACAACTTCTCCTTGATTTACATCCTGCTTTGCTTTTTTTCTGCAGTGAAGTTATTTCTATTGGTGAAACAACATCACGTTCAGTGCTTTTATAGCTGTGAAAATGACTGCCTATTAACTCTGGCAGGATGAAACCGGTCTGGGTCAGAAACAGGGGTTTTAAAGAAAAACAGAATTTAACACCTTTTTCAGTCAGGTACAGCACTGGGGGGTGTATTTTACCAGCTTAGGGTTGAACTCCTCGGGTGACCTCCGCCGATACATGGTCATTAAAGCTTGAGTTGCGGTTGGAATGCCGTTGTCATTGAGGTTGAACTGTCGCTCTCCCTCCGACTCAGAGCTGAGGCTTTTGTGAGGGCTGGCAGAAATTAAACTACTTGACCTTGTGAACACCTGCAGAAAGCAGTCACAGACATGGGGATGAGCCAGAGTCTGGACTTTTTGATTTATTTTACTTTAAAAGTTACCTGTGCTAACAGTTAACAAAAAGTCACCCATGTACAGGCTGAACGTACAATAGCAGAAATTAAACCAGGATAGAATAGTGAAATCGCTTCCAGTTTCTCAATAGCTCCCCTGAAAAACTATCATATTCAATAATTAGAATTACTAGGGTACTGTTAACTTTAAGTAGCCCTGGGCAACTGAACCAGCTCCCTTGGTCTCCTGTCAACACCACCGGACTGTTAACTCCATAGGTGGCTCCATGACTGTCCAGACTTTAAGACTTATATATAACACGTATTTTCATATGTGTGCATACATATATACACACACATTTACATCTGTATATATGTTTATACAGACATACACAAAATATATTATTTTTCCCCTTGATTAACAAAATATTCTACAGAGACTACACTGTCAGATCATGATTTGGATGAAAAATATTTTGAAGAAAAAAGATTTGCTGACTTGTCAAACATCTTTGAAACTATATCACAATAAAATCTCATAGAGCAGTTCACACCAAATGCCTGAAATTGCAAATAATAATCATGCATATCTACATTTGCAGTCATATTACTACCTGTAATAATGCTTGCAATTATTAATTTGTGTTTGTAATTCAGTAGGTAGAATACTTCGATCCATTTACAGCAAAAAGCAAGACAGTTTCAGCACTACACATGCCTGTGTGCTCTGGCATACAACACCACAGTAATTATACCTCACCATCAACAAAGCAAGTAAAAAAAATTCCATTAAGATATACATGGCAAACAGGGTAGAGCTGTTCAGTGCAACATTAAGGCATGGCTTAGCATAGATTTGGAATGTGAGATCCATCTACATAAAGCCAAAATGATACACCACAATAGCCTTTTCTGCTTTGAAATCTGAATCACTAAACTCTGCTGGGTTTAACAGACCCGATGAGCTTGTTACATGAAGCACCTACATTTCATACATAAAATCTGGAATTTAGCAGAAGGATTGACATTCAAAATGCCTAAGAAAAGTGCACCTTTTTGTGTCTTAAGAACCATTTACTTTGCACACATAAATAAGGAGGTGGTTCAGAACAGGGACATTTGATGTCCAGGACATGGCAGAGGTTTTTTGTTAGTTCAAGTATTCCAAAGTTCATTAGCCATCACATGCCAACTTGCTCAGCTCAGACATTATTTTCAGGAGAATCGAAGGACAGGATTCAGCAACTACAGAACTGAATAAAAGGATTTTCATAGCAACTGATATTTTCTTCAAATTATTAAAATTCCACAACTGCATTTGACTTGGACAAGTTAATAGATATTAAAAATATCATCCATGTAACCAGTTAATTTAAAATTACACTTTCCAAGAAGATAATTTCAGAATGTGGCAGCAGGAGTAAGAGTAGCTTTTCCTCAGCAGTAATGATTTCGCCTAGGTCTAACATAAAAAAATAGATATCTTAATCACAAAACTTTAACACTTCAGCTTAAGGAAACTAAAAGGCATTAACACAAAAGAGGCAACACATACAAAGGTCTAGCTTTTTACCTGGCTCCTCTCTCCTCACACCAGTTAAAATCCCCTTCCAGTAAATTATGCATGTTCCTCCACATACCTCATCATCTGAGCTGATGTAGCTTCCAGAAATATTTTTTTCCAAGTATATTTTTGAAGTGGTTTGTTGCAGAAAGTCTGAGATCCTCTGTACAAGAAAGTCTCTGTCCTTCAAGTTGGCAAAGAGGAATGTCATTCTATTTTTCGTGCTGATTGACAACGGGCTAGGCAGCACACTGGAGCTGTCTGCCTTTTCCACTATTGTCACCTAGGGAGAAGCAGTAGCTAGAGCTTAAGATCTTTAATTAATCAAGTTGCTTGGTCTAAGAAACCATCTTAATACAAGAAACCCATGCTCCTTCTGCCCTTACATCAAACCACTACAGACATCCCTCTGCAGGAAAACGTGTTTTGCATACACGGACTTAGAAGTCTGAAAGATGAAGTCTCTCATCCCTCAAAAAACTGGTTTCAAGTACATGTTCCTCTTCACTACTTAGTTTCATTTCCTCGGGCTTCATTTTAAAAGAATCAATAAAGCAGAATTTTGCCTGTGGGTTGCAGATCTGTGGGCTCTTTGTAGGACTTTCAAATCCCTCTGCTGGTTCTCAGCACCAGTACAGGCTGAATCAGCAAAGTCTTTTCTTACCTTTATTGCCAATACATGTAAATAAGCCACTTTTGAGATGACTCTCCTGCACTACCATATCATACTGTGATAACAGCAGCTATTTTAACTGTATTTTTACAGTACACAGAAACTTGCAACTAAGGGAAACTAAGCCCATATCTTGTCTTAGAAAGCAAAACATCTACCCCTTTGAGGTGGAGGCTTCTGCTTGGCCTTCAGTTGATAGGGGAGTGGTAAACAGTGCTCATACCACAACCTACTGAGTCCAGGGAGCTCATCAAAGCTGAATCCCTCAGCTTTCCGTAAAGCACATTAACACAAAGAAATCTCAGGGATAAATCATACACTGTTGATGGATTATATAACAGCTGTGTGTTCTAAACATTACCAATCATTAGCCTTAAAAAACAAATCAATCAATCAAGGTCGTTGCAGTTGATACATTGAACAAAACACAAATCACTGTTGTAAATACTTTTAACCACTGCTTTTACCACTTTAAACGATTTCATAGGTAATGAAAACTGACTGCCTTCAGAATAGAAAGGGGCACATTTCAGTTTGCTAAGAGCTTTAGATTTGCTCCTTTTTTCAACAGAAATCAATGGTAAGACATTAGTGCTATCATATTAATATCTCTCTAGCTAAATGGATAGAGTAACCGTTTTTCACACGTTTCCTTCGAAGATGTATTTAAAGACTGTGCAGTGCAGGTGCTCAATCATTTCTCTGTTCTTCTCACTTCCTTTTGTTTTTCTTTTAAATACAAATCTATTAGTTACTTGTTATCTTAAAGGATCTTCAGTAACAGCATATTGAAATTAGCTAAGAAGTGTTCCCATGCTGTTTTTCTCTTCCACTTAAAAACTGTTTAAGTGCAATCAGCACAAAATACAGATAAGTTCTAAAGGCACAGGACAGCCATTACAACAAACATGTTCTGCTCCACTTATTTCCTATTCACACATATATCTGAAGTGCTGCTCTTGGAGAGCGCACCTACTGTAGGTGCAGTGAGCAGTGCAGTCAGCCACCAAAAATCATCTTTTCTGATCATAATTTCTCAATCAGTGCTTATTGTCTCAACTGTCAAAACACCTCTAGGATGCCACAGAACCCTGGAATTAGGTTAGGGTCTAACCCAAAGCTTTAATTAAATAGAAAGCTTTGCTTTAATTATTAAGGGTACTAATCATTTGCTCTGAGGTCTGACATTACCCAGTGGGTTACTGTCCTCCTTGCTGGTGCTGAGATGTAAACCTGTTCACAGAACAGTACTTATTCCTTTAGCTATTTCTTAAAGCTTTAGAGCTGCTTTGAGTCCCGTGCTTATCAAAAGCAGTTGCTGGATCTGCATCCAGGAAAAAGGGCCTGTAAGATGAAGACTTTGCTCTCCTTCCCCACCACTTTACCTGGAGGGTTGCTGTTCCCTTTGATTCCCAGACAAACAGTGCAACCTTAATTGAATGCCTCATCTCAAATAACCAAAGCCATTGCAAGGTGCTGTCAAGAGGCTGTACTTCAAAATTTCCAAACAAATACTGTTGTACTCTTAATGATTTGTAGGGGAAAACAGTGCCCTGAAATATTCCATGGTTCTTCAGTAAAGCCAAACTGTCCCTGGTTACATCAGCCTTGCTACTACCTCCAAAACTTTACACAATTTTCCATTAACCCACAAATCAAGTCAACCATAAAAAACCTCCCCAACATAATTATTTTTTTTATTGCATCAAACAAACTCTTTACTGAACATCTTTAAGTGATCAGCTTTAAAAAGGGAAACACACCAATCTGAAAAATGCTGACAAATATTTTCCATATACAGGAATAAACAATTGTAAGTCTGCATGAAGAGACAATTCAAAAGTTTAGGACTATTAATCTTTTTACATCTGACAAAAGCAAATCTTGTCTGACAGATTCTTTAACAGAATTTTCACTCCTTGATCTAGGAAATTGCAGTCTGTCCCTCCCTATGAGGCACAAAAAATGCACAATTGGGCTGTAAATCAGAATACAAATTATGAGACAGGAAGGACTCATCAGGGTTGTGAAAACTGACAGAAGGGAATTCCCTGTGAATTTTAGTAGTTGGAACCATGGATGAAGATACACAGTCATTAATATTACTTAGAACAGAATGGTATGATCACAGGAAGTTAAAGGGATGAAAAGTGGTTTTTCTCCAAAACAATTAAAAAAAATATCAAAGCCAGGATGCAACATCCAAGAGGCTATTGTTTTGTTATTTGCCCCAGAAATTTACAAATACAAATATTTACCTCTCGAAGAGGGATAATAAGGCTGCACAAGTTCTCTTCTTTACTAGTAAAGCAAATGTAGTTTGTAGAAACAAACATCTGACCCAAAATGTGCATTTTGTTGAATGGAGTCCAAAGAGTACAGTCTGTGTGTCCATCTAATTTCTCATCCTTGGGAAGTCGGAACAATGCACGGTATCTCTCACTCTTTGCTCTGGCATCAAGATCCCTGAAAAAGCCACAGAGAGATTTTCTTGGTTTAAGAAATACATATTACATTTAAAGATGTATCTTATGCAAATCACTGCAAGTTACTTGCAACATACAACTCAGCTAAGCACGGAGTGTACAGCAAAACAGTGGAAATAGTTTGCATGTAAGGGGTGTACAGTCTTCTGTTGGAAGGTTCTAGAACTACGTGAAAAAGAATCTGCCATCAATGACTTAAACATTAATCATGACTTCTCAGAGGGGAAGGACTGGTTGATCTTTTCATATTCAGCCATCCATATTTCTGAGAATATATACAGTGAATCCATTCTTCATTAAATAGCAATTAAAAATGCTTCTGAGACTTATCTATTAACACGATGGAATCCTTAGGGTTAGAGTTTGTTAACAATTTCAATGCTTAGTCCTGATAATACATTCAGTGCAAAACACTATTAAGAAAGACAAACCTAAGGGATATATTGCATGTTAGATTTCACTAAGTAATGAGAAATACAAACAACCAAAGGTTACAATTCTGTATGGTTCAATAACGTGACCGAGGTGGAATGAAAAAACTAACAAATTGCAGTATGATATAAAAGAAGCAGAAATATTTTCCAGGTAGTTCTTCATCTCTTACAATTTTATGTCAGTTTTTGTACCTGTTACCTAAAGTAAGTTCTCATCATCTAGAGTCATTTTTCAAACCCAAGCACCACATATGAACGTTGGGCACATTTCTTAGTAACACTTAAATCACCTTCCCCTAGTGACATAAAATGGCCAGTGTTGAGAGACACTCTAAAGAGCTTCTGAACAAACGAGAGCTTGGCACAAGTTTCTTTTATTTTCACAATATATTCAAATGTTTTCTCTTTCCTGTTCCAACAGGTCACCGAGTAATTACATTTAAACAATTGTTCACATTTTGCCACTGCTAGAATCAATCACTCCTTTTGGAGTAACAGTAAATGGCAGCAACATTAGAAAACTTTGAGACAAAATCCTGGAAGTCAAATGACTATGAGCCACTGCTACCTACCGTTTTAGTGCGGATACTTTTTTGGGGGATTTCTTTTTCAGCTTGGGTAATGACCTGTCTTGCTCAAATCCTTCATTGTCCAAAAGCTGTCGCATAGCTATATTGGCCAGCTGTTCCATGAGCTTAAATGTCTCACTGATATTAAGGAATACTGAGAAGAAATGTTCACTTGACCTTGTGCTCACTTTGATCATATCGGGGAAGAGCAGTGTAGCGTTCTTTTCAAGTTGAGTGATATCAACCCAGCGGATAACCAGCTTTGCTGAACAGGAGCAAACAACAACAATAAAAAAAAAGATTCAGTACAAAAATGAGAATATTCAAGAGCATTCATCTTCCTCTTCTTATAAAATGCATTCAGATGGATTTTTCTTGCATCTTGAAAAGTTGGCAGTTCAGCATAAATAGACCCAGCTTGTACAAACAAACAACTATCACCTGACAAACAGCAGATAAAAGAGTTTAAATATAATTTACTTCATTTACAGAACACCACACAAGCTGGGTGGTCTAGTGTAACTTATCATTGGCTGCAAAACTCCTGCTGTCCTCTTTTCCTATGGAAGCAAGGAAACACAGTCTGAACATATCAGACAGGCTTGTGTTATTTTTATACAATTGAAAGTTTCAACTATTACAGCAATGACAGATCCTTTGCTTTTTTCCCCCAACACCAGTATAGGTGGTGTCCTTTATTTTTGAAGGGAAAAAAAAAAAAAAAAAAAGAAAATCCAGCCATTCATGACCTGGGACTGATCCATCACCCATAACCAAGTAGTTCAGATTCATTCACCTCCACACTGCTTTGAATTAATTCCCTCCAGAGCAGAGTGGTTGCATCCACACTATGTAGCTCATTCTGGGTCTTCTCTGAGACTTTTATAATGTTCTGGTGTTGTACAAGAGTACGTGTGGCATTTGAGGTTGCAAAGTCTGCCAGAGAAGTACTGGAGGATTATACAAGAGCAGAAGGAGCCAAAATCATCTCTCTTCCCTTTTGGGCACAGTCCCTAAGGTGAATGGTGTCTCTAGACAATCCACAGGTATTGTTTTACAGAGAACTACTTTGAGAAGTGCAAAACAGACGTGGGAATAAAAGCACACAGTCAAGCAGGGTGACAATCAGCTCCCTGCTCCTCTTTATATCCCCAGCATTCAGAGGGTGAACAGCAACAAATTACAGATCTCCTAACAGTTCTTAGATGCACAGATCAGCATTTCACCAAACACATACCTTCCCTGCCCATAAGGAAAGAATAAAAGCAAAGGTGATTGATGCTGAGATACACCCAGCCCTGACGGGGCACCTTCCCCTTCCAGTAACTGCAGGAGTAGTAGTTTACTAATTTCTCCTCTTCTGGCATCCCAAACAGCTTGTGAAATTTCACTATGGCTTCCTTGAATTTTTCTGTATCGTCATCCTCTTTGATGCCATTGATTTTGTTGTACTCAGCGATGATGCCCTAGAAGGGAGTGAAAGAAGTGCACATCATGTAAGTTGCCATGGGATATCAGATATCCTAATTACCACTCTGATTTGTAATATTTTCCTCTTCCATGTAAATATGCTCCCTAAGGAGACAGGGATAGGATTTCATCAGAAAATTTTATTCAAAAGAGAAGGAAAAATAGAAGGAAAAAAGTGTCTGTCATTGATTAGGGAAAATATCAAACAACTTCTATGACCCCTCTTACTGGACCTTGAGCAACAGAGAAGAGCAAAAGGGAAAATAAAATCTTCTATTAGATTAACTGCCACAATGGAAAAATAAATCCCACTTTCAGGTGCAGATGTCCTTCATGAAATTTGAAGTGGCAACTGTCTGGTGAAAAGCTGCTTTTTGATATCTCAGATTCCTTCTGTTTATACTGAAGCTCTGGTCTATTCACCTATTTTCACTATCTCTTTTATAATAATCTCTATTACTTTTTGCATTAAAGTTATAAAATGGAAACTGACTTTTTGCCTTCAACTTGTTCCGTATTTACATGGAATGCAGAGTGCAAGACAGAGAATTCACATTTAGTAACAGAAGTAGTATAATACTACTTGTAGGTAATATTTAGCAATATAAGACTAAATCCACATTTAGTATTTGTCGAATTTCAAGTAGTGACAGTTTCCTTAGAGGATTATATTTCACAAGACAGATATCTTTTCATGTTTCCATGACCATCTATAGCCCTCATACCTGATTTACTAGTAGTAAAACACAAGCAACTGGGGGATTCTTAAGACAGTTGACTTACTACATAAAATGTTAAGAGAGGAATAAGACAAACCCAATGCTTAGAACACACACGCAGTAAATACAACTTAGGGACTATCAGGTCAAATTTGTTTAGAATTCCCATCAGTTTTCATTCCGCAGTTACATTTATCATTACCAACATTTATAGTAGCATATAGACTACCTGTATTTTTCCTCTGACAAATGTATTTATGTCATTCTCGTTTTCAAAGATTGAAAGAGTTTGCAACAAATGCTGTTCAAGCCACTCCCAGTGTTCAGTGATTTCTTTCCTTGAACAACCTGTACATAAAGAGAAACCCAACCAAAAGTCAGAAAATAAATAATTCACCAGTGTCAATGTCCTCTTAATCATAAACAGCAGACTCTAAGACAATTTGCCAGTAACTGGAGATGCAGTATTTCACTACATGCTGTCCCTCTGGAAATTCCAAAATCTTCTCCCATTGTATTTAATTGCATAATAAAAAGGCAGCAACATTTGAGACTATTCTGTGAAAAGCACAAGCTACTTATGCCACTATCCTGAGCAAAAGCCCCCTAACATGTAGAATTCTAACTACATTAACAACACTCAGCTGCCAAGTGTCATATTAAAGAGTCAGTAAAGGTATTAACTGACAATACAACCCCTACAGTTGCATATTCTACTATTGGCTCGTAAAATCTTCACCATTAGATACATCTACAAGTTATGAAACAATGATAAAATTTCAAGAGTAATAGCTAAAAAGGACCATTTCCCTGAAAATTCTATTACAACATCTCTTCCTCAAAAGGAGAGTCCTGAAAGACCTATAACAAAGTTGCACCTTTTAGGGAAGAGGGTTGTCAGAGGTGGTTTATTTTTAATGATGAAATAATAAGCTAAACTTTGATGACTCTTGTTTCCTTAGGAGACCAACAGGGATCAAGTGAGATAACTGATACTGAGGAATCAGCATACATGCAGTCTGTAAAGTCTTATGGAACAGGGATGAAAAAGCTTCATGCTCGAACTACAGTTTATATATGCAAAGTTTTGTTTCTAGTTTACATCAGATGGACTGTAACAATTAACTTCCATTTTGATCCTGTTCTCAATATCTTGTAGAATAAAGTTGTTGGTGCTCTTCAGTATCTCTCTGTGTCCACCCTGAAGGAAGAAAAACATTCAAGCACTCACAAAATAATTGTTCCCCCCAAAAATCGTGTTGAGGGAATTATGTCAAAACTGGGAGTTTTAAGTAGTTTCAGAAAACAAACATTACATATTCAAACAGGAACATGCAAATCTTGATTAAAGATATCTCAGTGCAGGTAAGAAATGGCATCAACACTGCCATCTCTTTATTCAAATCACAGATTTGACTCATTTTACTCAGAACTAGCAAGTAAAGGTACCTACTAAGCAATGCCTACAGAACCCAGCAAAATGAAGGGCTCATGTGAAACAACCACTGGAAAGAGGTTAAATTACAACAAGCTGCTGCTACTAACTCCTTCAGCTTACTTCAACAACAAATGATGGGGAACAATATTCTTTGTGCAGGATACAATCAGAGCTTTAACACTACTCCAGCGAAGGCAACAGAATGCAATACTCTGTGCAACTTCCAGGGGAATTTCACAACTCTAGTTGTAGTACGGATACATAAATAATGTTGCAGAACAGCCTGCACAAGTAATCAATATTTCAGAACCACTGCTGCTTCTCCTTAAAACTACTGGAGGCAACTAGACCTTTCTGGAACTCAGAAGGTGGTCTGAAGACTGTTTTGTTTCCTCTTGGCCTTTACACTGCTGAAAAAAATCAATGATGAAATGCATGAGCTATGTATATAAAACTAGACTGTCATCAGAAAAATCGCTTATCTCTTGAAGAGCAGTGACAAGCAGTGCAGACACACTGTCATGACAAACTATTTATTAAAGCTGTCTGTTTCTGGTTTGTGGTTCATCAGTTATTTTTCATCACTTCTTATGGACTTGCTTTGGCTGATTATTCCCAACTTGTAACAACCCACCTCATTTTTTCTGCTGCTTTTTGTCCCCACTATATTACTGTTTACTCTCCCAAGTCTCATCCACAGCAGATCATTAAATCAGTCCAAAACCTACACTCCAGTCCTCATCAGTTCATCCTCACAGGCTAAATCTTTGCTTTGTTCACTCAGTATTAAAAAACCCTTTTGCTACAATGTTTTAAGCTACAGGTTATTTTATCTCTGCTACTGCTTATCTTAGCATATTAAAAGTATTCACCACTTTGCCATCATTGGCCTTTTAGGCAAATTAAGCAATACCTCTAATTCTCAGGGAAGGGGGAAAGCCCACCATTGGACAGTGTATTGGGTTAGCATGGCCATGTTTTGGTAGCTGAGGGGCTCTAGGGGTGGCTTCTGTGAGAAGCTGCTTCCCCCACGTATGGCAGAGCCAGTGCCCACCACAAATGGGGGTAATGCCTCTGGGATAATATTTATGAAGACAAAAAAAAAAAGGGGGTTTGCACAGATGTAATTGTGGCCAGAGAAGAGAGATGGGCGAACAGGAGAGGAACAACTCTGCAGACACCAAGGTCAGTGGAGGAGGTGGAGCTGAGGTTCCCCTGCAGCCCGTGGTGAGGCAGCTGTGCCCCTGCAGCCCATGGTTTGTCTAATGTAGGAGGTGAAGGTACTGAGGAAATGTGACCATGGTCACTTCTGAGAAGAAAATTTAAAAGTCATATAAACATGCTTTCAAACACACTCAGAAGTATCCTCTCAGTTTTATTTCAGCTGGTGACTAAGAAACAGGAATGGCTTAACTTGAGGCAGCTGATGAGGCTGTCACGTCCAGTTTTGTTTCCCAAGTAGATGCACCTACCTGAGATGCTTGTTAGTCAACATGAACTTGCTGCCATTAACCAAATGCACTGCAAGAGAACCTGAAACACTTCAGGAAGCCTAAAGTTACTCTTGCCAGTAACTGCAGGTTCGGGAATGGACTGGCAAAACCTCAATGTGTGCAGAGAAGGAGGAGAAAATAGTTACAGCAGGTAAACTCCACAGCACTTTAAATAAAACTTGTTAAACAAAGCACGTAGGCTTTTCTGAAAATCTTGTTCAAGGCATGTAATAAAAGTTCAAGGTTGCTGCTTCAAAATAATCAGTAACTCACTTTTTTCACATGTGTAATATAGATTCAGAAACTTCTACAAAAATGCATGTAATTACCATTACCACAAAATCCCTACAGTAGTACCATACCTGAAAAACACACAAAGCCATGGTAAAACCAACTGATTTTATAGGTGGAGAAGGATCTACAAAAGTTCATTTCCAAATACAGTTTACATATACCACCATTTTTCCCCTTAAGCTGAGCACTAGCAGATTTTGAGGAGTGACACTGATGAGGAACACAGAAGGACTACTACAATATGAAAGGCTCATCAAGTACATTTTGCATTTCCAAACCATTAATATGCTTAAAATTCATCTTGAAAAGTTACCAATAACATTTTTCAAGTATAATTCACTAGCCAGAACTCTAAGCCATGACACCTTTAACACAACACTGCACTAAAGAAAGCACTGTTAACAAGCCTCCTCTCCAGAGCTGTAAAGCCTCAGATCTACCCCTTACTATCCTCAGACAGCCTAGATCAGAGTTAATATCCAAGAAAATTCACATCCAAAATTAATTATAAACGAATCTTGGGTCTAAACATAACTTAAATAATAATTTTAGAACAAAACAAACCCTCTTGGAATACTTCCACCCTCGGAATAGTCTTGTACCAAGCAAGACCGAATGTCATACAGAATGAACACACCAGGAAACAATCACATTTCTTTGAGTCAGTCTGTACATCTACTTACTGAAGATGGAGATTATTTCTTTATTGAAGACAGAATCACAGAATATGCTGAGTTGGAAGGCACTCACAAAGATCATCGAGTCCAACTCTTGGCCCTGCACAGGACTTTCCACAAGAGTCACACCATGTGCCTGAGAGTATCCATCAAACTCTTCTTGAGCTCTGCCAGGCTCCGTGCTGTGCCCACTGCCCTGGGGAGCCTGTTCAGTGCCCAGCCACCCTCTGGGTGAAGAACCTTTTCCTGATACCCAACACAAACCTCCCCTGACACAACTTCAGGCCATTCCCTCGGGTCCTATCCCCGGTCACCTCAGAGAAGAGATCAGTGCCTGCCCCTCCTCTTGCCCTTAAAGGAAGCTGTAACTGCAGTGAGGTCTCCCTTCAGTCTCCTCTTCTCCAGGCTGAACAGAACAAGTGACCTCAGCTGCTCCTCATGCAGTTTCCTCTCCAGACCCTACACCTTTTTCATTGCCATCCTCTGGATGCTCTCTAAGAGCTTAATGTAATTTTTACATTGTGGTGGCCAGAACTGCCACAACATTCAAGGTGAGGCCACACCAATGCAGAGTAGATGGGGACAGTCACCTCCCTCGACTGGCTGGCAATGAAGAATATGACAAATTTCTACAAAAATAAGAGATTACAAGTACCAAATAACCAGCACTACCCTTAGGGAACAGGGAGGGACAATGCAGGACAAATCCAAGTTGCACAGCTGAATGCAGCCAAACTCCTTAGTAACCTCTGTAATTTTAGCAATCCTTGATCAGTTCACACAGAATTGCTTTAGTTGCAAATTCATAAAATAACCACAGTGCAGAGCCTTGGGGAACACTCGGCTCCTCAGCTTCAAGGTTATGTAGATAGATTATTTGGTTCTGCAAAATCTTACCTCCCTGTTAAACCCACACTATTCCCCTCAAGTGATAAGACTAAGCTAGTACAGTCCCATAATTTAACAAAAATAACTAAGCCATCAGCCAAATATTAAGAGACTAAAAATTCAAGAAACACTCCACAAAATGGAATCACAGATATATACATTAACTACATTAGCAATTTCACCTAGGGCTAAGATTCACAATTGAAGAGCATGTTTTTTAATACTAGCTTAAAGGTTAACATAGCACCATATTTCTGCATAAAATCTGCAATATCTGTCACAGAAGAGAACAAAAACTCTCACAGCTCAGCAACACCACAAATATCTACATGAATGGTACATCTATTCATTCTGGGGCGATAACTCATCTGCCTTCCATTTTATGCCCCTGGCTATCTGAGGGCACACACTGTAGGTATAAAATTATAGTAATTGCCTATAGGTGTTATGCAAAACAATCTGAAAATACACCTAAAGAAAATTCACACAGCCAATTTCCAAAGTTTCCAGTTCTCTTTGGAAGGGAGTCTGCAAATAACAAGAAAATTTGTGTCCTCAGTTGGCCTCTTTCAAGTTTATGGGATAGAGGTGGTTACTAATTGCTGCACACTGACATCTGGATGATGGGAAAAAGGGATTGTATGTGCTCTTGCAACTACCTCTACTTGTGCACCAACAGTGTAAATAAACATACAGGCAAGTACTTATAACTTCTTTCTCATGACTGAGATCCATGGAAAGCTGACATGCATTACTTATGGTCACAGCAGAGTAGATGACAGTAGAAAGCAAGCATACAAATGAAGATTTGGAAAAAACCTTCATAATACTCACAATTTCATTAACATTGATTTTACTATTGGCTGTCACTAAAGGCAAATTATGTTATATAAATTTTAAAATCCTCAAGGAGTTGGTACTAATAGATGTGTGTGGGGGGAAGGCTGTTTAAATTGATGCCTTCTTATAGGTCTGATACTATCAAAAATGACAAGAAATACCCGTGCTAATACGAGCTTCCTGTTGGATTCAGAACACGACACAGATTTGATATCACCTTTGTCAGACACACAAATCACATGTTCCTAAGACCAGAGCCTGCTCTGAACTGCTTAAATTATTACACCTACAGCAAACCCTCATTCATTCCTCTTCCTCTTCCCTTCCCAAGAGGGGATTTCTCTGGAGGAAAAGTCACCCAAATGATCTAAATGCCAAAATTTTTGAGAATGTGCACTGGTGAGACAGCACCATTAGGCCAGAAGAATTCTGCAGCTTCATTAATCAGTATTTCTGAATGTCAGACAGCACTGGGGGTGCTAGAGGTTACCAGGCCATTAAAGATAAGACACGCATGTGTGCACTTCTCATTCGCCCTCTTTTCTCAATTTTCTTTCAAATGAACAGAGTTTTAGCTGTTGCCTAACACAGCATCTGAAACTTTTGAGCTAGAGGTGTTGCACTGAAAAGTTTCCTTTTCAATTTTCAGGTATTGCTAACACTGAAAAGCAATACTAACAAACTGAGAATCTGACCTTACAAGCTTGGCCAATCCAAGCCAAAAGACCTTGATGTTCTGCATTCAACTCCAGACACAAAACCAGCAAGCAAAGTATGAGACTAACTACATTCTCTTTTGTGCTAGTTGCAATAGGTACCTGAACACAGAAATAAGCATTTAGTACAGGACCTGACGCATGCAAAAATCCTATTTAATGTATGAAAACATCAATTCAATTGTTTTCACTAACTACTGTAATGACAGAAGGAACAGTCTTACTGTTAGATCTGTCCAGGTGGAGCATTAATGACTAAAACATACACTTTTGTATTTAACTCTAACCTAGCTACCATCTTGCTGAATTTCTAAGTATATCATATTTAGAAGGACCACACATTGTCTGAAATAAATATCCAAGAGGTAGGCACCCCTGGGATCTAGACAGTATTTATTCTGGAGGAGACTGAGCTCACTATCCTGGAAATGCCATGCAGCTTGCTATTCAGTGTTCAGGTGAGCAGTGGGGCTGCACCTTTTTCCTGGCTACCACTACAAGGGAAGCCAGGTGCCCTGTCTGGGTAATTTGGGGCCTATAATCCAGGTACTCCTCCTAGCATCATCTTTAGACATACCCCATCACCCAAGAATGCTGCACTTTAGAAGCACTGCAGGAGCGAGCCATGGGCATGGAGAAGAGCATTCAAGAAGGAGGAATGGATACTATACTGCTTGTCTGGGAACACCTCTGGGGCATGAAGAGTGGGAGATAACAGAGGTTTTTGTGCCTACTCCATGGCCTTTTCTAGTTTTACTCCATCATTGTGCACAACAAACACTGGTGTTCAGGTCTGACTATTAGAGGCTCAGGAGCGACTCAGTTTTACTACTACAGCAGGTTTTCATCCTGACCCATTTATTTGTCCTGCAATGACTGTGCTCAGCGGGGAGGATGCTCTCCTAGATATGTGACACAATATCCAGGAAGAATAAAAATCCACATGTCAGTGTATTTGTCCTTACCACAGGCAATAGTCCAATAGACCAGGGAGTCTGGTGCTTGGTAGAGGATTCGATATGGTGCCACTCTGGCACTGGAGTCCAGCACGACATCAAGAGTACCCACAAGGAGACCTACGGAACAGGAAATTCTGATCAATACACATGCAAGATCCCACAGGAGGGGCCTCTGCAGTCCCTCCCCATTCCATTTCACCCTCCATAGTGAACTGCAGATCTATATATTCATCCCCACACTTGCTGTCTCATGTTGTAAAGAGGAAAAGCAAACCAATAGGGAAAAATGTTGTTTCAACAGGATTTCAACTCTGAAATGCACCACCATTCTAGCATAAAAACAGACAAATTGAAGCAAAGCAGAAGGCAGTTGTGTTATAAATCATGTTTAAAAGTTATTTAGTTCTTTCCTGTGTTTCATACACTATTGAAGCCCTGGGGGAAAAAACCCCACCAACTACAACCCTCTCCTCCAACACCAACAAAAAACCCAGACAATACACCCTAAAAGGGTTCAAAACTGGAATGTCAGATGGAAGAAAATAAGACTTCCAGCAAAAATAATTTTGCTACTTAACAGTCTGATTCTTTAGGGTAGAAAGGATCAAAATGCCTTAGAGTCAAGCTGTTTTTCAGATGAAAGGATACCAGGGCAAGACAAAGCCATACTGTTTTCCAGAAGTAGCTTTGAAAATTCTTTGCTACTGAGGGGGCCATCAACAGTTGCATACCAAAAGCTACCAATAATTCCTAACTGTATTTCCACAGATTCCAGATCCTGTTTTCTATAACAAAATACACACAAAACAAAACCCTAACCTCCCCCCAAAACCCTCTCCCACAAGAAAGACCTTTTTATTTTTAAAAGAAATAGTTTCCCCCTGTTCACCTCCACAAAGAATTTTCATCTCCCCTGCAGAGATTTAAATTCCCTGCCAAATTTAAATTCTCATGTCGAAGTTCTCAGGAAATTGTTTCAATTGTTTGGGAAAAAAAAAAAAAGTCAAATGCATTGAAAAAAAATAGATGAACTTCCAAATATTTTTTTTTTCTGCAAATACTTACTGGGGTAGAATTTAAGGTTTGGGGGTTTTTTAAACAGCTGAAATATACCGCATGCAACAAAAAACATTTTAGAACACTGCTGTGAAAGTTCTCTTCCCCTTTCAAGTGGCTGTTTTCATCTTTTACTGTCACAGTACTATTAGTTCCTCATTCTGCTCTGTCATAAGTGGTACAGAAGACTGTTTCCCTCGGTGTTCTTCTTTCATATTTACATTATGCATCACAAAGATATAAAAGCACTACCCATTTTCCATCTCAGTAGATCCCTTAAATCTGAACTGAAACTAATACTCTGAAATACCCCATCTATCAGTGATTTTGTATTTCCCCATTCTATGTCTTCTATTTTTATTTTGTTTTATACAAATGTTCACAGGCCAGATCAATTGTAACCTCTTTCTGCCCAGTGCATTAGTATCCACCACATTTTAAATACAAGAATTCTAAACTGCACAGGAAACAGGTCTGGACACAACATCAGGTCATTAGTAAGGTGTGTTACCAAGCTATCTGCCAATTATAATCCTATTAGAATCTTAATTATGAACTGCCAATTAATAGTTATTTATTAATATTGCTCCTATTGCCATCTTAAACCCTCATGCCTCACATATTCTGATTACTGGTGTGGCCTGACAAGCTGTCTCTGGACGATTCTCCACCAGCCCTTCTAGCTACACCCTGACTCCCTCCAAACTCAGGAGAATGAAGCAGGTTATAATGTTACTTCAATTTTTTTTATTTTTTTTCTGTTAAATATACTCTCTTTTGAGCTTCACAAACCCAGTGTGGCCCTGGCCCAGGAAGCACATGTCTACTTCAACCAAGGGCAAAGATCCTCAAGCACTCAGAGCTGCCAGGGAGCTCAAGAGTCCTGCTCAGCTGGAGCACAGACCAAGCCAGACACTACACTGCGTTCATCATCTGGGTGTGCTGCAAACACAGCAGGGATTATGTCGAAGATCCTTTATGCTTTTCAGCTTCACATGACTGCTGACAGTACTAAATATGCAATAGGCATGATGTAATACCTAAATAAAGTTGTATGCTGGCCAAATGCAATCTTCTCTGAGGTACAGACACGCTGTTAATTCCCTCATTCTTTTAAAATACGCTTGTTTCTCTCCTCCTGCTGTATTTCCAAATTTGTTGGTGTGTGGGTGGTCCTGCCAACAAATTCTGCCCCTAGTTCTAGGAGGGCACTGCAGCTGTGAAAACTGGGATGTGCAGGTAAGGGCAGGGAGTCAGAACAAACCTACTGGTTTGTGCAGCAACATCAAGCTCAGGAAAGTTTCCCATTCTTCCTCCTCCTCCCCATGATAGGGGAGACAGGAGAGGAACATCCCCCTGTCCCACCAAACACTGTAAGATAGAGCAGTGTATTCAAGAAACATGGAGAGCACTATGTAAAAAACAAAAACAGCAGCAAAAGAGACAAGTCAGCACTGAAACAACAGACAGAAGAGGAAAAGGAAAAAGGCAAAAAGGAAAAGGAAACAAACAATACTTTCCAATGGTGCAGTAAGCAGGTGTTGCCCAGGGGCTTTTCAGCAATGGAAACAGGTCACAGAAATAGCCGTGAAGTGAGGTTAAAAGTAGAAAATTCACAGAACTCCAGAAGATCCCATTGAAATTCAAAGTCTAGCTTACCAATATAATTGCAACAGGCATTTTATCAGTAAAATTTCACTTATGTCAGGAACTAGCTATTTTCATAGGTGATACATGTGATATTTAAAAAAATTAATTATGTGTTTTTATAACATTAAACCCGGTTAATATTTACTCGAGGCATCATGCAACAACATCTGCCTGCTCTCCTTCAGAAACTGTTCTGTTTTGCACTGTTAGGTCAGCATTGGTTTTTTGGGGTTGGGTATTTGTTTTTCGGTTGGGTTTTTTCCAATGAAGACATGTGATGCAACCAGAATGAAATCACAGCAGTTCATGCTGTTAATCTCTTTGAGGAATTTCCACATGAAGTAGAAATGAAAATGAAAAAAATAATACTATTAACAGCATTTTAATACAGTTCATTAGTTCATTAATTCTTCACACAGCAAATACCTTTTCAGATCAATTAAGTAACTGAAAGTTTCTATAGGAACAGAACAGGCAACAAGAATCATATTCCTTAAATCAGACAGATCCTTGGGCAAGTGCCAGTAAATCATCCAGGCAATCAAATCATGAGACTACACTGATTGCAAATGTTTTTCCATAATTTCATCAGGTTTCTGACTACATAGGGGTGAAATTCCCAGTGTAAGAATACTAGATTTGCAAGCCTTTTTAGAAGCTCGATGTTCTCATGAGCAAAGGTTTAAAGCACACGGTATAATTTGTAGGATTAATATTTGGCTAACTAATGACAGCCCCCATCCTGAAGGCACTCAAGCAACCACGTATTGAGGAACAGTCCCATCAGACACACCTGCCAAACTTCTACAGCAGCCATACCAATACATGGAGGCAGGAGGGGAAAAGGCAGGGATAACACCTTCATTTTGTTTGACACAACTTTTTTAGTTAAGACAGGTTCCTCTTTTGCAAACTTGAATTTTAAAGCAAAAGTCCAGAAAATTGCCCAATATTTTCTTTCTTTTCTGTAAAACATAGACATTAGCAGAGGAAAACCAGTGATATGTAATACCTGGAACCAGGGAATACAAAGCCACAACTGGCTGGGGGCCTGGGCAATTGCTCTTGCATTGTGTTACTGGAAAGATACACAATGCACTAGAGGGAATTACAGGAAAGGGGTTCAGTTACCTGATGCAGTTTGTGCTGAAGGAAGAAATCATGCTACATTTTACTTATCTGACCACATTCAGTGGTGGCTGACATTTAGTCATTAACTGGAGGGGGAGCCTATAACCACTGCAGAAAGTATACAGATTAGTAGTCTGCATCCCCACATTAAATTATTATGTACTCCACTTGTATCCTCACACTAGCAACCAATTTTCAACCTCTTTTTTTTGCTAGAAGGGATTATGATCACATGGAGCCTGACCTCCTGCATAACACAACCCCCTTTTAAGTCAAATTATTTCTATCACACTAAAGGATATTTTCCAGAAAGGTAGGTCATCTTGGTTTGAAAACTAAGCCAATTGCTTCAGCCAGTTCAGATTTTTCCAAGCACCACTGCACTCCCTGCTCTTTGGAGACCAGCATTCCACGTGGCTTACAGCCCAGAGTGATTACAAACTGCCCACAAACAGCAGTGAAATCAAGGGATGCCCTCCTGTAGAATCAATCTGGTTCCCACTGAAAGCACACACACTTTAGAGTATATACCTCCAGTAAGTCACAATCTCTGAGACTCTTTGGATACAAATCTTTGTTGCAGGAATAGTTCTTCCTTTTTCATTTAAAGTATAACTGGTAGTTATTATTTTACCCTTCACAAGCAAGTTTCTTTGGAAAACATCGATTACTGGTGCTTTTAAAGGAAAAGGAACTTTATGCACTGTACACAGGGACAATCTTTTTTATTACCAAAGGATTTTCTTATGACAAATGGAACTTTTCACAGAAAGTCACACCTTCATTTAAATAAAACACAAAGACTAAGTAGTCTTTATCACCTTTCTACAGCCCCCCTGACAGAAGTGTTACAATTATATTTGTGAGCCTTGGGTGTTTTACCTGTGAAAATAGACCAGGTTCTCAAAGTAAATCGGATTACATATTCACCAGTGAGGACCTGGATTATGTATCACCTCTGGCGCACCTTATTAAAACAGTGAAGGAAATTAATTATAATAAATAATGACACTTCAAAGCTTAAGAGTTACCAGCAGCCATGACTTTGTTGCACACCAGCACCATCAAAAAGCTTGGGATGGTATCAGACAGTGATGCTTCCCACTCTGCGTTAACCTCATAGAGCAGAGGTGCTTTCAGCACACGCCAGTGACCTCGGTACATCCATTCCCCAGTGACACGGGTAACCTGGACCACACCTTGCCCGGAGCTGGAAGGTCACTCTGCACTGATGCCAATACTGTGCCCAATGTTGCCACCCAGTTTGCCAGTTTACAAACGTGTTATTCACCTGGGAGCAGAGCCCTGCCCTCCCCTATCTTTCTCCCAAATCTACACGAATACAATCTACAGCCTGACAGTCTCTCAGAACACCTTCTGTTAGGAGATTTTTATCCAAAAAACACTTAAAGAGCACACATGTTGTTAGCACACAGAACAAATACAAAAGTATATCCTGTAAAAGAGCTGAGACACAGTACAGGTCAGTCTGTGACTCCTGGAGTCATGCTCATGAGTTATCACTCAAATAGTCCTATGGATGTCAGCAGCCTATTTGTGTAGGAGCTCAACACTGTAATGGGGAAAACTTGCAAGGTCACACGTGTCATTAGTAAGAACTTTTCAAAACAGGCATCGTGACATTCCAACACTGAACCAAAAACATACTCCTTAAAAGGTTCTCAGTATTTAAAGCATGCTGATGATGACCTCCTACTCTTTCCACTGAACTAAGATGGACACATAATGAGCTCTGGTCATAAAACTGAAACACCCAAGGGAACTATTTAGACTGTAGATGCCATCTGATTTCCAAGAAAGCCTCAATCAATAGGGTTGATTTAAGTCATATTTGCACCCTGAGCATTCAGTTTTATATTGATTCAATGGACAATGAATAAACTCTTCCTAAAGTTTAAGCATCACTTCCTGGACTATAAAAACAGTAACTCATAAGAATACAAACCTCAATCATACAGTACAAGCTATTGTTTTTCCTAGTAACTATAATGAATCACTACTCTTCCATTCTTTCTCAAGGCAGCTCATGTGATTAGCTCTCATTTGTTATTACAGGATGAAATCATCCAATTACTTGTCTGTCAAAACTCAACCTACAGCAACAATCTGAGCTCCATGGATAATACCATGGACAAACCCTTTTAAAAGGGAGGTCAATTCCATTTGATTTAATTTCATGGGAAAGCCTCTACGAATAGTAAATATTATATGCCACTCAAAAATAATTACAGTGTTTAGCTTTCAATACTGGTAATAAAACCCACAAAAGTATGAATATAACCATTGTGAACACTGCCCTCAAAATTTTATGAAGGGTTATACAGGTTAGGGGTTTTTTTATAGGTGTTTGTTCACAAAAACAAAGGTAAAATAAACTCTAAAGACTTACTTCTTAACTGTCTTCCCATGTGGGTTATAAAGCATTGGCTTATATGGGTAGATAATGTGCTATCAAGAAAAATAAGTTTTTCCTCTGAACTTAAGGTTTTGGAATTAAGATTTGTTAAGATTTTCCAGTGTCTGCCTTTGTTGCTCCCTCTACTAAAGTAGTTCTACAGGGCACCGATTTGTCCAGCCACCATTTCCTTTATACACAACTTTTCAAAGACATCCAGTGCTGCTGACTTTGGGGAAGAACTGACCCTCTACTGACATTTAGCAGGAAAAGCAGCAAAAACAGTACTTGGTTTTTTTCGTCTTCAGGCTGATGAACACAAATAAGGGAAGACTGAAAACCTAATCACTATTATTTAGAAGTAAAAAAGTCTCATCAATGTGATGATCTGGCTTGACTACTGAGAGATAAAGCAGTAACAAACAATAAAGCTTTCATCCCGACTACAAGTTTAACAATTGTGATTGAAAGAGATTATCTTCCAAATATGTTAATTTAAAAGTGATCAGCAACTGAAAAACTACCACAGTACTTATCAAGGTGTCCAAAGAACTTATGACCATCCCTGCAAAAAAAACCTGTATCTTAGCTCGAAACTAGATCACATTGGGTTTAGAATTCCAGCTTTTAGAACTTTTTGTAGCTTCCTCCAAGCTGAAGGGCCCTAAGCAGTGCAAGTATAACCACATTTGTCAATGTTACCTACTAAACAATAGTTGAAGTATTCCAGACTTGTAAACCTTTGCTGGTTTTCTCTGCAGCAGAGAAGAAATCAGAAGGTGCATTACATTCCGTATCTATTGCTACACAGATATACACACACAAAGCAAAAGAATTTCCAAAAATGCAAAATAAATTTCCACTGAGGCTCAGTTCTGCAGATGTTGAAAAGTCCAGGCGCAGAACTCCCACAATAACACATCCACATAGTAATTTCCCAGCAACAAACCCACCAGACTTGAATTGAAATAAAAACCTAGCAGAAGTAGAACACAGAGAGAGATGAGCGCTGACAGGACATTCTGGAAGTTACAAGGATGTGAAGGATTACAACACAGAGGGAACTGACATTTGGACAAAACCCCAAATAAGTAATTACACTCCTGAAGAAAATGAATTTTATGCTAAATATCAATCACTCCAGACTGTATGAAATTATGGAGAAACAGTGAGAAAAGTATAGATGGAATTAACAAATGCTTTTTAGATACAATATAAATAATTACTCATAAACTTGTAAAAAACAGAAAAAAAACAATTAGGAAAAGCATGATCAAGTACCACTGACCAGAACAGCAGTGGAGACACTGAACTCCACTCAAAACTAATTATTTTTAAATATCCCATTCTCTCAGAGTAGCATAAGCAAAACAGATTTCATCTGACAGCAAAATTTAAATCAACTACATCTGCATCAATATACGACTCAGAGAAACTAAGTAAGACTAATGAACAAATCAAGGAGGAGCCATTTAAGAAGAAGAACAACAACCAAACAAAAAAACCTACAACAGAACAAACAAACAAACAAAAAATCACCACTGCTAACCTAAGAAAAATTACTGTAAACTGAACCTAGTCACTGAAATCAACGGTATAAATTGAGAACTGTGTACAGAAAAACCCAGCTTTAACTAAAAGTGAACAGTTCTGAAGCACAGCATGGCAAAATACAAGGTAAACCTGAAGAGAAGCAATAGTTTCAGAAAAAGACAGTTTTAAATTCTAGCTGTTCTGACTGAATACCTGCACATAGACCAGATTTCAATAAGTTATCAGAGAAGGCACTTTACCAGGGAAATGAACAGTAATGAACAAAAAACCCCAGTAACTCTGGTTAACAAAATACTGGAAAATGCAGAGGTGAAGCATAAGGCAGGACTGTGAAGAAAGAACAATTAAAACAATTTAAAATTTACTAGCTGAAACTAAAACTACTGTTGTAGAAGAAAGTCATACACCTTACCTGGAAACTTCAGGGGAAAAAATAAATCAGAAATCAGACCTAGAAAATACTTACAACCATTCTTTTGAAAAGAGAACAAATGGAAAAGTTTCCAAGAAGTCTTCCAGAACCTGAGCCTACCTCAGCACCAGATTTAAAGGCAAAATGCAAACGTAATTTTTGAGTATCAACACTGCTCAGACAACAAAGTATGATTAGTGATCAAAGAGAGAAAGAAGAGTAAGATTTCAGCCAAATTCTTACAGCTCCTTATACACTTTGTATCATCACACTTCAGTAAAATCAGTGGGAGTGACAACTCCTGTGTATTACAGGAAAAGTCACATATAATGTGATACTATGAAGGATTAAAACAAGTAGAGGTCACAAATCCTAGGGAAAAACAGAGAAAGCTGAAGGGCTTCTGCCTATACCAAGTATTTACAAGAAAAAATTAAAGCACACGTATTCCCATACGAAATTAAGTTCCAAAAGCTTTTGAGTATATACCGGCATACCTCCTGGGACCTTTCTCAATTCTGCAGAACTCTAACTGAAATTATCAAGAGCCCAAACCTCCATGAAATACGATGTATTCTTACAAGGATGTGCAAGCGGACAGTGGATTGATGGAAATGTGGAAACTGATGTGAAGAAGTGCTACTTCTTCTACACCTTTCAGCGTGGGACCAAAGAGCAATTACAAAAACCACATAAGCAACAGGAACTCTGGTATAATGCAGAACACTACCAGGAGGCCTAGCCATTTATTGCTTTAGTGTGATCCTGTGTGACATCTCCAGCAGGCTTTCCTACAGTCAGAGATCTCAGGAGAAACAGCAGGCCATTCTGGAGTTCCATGTGTCAAGCAGTGACATAGTTCCAGAAGGCAGAAGTGGCAAATGACAGCTCAGCAGCCCTGATGGGTGACACTACTCGCAGTGCAAAAGGTGAAGTATAATTCAAGAAAAGTCTTTGAGCAAGAAGCATTATAGTAGAGAAAGCAAAGCTACACCACACAACATCTCAGGTACTGTGTCCGTGCAAACAGTGCCTTGCTGAGAGAACTGGAGATCAAAAGAACCATTAAGGCAGGAAGGGAGACACCTTCCCACTGAGGAACCAGGAAAGCATCTGGGAATTCCACAGAAAGACTGGTGAATCAAAGCAGCTCAACCCGAGATATCTGCGTGTTCTCTTGAAGTGGAAATCCACCAGTGTGAAGAAGCAAACACACCCACAGCAGATCCTAAGGAAAAGCTCAGAAGCATCAGAGCAGATTTGGTGTACTGCCAAATGACAAAGCGGAACCAAAGAGATCACCTTCCACTCCCTGAGCCAAAACCAGCATGGAAAGCTGACAGACAGACTGACCACCCCATTCATTATGCTAATTGCATCCTTTTTGATAAACATACATTTCAAGTATCAGAAAGCACATGCTTTCTACTCAAGTGTACCCAGTTTGACAAGAAAAATCTTAACTGCTTGAGTCAACAGGGACAGAGAGCACCAAGCTTGTCAGAGCATGGACCATCCTTTGTTCAGGCAGATGATACACTGGCCAAAAGCTTTTCTAAACCTTAAGTATAAACAGCTTTACAAGCAACCTCTTCCTCAACCCTCTGAACTGACATACTGAAAGCAAGACAGAATCTTACCACCAATTTTGAGCTACTAATTGTGTTGTCCACCAAGGCTGCAGAAAAGTCAAGTTAGAACAGGGTCACAGTGTTAAAAATTGTATTAGATCTGACACTGAAAGCTCACAGCAGCCAGCAGTGCTCAGAACCTCTCCTTTCTGCCTTTTCAACGTAGAAATTAAACAATAACTCCTTTTGCAAAAATATCTGAGGAGAAAGATCAGAAGCCAGCAGATTTCCATCTGCTCTCTTCTGCTTAAACATTTGAAATCATCTTTGGCAATATTTCGAACTTAAAAACTTCTACTGCATCTCTCACACAAGCACTGTCCCAGCTGTAAGCATAAATATACCCTGTCTGCAAAAGAATTCATTCCTAAAAACAGTTCTTGCAAGCTAAGAACAATTTATTTGCCTTGTGATTCAAGGAGATTTTACAATAACACTTTAAACTTAGAATTTCATCTCCACATACACATGCAAAGGGAGCAGAGTAGCCACAAGTTAATTGTACCACACCCTCAGTCTCTCTTCCTGTAAGCTCCAGGTGAATCCATTGCTCTGCCATCCACTGTTAATTGCACTAATTCATTGCAATAATGTTTCCCGGTAGAAGAGTTTGGCAAACATTGCAACAGTATAGCAGAGAGCAGTTAAAAGACATTTTTAAACCTATTTGTTGCACCTGAAAGCAAGATACACTTAATAACATTAACCTTTTAGTTGTTTATAAACTTTATGGCAGGTTCAAGATCATTATATCCATGAAAGTAACACTGTCATACAGGGCACAGTGCCCAAATGATGGTAGAGGTCTGGGTTCATGTTCTCTCCGACCACCTCTGCTCCAGCTGGTGCAGGTTGCTGTGTAAATAAAGACACCAGATTCCTCTGGAGAAGGAATTATTTCACACAGGCCAAACTATCAGGCTGCCCAGGGAAGCAGGCAGAATATATACAAAGGAGAGAAGGTTAAAAACATCCAGCATCTTTGAGAAAACTACTAACAAGAAAGAAAATACCTTTTTCCCTGTAGGGTGAACAAAGGGAAAATGAAACTCTTCAGCAAGGGCCATGCAGAAGCAAAATACTTGCAGCATTATGTGCAAGGCATGGAACAATTTCATTTAGGAGAAAGTTCATCAACTATCAAACACTTCTAAAACACAAAAGTACATTTTTTGGTCTTGTCCTGGAAGATCAATGTAATGACACATGATAATGTGAGTCTGCAGAACAGCTATGAAAATCCAGTTTAAAATCCAATTCACAAGCCTTTCCTATTTTCCTTTTGTTAAAAAGGAAAATAAAACTCAAGCAACCTTCAATTAAGGCATGCTTACAAAGAAAAATTGCATTGATGTGACCAGCACTGACATAGACACAGTAATTTAAATGAGACCAGACCTTACTTCAGTAAGACTTTTAGAAAAGCTGTATCTCTGAATAAACTATTGATCAAACACACTTTGTTAGCAGAGATACTTCCATGGACTCAGTAACCAGCACTGCCCTAACACTTAAGAAGATCATCATAATTCTTCTAAATTGTTACAACACAATATTAAAATAACTGGGGAGAATGTCTCTAATGCCCAAACAACTAATTAAATAAGAGCGTTTCTCTAACTGTTACACAAACCAAGGCCAGGAGGAGAGAACCAGTGCAGAAAGGGCTGACTTTTCACCCCTTCACCTAAAGCAAAGGATACTCCTTTTCCTGCAAAGGGCTGTGTCCCTCAGAGTGGACCCAGGAGAACAGATAACACCAGTACTGTTCTTCTGCTCCAACACAAACCCAGCAGGAATTACTGTCACCCACCCCAAGGCTATATAAAATACTTGCTTTTAGACTGAGATCTGTCAAAAGACCTGAGAGATGGAGGTCTTCCAGACTTTGCTGTGGTGATGGTAACCTTTGTCCACAGGATGGTAGTAAGTGATGGACAACAGGTAACACAGAGACCCTGGAAGGCATTTTATGACTTTCAGCCTCATTTTCAGTCACAGCATTCCATCCATCCCTGAAGAGGTTTGTCCCCAGCCTTGCCCTCTCATTCCCACTCACCCACCAGAAAGCACTCTATCTCTTCCTTCAGCTGCGTTACAGAGCAGCCCCAGCTAAAGTTCTTTGAAGCTTGACATGATCACAGATGAAGAGAAGGGCATTACACTTAACCCTGATCAGTTTGCTGTTGAGATAGTTTCACAGCAAACCTAGATTTGAGGGCACTGCCAGAAAATCAATGCTTCTCATTGTCTACCCACTGCTTAAGTTACACAGCGAAGCCATGGAATATCATCAATCCCACAGTCTCATCAATTTGAAAGTCAATTGTCATTCTACAATCCAAGACAGATGACTTCAAGAGTCGATAATGAAGGGGTACAACTCAGCAAAANAAAAAAAAAAAAAAAGACAGCTGTAATTACATCCTCTCTTGCATATATGAATTCAGACCATCCCCACCACAGTCAAAAATCCTTCATATAGTACTTCTAATCTGTTTCAAAGACATATAAACTGGTTTCCCCACAAACCAACCAGGACAAATTTTATACCACATTCATAAGTGGATAACTTTTTACATTATATCTGACCAAATTTCAGCATTATGTCACTACAGATAGGAAAATTAAGGACAAAGAAACCCCAACCCACCACCTGCAAAAGGTTCTTTAGTTTTTCCCCTGTTTCTTTACTTTTGAGCAGATAACCTCAAACTCTACCACAAAAACAGTATCATTATCATCTACAGCACTTCCACGGGGTCCTCCTAAATGTTATCATTACTGCAAATTACATATCCTGTTTACTGTTTCAGCAGGTTTTAAAACTTATTCTGAATGCTCAGGATCAGCTAGAACCCTCAATACCTTGCTTTTAACCAGTCTTTCCAGCTGAGAACAATCCATGGGCTTTCCCTACCTGCCCTGGCCCTCAATGGGCAGACCACAGCTGTTAGAACAACCAATGTAAAATTCCAGTATTTCCATGAAAAATAATCATAAGTTTCACTTATTACTGTGCCTGTCAAGCTGGGATTGGCCTGGACACTCTACAACCCTTCCTTCCTTTCCCACCTTCTATTGACCACTGTGTCAAAAAATCTTACCATTTTAGCAGATGGTCTAACAAGTTCCCATGCACTCCTTTAAATACTGACAGCACTAATAACTTAATAATGGGGGGTTGATTAGTTACCGTTTTGGCAACATACCGAAAAAAGCTACAACTTTTTTCTGGCCCTTCTCTGCACAAAGAAACCCCCTGGAAGCTGACTCGTTTCTACAACCTCAATGCCACAGCTGTTGCAATTCCAGGCAAAGCACAGGAACTAATAAAAACTACATGGAAAGCAGTTTTCAAAACACATGTAGAAATTTTGCCTCCTAAATAATAGTCACTATACAGGCTTCATTCACATACTAAAATAATGGCTACAGTGCACAAATATTTACATTCCAAGGGGGAAGGGGGG
>VXBX01000264.1:0-172065 GCA_013400415.1 Scytalopus superciliaris | reverse complement strand
CTGCGGACTGACAGTGTGGGTTAGCTGATAGAAGGGAATGCTTCTCTGTGAGGGTGGAGAGGCAAAGGAACAGCCTGCCCTGTGGATGTGCCATCCTGGGAGGTGTTCGAGGCCAGGCTGGGCGATGCTGGTCTAATGGAAGGTGTCCCGGCCCGTGGCGGGGGCTTGGGGCTAGATGAGCTTTAAGGTCTCTTCCAACCCAAACCATTTCACGATTTGCTCTTTTAACTGGCTGCCTTGAGAGATTTGGCTTTCTCATTCAGTGGCTCAGAGAAGTTTGTAGAATTGGGCATTAAAAAGAAGAGAGGGCTCTGGCCTCAACTTTGAAGGCTCAGAGGAGTTTGTAGAATTGGGTGTTAAAAAGAAGAGAGGCCTCTGGCCTCGACTTCGAAGGAAGCCATCCACCAGAGGTGGTGAGATTGTCCTCCTCCTGCAGTCCCTTTGAATTACCCCATCTCTGTGCTGTCCCACACCACATTGGAAACTCACCTCTGCTGCTGAAGACCACGTCATGCCTGCTGCTTAGGATGGGGGGGATTTCTGAGGGCCTGAAAAGCCCCAAAATAAACGAGTATACTTTGCCAGGCAAACTCAAAGGGAACAGTAATAGGTATAGGGAACACGTGGTTGATACCCTTGCAACGCTGAACACTTTGATTTCCAAGTTGTCAGGAAAGGACTGGACTCGCTGGAGTCCCTTTAGTCAGGAAACTGTTATTAACAAGTCAGATACTTATCTTTGGTTTGTCAAAGATGTGGAGAAGAATAAATTAAGCCCCAAAGAAAACATTAAGAGCGTATTCCAAGCACAAACTACTCACACACAGGCTGGAGCTTTACAACACGGTTTAGCCTGTCATTAACTGGTGCTGGCACGGAGCTGGTGCCCACTGCTCATCCTGTGGAGATGGACACGTGGCCCTGGGAGAAGTGACTCTGTCTGAGGTAGCAGTCATGTGGCTGTTACTGCATAGGTAAAAAGCTCAGGAGAGGGAAATGACCATCTCTGGTGGACACCTAAAAATTTGACTTTCAAGCTACTTTGGCATAGAGTTTTTAATTAGACCTGGTTTAAACAAACAGACAAACAGACCTGGAATTTCTTCTCAAAGATATAAGAAATGTACTCATTTGACATTTTTCTTTAAAAATACTACCCCTAAAAAGCCCTTTTTAGAGCAAGGTCATTTCAACAATACCAACTCCTAATGTATTTCCTACTTATTTTCCATTAAGCATTATAGAACTTTTGAATAAAACTGGAAAGAAATGAAATACTATCACTCAAGTAAATGGCATTTCAAATGAGATTGTATTGTGTCTTTTTGCTGCTGTGTTGTGAATTGTATCAAGGCATTTTAAAGTGAAACGTGACCTGCTTTCACTGTAATGTAAAATAGGTGTGCTATCATGGCTGACCTTTTTGTTGAAGCAAATGTAAATATTTCTTTTTCCCTGCATGCTCATCACATATTTTTATCCCTCACATTAAGTGCTTGCCTATGCTTTTGGTTGGGTTTGTGGTTTTTTTTTGTTTGTTTGCTTTAGTTTTAATGCTCCATTATAATTTTTCAAAAGTTTCTTTTGCATCGTGTAGTTTGGGAACAAAATAAAGAACTTGTAGCTAGTCCTGTGAAATATGATAGGAATTTAAAAGAAGTCTGAAGTGGAAATAATGGGAATCAATGCCTGTTTTGTAGCACCTTTTTGAAAAAATTGTGTCAGCTTGGAAACTCAGTGAGAGCTCTTTAAAATTCTCTGTGCCACGGGATTTAAAACTTCAACATATGTCACTTAATTTTGAAAAATGAATTAAAGAAACCAGGTGCAGATATCAATGCAGACTCAGGAGTTATTTCATGTAATGATATATTATAAGCCTCTCAGGGAAGCAAACAAACATGATTCTAGAAGAACAACCATTCTGTGTAATATCATCAGACTAATGGACATTAACACTACTCAAGCAGAAAACGGATTAAATAAAGCAGATGTTTTACCCTTTATTCCCCAGAAGACCTTTGTACAATGGACCTTTTCTTTAGATGGAGCTAACTAGCATTTGCTAGTGATTCAAGACAGGCTTTCAGCTGACCAGGAGCAAAGATAAAATATGAAAATGTTAAAATATAATCTCTGAGAAATGCACATGTGGTTCAGGTTGGAACAGCGGGTGTGTATATTCAGGAGAAGCAAACTGACTGCCAGCTTTCAGTCTGGGTGAGGAGCCTACCTTTCCAGGGAAGGTTAAATAAAGCAGTTTCATGTTCTGTGATGCATTTTTCCACAATTTCCTGTAATTGTGACAGCTCTTCTTCAATATGACACTTACTACTTTTTGTCTCACTGTGAATGACAGCTTTTTTAGGCTTTTTTTTTTTTTCTTTGCCTGTGAGATTCTGCTGTTCTGTCATAACAAAAGGACAACTTGTTGCAGGTTGATAAAAAGCAGTTCCCTGCTTTCCAGCAACATATTATATTTAGCTACCTTTAGGTGTCATTTTGAGTACTTTACTGTTTATAAAGCCCTTTTGGTGTACTAGGCTCTCCATGACCAAGGCAGGTTCTTGTCCACAGCCCATACATCTGTTTGTGGACTACCTTGTTTCATGAGGTGTGTTGGATGACTCAAAATTTCCAGCTCTCCTGTCATGTCTAAGATCCTTTGAACTCTGTTAATTTCTGAAGTGTAGGCATGGGAATTGGATTGTGTATGTTAACAGAGCTTTGCCAATTGTTTTGTTTCAACAGAAGCAGAATTAGTTCAGTTGATTAGAGCCTGGTGCTGATAACACCAAGCTTGTCGGTTTGATCCCTGTATGGTCCATTCACTTAAGAGTAGGATTCAATCCTTGTAGGTCTCTTCCAGCTCAGAATATTCTGTGATCTCTTTGCTAGTTTGGACACATTCTGTCTGAATCATCCTTTTTTTTTTTTTTTGGACACAACATTGCACTGGGAACATATGGAGCACTTTATCCAAAATCTTCATGCAGCAAAAGCTTTCCAAAGCAGCGATCCATATTTTGGCTGTAACTGGCACCATTTGCCTTAAGTCTCATTTATGGATATAAGCACTGAGCTGTAGTAGAGTGACCTGAGTCCTGATAAAACAGTGGCCTTACATCACTGTTTAATATCTTGTTAATCCCTATGTTATTTAGAAATAGCGTCATAAAGATTCTTTAGCAGAGTATTGATCATGTAGAATATTAAAATTATACATGGACTGCTACAAGCTTTCCCAGTCACAATTATCCTGTTGTTCTGAAATATCTCTGTGGGTTTGCTTTACACCCAGATCTTATGACCAAGTTTATTTCATACACAATCCATCTTTACAATTAAAGCTGTTTCAGCAAAATCCAGACATATGATTAGCAACTGTACTATTTCTGTTGACCAAAGCCTTCACCCTTCGAAAAAAGAAACAAGCTTCGTTTGACAGGACCTAGGTCCACAAGACCTTATATATTGACTGTTCAAGAAAAAATACAACTGTATTCTCATCCTGTAACTATTTGTTAACACTGTGACAATTAACTATTCTGCTGTTGTAACAAAGTTCAGTGATAGACTATCTGGTCCATAGTTTGTTCAGTCTAACTAACTAATTAACAGAGCTGCTTGGTTTTAAATGTGGGAATTACATCAATATATGGACAAATGTATAGGAATTTCAACATCTGCTATCTTCCAGTGGAATGAAAATAGGAAAAGCTTAAGAATGAAAACCTCAAGGAAGTTATTAAAATTTCCTATGACAACAAAGCTGACATAACCATAAAGCTGAGAAGAAAAACAGCCCTTTGAATATGCCTTAGGAGACTACACATAGCTGAGCCAATGTTACTAACAGAAGTGGAAAGCCAAGAAACGTTTGATTGCAGATTATATTTTAATGCAACAGTGCCCTGAAAAAGTGAGATGCTAGGGAAAAAAAGGAGGTATGCATCTTGGTATACAGCAGAATTGGCCCCTTTCTCCCGGATTCAGTGATCCAAATCCATCTTGCACCTTCCTGTCAGCACCTTCTGGAGCCACTGGCAGCCAGGCAGCTGAGGAGTCACCAAACCAGTTCAGCAAGCAGCTCTACTGGCACTGCTTCCTCAGCATGACGGCAGTGAAAAAGTTCAAAGAAAAATACTGGCGAAGAATGAGGTTTCTTTTAAAGATTTTGAAGGTTTCATTACATGCTCTTGTGATTAGTAATTTGAACCAGTTGGAGATGACGGATTTCTTGAGGAACAATGTAAGTTATGTTGGACAACAGAGAAATGCTGGACTTAATTTGGCTTTAAGAGTGTTAATGCTCTGTAACTACTTACCCTAGAATCTCTTCATTAATTACTTATGCTAAGTACCTGAATTTAAATACTTTCATATGTGTCATAAGACTTAATTGGCTTTGCCCATTCATACACTGGTTAGGTTTGTTTATCCTTATATTCAGAATAAATTTTGTTTATCCCTTGATGGCATTTCTTGCTTTTCTATACATCGTTTTTGTTATATGTGTTATCCTGAAGTAGAGTGCACATCTGATGTGAAATTATTTAGAGAAGCAACATTCCATTGCAAGTGGAATTGAAAATTTCCATTACATGTTTTTAAAGGGACTAGACAGCTCCTGAAATACTGATAAAATATGCTTGCTTTGATATCTAAATGATGGGTAATAAACTGTGTACCACTTACTTGCCTCTTAATTGAAAATAACATAGATACTGAAATTTGAAGAGCTGACTTCCTTTGAAAGTATCACATCATTTGCAGTTGAATACAATAAAATCCCCCATAAATAATGGCATTGCACTTGGTGTAACCCAGGAGGACAGATTTGCCATCAGAGTAGATCCACATAGCCTTGCAAAAATCAAATACGTGAATTGGTTTTCTGCTAATTTTCTGAATGAACCTTGTAAAGAAACACAAGTTTTTATTGCTATTATTATTATTACTGGCTTTGTAGATTAAAAAAAAAGCCCCATACATTTCAGCATTCCCCAAAAAGTGGTGAACAAAGGAGGCTTTGAAGTGCATGGCTATAACTTTAGGATGAAGTTGTACCCACTGTGATGTCAACTGGACCCCTAGTAAATTTATAATTCTTAGGAAATTTACAAGAGAAGATTTAGGTGGAAGGAGATAAAAAGTCCGTGGGAAGGGAAAAAGTATGAAACAATTTTGTGAAGTATCATGGAAGGCCTACTCTGATTCCTCTCAAAACAAGCAAACAAAAAAGTCAACTGCCTCCCTTCAGCTGCTTGAAATTCAGACCTACCCCATCCTCATTCAATGTCCCAAATTAACCTACTTCCTTCCAAGGAGGTAGCTGAGGGACAAAGAGTCAAAAAGTCCCTGGTCAGAGGCACGTTGCTTCATCAACTGAGCACTGGTGGTGGCTCCTGAGCTATCTGAAATTGCAGAGGTCGCTACAGGGGGCTGTTGCCATGATCTGGTGGATGGTAGGGAGGGGATCTGGGCACAACTCACCCCTCAGCCTTTTTGTTAAACCTGGTCGTTCTCACCTCTCTAGTCCCAGCCTGTAAAATTTGGTATTTCTTCATTAGGATCCTCTTTAATTTCTTCCAGCCCCCTCTTCTCACTGTAGGCAGAAGAGAGTGGCAGTTAATTTTGGTGTTACAACACATCCACAGTGAACAGATCAAACAAGTGTATCTACCCTAAAAGATGTAGAAACCAAGAGGGTGCATGCAATTTCTGCAGAGCTCCCGGATGAGGAACACATTACCAGCGTGCACATACCATTGTGCAAGTTTAGGAAAAACACAGAAGCTGACTGTTTGAACACAAAAAAGCAAAACTGGTGATAAATTGCAGAATACAGCAACCCACAGCCCTTGGGAAGAAACGGCTGCTGTGGGCTGGGCAATTACTTGGTGTTGGCTTGTGGTTGTGCCTTGTGCTCGTGGCTCCCATGGAAGGAACTGCTCTGTGCTCCCTGTCCCGAAGGAGCTGTATGGGAAGAATTTGGAGTGAGGGAATAAGGGACCAGTAGGTGCTGGTAAGAACAAGCTGCCCCTCAGGAATACTTAAAAATGATTCATTAGTAATTTATAACAATTTACTTTCCATTCCACTGCCTAGGAAAATTTATTTACAATAAATCAAATGTTGCAGCTGACTATATGTATGGGCAGTAGCTTTCTGCAGAAAATTGTATTTTGGATCATTTTCAGGTGGATATTCTCAGTTGTGCAGAGCACAAAGCCCAAGAAGTGGGATTTCATCAAATTTTCCTCTTTACTCAAAAACAGACACTGAGAACACTCATGGAAAATATCAGCTCTAAAAGAAATCTTTTATGAAAGTCAACGACCAACAAGTCAAACATGCAGAGCTATGGCAATTGGATTAAAGGCTGAGCTACAACATGGGACATGTTTCCAAAACAATTAATATTTTATTTTTCAGTTCATTTGGTTTGGAATTCACATGGATTGTTACATCCAAGACTGTTGTGGGTGGGAGTAGAAGGCTTAAACAGAATTAATTAAAGAAGCCCTGCCCTTGAGTCACGAGGTGCAGGAAGGACTCCCTTGCTTTCTAAACCCCTTCTCAGAGAGGAGTCAAGGGGCAGCTGAATCCAATCTTAGCCTCAAATTATGTCAACAGTTTGAATCTAAGGAATTACAGAGGTGTGATTAAACCACCTTTGTCCTGCAGGTTTCAATGATTGGCAAAATGAGAATACTTACATAAAATGAATAATTTATTATTACAAATGATCAGACAAGTATCTTAATCAGAATTATTTCCTACACAATATAAAAAGCTACAAATCTACTAGTAGAGTATTATATAACAAAGTAGGATTGTGCACTATATTGAAGCAAGCATTAAAGCAATTATATTAAAGCTAGCACAAAGGAAATAATTATTAAGTAGAGATTTGGTGTAACCAATGCTCCTGGGGAGATATCTTTTCCTTAGCCTCAAGGAGTATCCTTGGAGGGCATCCCCAGCCAAGGGAGGAATCTCCACACATGCATACAAGAAGGGTTATATCAGAAGAACCTGACTGTATGGAAGGGGACTGGCCTTTAACAGTATAAAGTGCTTGACTGGTAGTCACAGATATCTAAGACCAGCTTATCTGTCAAATCCTNTATTAAGTAGAGATTTGGTGTAACCAATGCTCCTGGGGAGATATCTTTTCCTTAGCCTCAAGGAGTATCCTTGGAGGGCATCCCCAGCCAAGGGAGGAATCTCCACACATGCATACAAGAAGGGTTATATCAGAAGAACCTGACTGTATGGAAGGGGACTGGCCTTTAACAGTATAAAGTGCTTGACTGGTAGTCACAGATATCTAAGACCAGCTTATCTGTCAAATCCTGTTTTAAAGACAGGATGTGTATTCGAAGTCTGGTGACCCCGGATGGTTTTAGCATAACTTAACACCAAGACAGCATCCTGGCACCAGCAGTTGAGCTTGCAGGACAGCCTGCAGGATGGCTCGCATGGTATGCATTCTCTGATTGGATTTTAAATTTTATCAGGGTGGGCCTGCTCTGCCACAAAGAATGCCCGTCTAGGGATGTGTGTAATTTTGGTAAATGTCCTGTAGAATTCTGATATCTCTTTACTCTTCTCTCCTCACTTACCTTGAAGAAAAGATATGTAAAAGTTGATTTGTATTAGAAATTAAATTTCTGTTAAACATATCAGAAGATTTAAAACTGTTTTTGTTCTAAAAACCCACTACATTTTTTTATAGTTTAGAGAACAATAGTTTGAAAATAGATTAGAAATCAATAGTCAGGAAGAAATATGCCTGCATGAAGATCTTTATTTCTAAGTTTTAGGGTAGAAATTAGTGTTAGAGAAGGTCTTCAGACCATTACAGAAATTAAAGCTGTATCAGAAACAATCATGCCTTTGCTTTATAGCACACATGACCAAATCTGTTCCTCACCCTTCCAGAAATCTAGGATACATGACAGATACACTCTCAGCTGAACTCCCACCCTGTTTGTCACTGCACATTAAACTGTATCTGTAGAACTTTATATATTGATTTAAACTCTGGTTTTTACATGTAACGCTTTGCACTGGGGAGGGTGGTCTGTGTGGACACCCACAAAGAACCCTTTGTGGTAAGGATTTTTAGCTCGTGGAATTTTTACTAACATATGAAAATGAAAAAGTAACACTGAAATAATGTGAACTTTTGTAAACATACAGGTACAAATTCTCTTTTTCTGTATGCATGTGCTTATAGACAATGTTTTCAATGCATTTGCCAGTAATAAAGGGTGACAATGAGTATCCAGTGAATCATTTCCCAATTTTCAAGCTATTTTATCAGTATGCATACCGTGGTCACACTTCCACCACAGGATTTCCAACAGTCATGAATTGCAACACTTTGGAAAAATCTGCAGTTTTAGAGGTCTCTGAAAACTGAGACAAACAGAAAGGTCAAATTTCAGATGTAAGAAAGAAAGAATTGGGAGGTTTCTGAGCAGTGCATGCTATTGATGTAACTGAGGTACATCCAAGGTAAAATTAAAGCCCTTATTTTAATGTAATATCCAATTAAAAGGTTGACATCTGTTATTTTGTTCTGCTTATAACCAGCACAGCTTTAGTCTTTGCTACCTTGTGCTGCCACCACAGGGAAAACCAGATCTCACTGTTGTTTCTGATGATGGAGAAGTCCTGCTGATGCAGCTCGGTGGCTGCACAGCTGTAGCTACAGGGAGCTTGTCTTCATTTGGGTTTCCTTGTTAATTAAGTTCACAGTAAATCACACACAATTTTAACAGTGCACACAAAAGCCACTCCAGGCTGCTGCTCTCCCTCCATGCCACTTCTCCTGGCTGCCCACCAAGCGGCTGCTGAGAATTTGGGATCAGGGTTTCTGTCTCCACACAAAATGCCTATTTTTATTGGCAGCAGTGCTCAGCCAGCTTCTCCAGCAGCCAGCCTCTGGGACAAGGGGAGTTTGGGGCTGGAGCTGGAGCTAGCCTAGCCTAAGTGTCTGCACAGGCTCCAGGTTAATTCAGCTGAGTAGCTGCCTGCTTTCCAGGCATCCAAATAGGTCCTAATGTCTTCCCACAGTTGCCCTCTGAGGCAAAGACAGGCTTTCCCTGATTTCTGGCACTGGATCAAAACACATTAGTATAAAGCTCGAGCGTACCTACTCTCATGCAGGAACAGCAAAAGCACTGCTCAATCCAACAAAAATGAGCTTGATGGAGGGTCGTACCCTGCCTTGATGCAAATATACAAAATATTTGCTATTACTGGTGATGTCATCACTTGTTAACATCAGAGCTCTGGGCAAAACTGTACCTTGGAGCCATTTTGGTCAACTGTGCCAGGGCTAGGAGGGGAAGATACTTCATTATTGAGTCCATTCTTGGCTAATGTAAAACAAAAGTGAAAGAAAGGGTCGAGAGAAATGGAAGAAAGAGAATGCAGAAGGAGATGGTTTAAGGTTGAAGGAAAAAGAAGAGGAAAGGATATGTAAATATAGAAATAGAAGCAGTGAAATAAAAAAACAACTAATAGACATGCATGGAAGAAAGGATGGAGAACTGAAGGACAAAAAGGAAGAAATTTAAGGACTGAGGCAGCATATTAAGTTACCACAGTGTTTTAACAGATTGGCAGATTGTTTCAGTGTCTTGCTACCTGCTTTCTTGCATCACAGGAGGAGTCAGTCAACAAAAACATCCTGGCAATTCATGCCAAGGCATGTGCAAAGCCAGCTCTGCCAGGTCCTGGCAAGTGCTACCCAAGTGATGTGCCCTGTGCTAGACCTTTCTGCTCATCTCCTTTTTTAGCTCCTCAGGGCAGCTCCTTTTTGTCAGGAGTGGTTTCTTTCTAGCTGTCACTTTCCAACTGAGTAGAAGGCAAATCTCAGTACTTTGGCTAGTGATTGCAGAGGCCCATAGCAGCAGAGGAGTGCCACTGTCTTCTCTGGCAATGCATTGTATTCCTTCTTCTCCATCACGGTGGGATGTGAGCAGGGTCAGGCTTGTTCCACTGTGGGATTCATTAACTCAAGGGTCAGTGTTTACTTAAGCGAGCTGAGAAAAAGACCAAGAAACCATGAGAACGAGATAAGTTTGTAGTGAGAAAAAGAGAGATAATGAATTCTAACAGCTAATAACAAAAGACACAGTGACCTAATCATTAACCAATGACCTCCCGAATTAAGGTTGATAGACTGTAACTTAGAGCCAATGGTTTTGCATATAGAAACATGTGTTCTGTAGAAAAAAGATATATATACCAGTAGAGTTTTCAAATAAAGTTGGAATCAGACCTGCATCACGTTGATGTGTTTACGTCTATTCTCGCTCGTTGTAACCCACCCACGGCATTCCACCACAGCACAATGAAATTGCCTACTTTCAGTGCACAATTGCAAGGTAAAAAACCCTCCAAATTACAAACCACCAAAAAACCCACAAACAGCTTCTGAAGAGAGATCAGTTCACACAAAGAAAGCCTTATCCCCATTAATTCTCCTGCTTAGCATCAGCCCAGTTTAAGTGGCATAATCATTTGCCCATTAGAGAGAACAGGGTGAGACATGCTGCTGGCTAAGGGGAAACCAAACCAACCCACCAAGAACAGCAAAACCTGGAGAACATAAATAATTTAGAAGTTGAAGGAGTCATCCTTCGATTATAGTGGGAAAGGAAAACAGATTAGGTGAGAGTTTAAGTATGATTGAATGTGGTGATGAGACACCAGAAGAACAAAGAATGGAAGGAATCGTTTCAGAAAGGGTTTCATATCAGAAGGGTCAAAAATGTTGTTGGAAAGAAAAGAGAAAAACAGTTAACAAACCAAAGATGACAGAATAAATGAAAGGTGACAGCAATGATTTAAAAAAAAAAAAAAAGAAATAAAATATGTCAGTAGCTAAGATTGATAGTGGAAGAATTTACTTAATAGATTCATGGAGAAAAGTCATTATCTCACAGTCAGTAAGTATATCAATGTGCACACCATGGCTGTCTTACTGAAATTAATTATTCTTGAAACCTCTATCTTGTCCAATAAAGAAAAAAAGTAGGATGTATTAAATGAATATTTTAAAATAATTTGTGAAGAAATACATATTTCAAGTAGTATTATTTGCTCCACTAAAATACAAAAAACCTGCTTCTGTGGTTTTTTTCCTGTGCAGCATCTAAAGGCAGAGTTGATAGTGGCACATAACCACCACAGAAAACAACTTTCAGCACTTCCATTCATTTTTCTAGGTATGTTTAGTATGAAATTGTTTCACAACAGGTAGGGCACCAGAGGCATTACTTAATCTTCAGCTGTGCTGAGTAGTTAAGTGTATTTTTGAAAATATAACACTATCCCATAAAATATCAGCTATGAATTATACAGAGCAGTCCATAAGCACAGCAACATAGGAAAAAAAACCCCTCATCTGTCCTAAACTGATTCCAAGGCTGAAACAAGTTCAGGTACAAAACATTAAAATCTTCTATCAACAACACCCCACAGTCTTTCAACAAGTGAACATTTTTACCAGTTGGAAGCTCTGAAATGACTGTCTATACCATTCTAAAGCTCCCCCACTGATAAACTTCTTTAGTTTCTCCATAGAATTAATTTATGATTTATTATTATGTATATTGTATGCATATGCATTATTAATAGCTTTGTAAACCCGTGCTAATGACTTTGGTTTGTCCCCTTCCAGAAGCTCTCAAATGCCAAAGAAATACCTGATGATCTAGGGATTTTTTCTTCCCCACTCAGAAGAATTCAAGCACAGCAACCATTTCAAAAGTCCACACCTTGTAGCTCCTTACAAATCAGCAACTGCAGGCAAGAGAAAATTAGAGTTGAAAACAATGGCAATAAAATAGTGTACTTTGGTTTTGGTTTGGTTTTTTTTTTTTTTTTCATTTTTATATAAGCATGGATGGCTTTCATATAAAGACCAAAGTCTGTGTCATTGCATATGTCAGTTTTGTGGGGTAGGATGGAGGCTCAAGCATTCAGTCTCTAAAATTTTACAACAGGTCATATAGGAGAAATAATTTATATCTCGGGACTCAATTTTTTTTTTTCTGTAAGCTTATTTATGCAGAGAAGTGACATTTCTGTAGTCAGGAAAACAAGTTGTGGACATTCAAGGAAGTTAATCTGACACCTTTAGGTTGAAAAGTATTGAAGGTAATCTAGTACAACAACTTCAGAAACATTGATTCAATTTTTTACATAAAATAATCATTAAAGCAGTTACAGTCCCAACATATTTCAAAATGTATGTACACACACATATATATAGAGAGAGAGGGAATGGAAAAAAACCTCAGAAATCAATTTCTTGACATCACAGAGAAGCAGCCAGGAATACTTTTCATTCTCTGCACAGCTTCCTGACTTATTTTATTTGTGGTTTACTCCGAAAAGATGAAGTGCAAATGCTCTCAAGGAAAAAAACAGACACAGAGCTTTTCAGAGACTGGAAAGTCATGTGTGTCTGTATCAGACTGATTTTTTTTTTTTCTTTCCTAAAAAAAAACAAGTGGGGGGAAGCAAGCAAGCTCCTGATACAGAAGGAAATTGCTATAGATGAAGTCAGTCTCACACAAACACACACAGACACATATTAGAGCTACATGGTCTTTGAGGTCCCTTCCAACAGAAACCATTCTATGATCCTATGAATTCTGGCTAACAGAAGACCCTGCTGGTGCATGCATGTTTCAGTAAAGCACAGGCCTTCATGCCCATCTACATTTTTAGAGTGTTTTCTTCTCATTCTGATTGATTGCTGATGCATATAAATATGTCAAAGGTGGGTGCCAAGAGGACGGAGCCAGACTCTTTCCAGTGGTGCCCAGTGACATATGAGCAGCAATGGCCACAAACTAAAGCACTTGAAGTTTCATCTCAATATGAGGAGGAACTTCTTCACACTGAGGGTGGCAGAGCACTGGAACAGACTGTCCAGGGAGGTTGCGGAGTCTCCCTCTCTGGAGACATTTCAAAACCAGCTGGATGCAATCCTATGTAACCTGCTCCAGATGACCCTGCCAAGGCAGAGGAGTTGGACTAGATGATCTCCAGAGGTCCATTCCAACCCTAACAATTCTGTGATTCTGTGATTATTTTTGTAAAAACTGATCATGTAGCTGAAAGTCCCTTTTGGACTCAACCCTGCAAGCTTCAATGGTTGGCTGTAACACTAATCTGTTGAAAATTATTTTGCCACTTGCTTTAGACCCCAACCCTCTGATTGTGCTTGCAGAAGGATCTAACACCCTTGGTTCAAATCTGTGAGAGTCTTCAGTCTCCCCAAAAATAGAAAGGGAACCTGACATCTTCAGACATCAAACACAGCCTGGGGTAAGAACAACACTGAAAGGATCCATGAATCACAGCCACCCTCACTGGTAATCTTCTGTAATATCAACATCAACATGAATGTAAATTCTGTTAAAGCTTAGAGTTGTCTCTTGCTTGGGTCAAAAGATGTACAAAAGTGTGTTCCTAATGCAGAAGGACCTCAAGAGAGCACTTTTGTGAAGATCTGGATATCGAGAGAGTAATGTAGTCAGTCCATGACACTGAACATATACAAGAAACAGGAGGTCCAGTCACAGCTGGATAATGTGCCTAAGAGTTACACACCTGCTTTCACCACATTTCCTGTCAAAAAGTCAACCAATGCACCAAACAAAAAAACCCAAACCCAGCTGATTTGTAGAGAGGCATTTACCCTCAGGTAGTCTTGATAATAAAGTGCCAGTACTTGTTTCAGAAAGGAGGCAAAAACAGTGCTAAAGGAACAGTGTCTGACCTGGTGAAGTTTCACAGGCTGGCTGCCAGCTGTAGGTCAGTCTCTCAGCATTTCCTGTGTGCTCTTTAGTAGCTGAGTATCAACTGGAGAAGGAGGAGGAGAAAAGAGGTGCTGGTGGGGAAATAAATCAGTGGAAGCTGCACGATCTATTCAAGGAACAAAACTCCAGTGTAATTAATAATCTGTGTAATCAGTCCAAAATAACTCCTCAGACACGTTTAAGAACAAATTTGCTCTCATCAAGCTTAAATCTGAAAGTGAACTGTATTGAGCTGGATTAAGCAACTACTGTTTTTTCCTCCCAGAATAAGATTATGCTCCAGATACAAATATTGCAGTCTAAATCCACACCTCCCAGAACCTACTTCAATTTTCATCTGCAGACCTGTGCTTTGAAGAACAAAACTAAAAATTATTGCTACTATAACTATTTTCAAATAATACTTTAGCAGCTGCATCTTAGTTCATGAACATGGGAGCAGGGATAATTTGGAGGTTTGGGGCTTTTCCATCCATTACCACTCGTCACTTGGGTGAAACTGTAGTGGCACCACTGGGAAGATGACAGTGGCTTCCACCTGGTGCAAATCCACACATCAACAGATTTATGCTGATGTCTTTCAGATGTGTCTCTGGACTATCATATTTAGCTTGGTATTTTGGGTCCATGCATGCCAACGTGGTCTGTCTCCCTTTCTGCTGACAGCCTTGGTAGCCAGGGGTACCCACACATTCGTTTCCAGGTTCCACGTGTTCACCCACATATCCAGATGGAAGGTGGTCTGGTAATGGCCAGAACAGCGAGGCCTATCATGGATCAGTTTTTCATTCATGCCTCACTCTGCTTTATTATCTGGGGCCCCAAAATATTTATTTGCTAAAGCTGCACTTCCTGCTTAACCAATTGCATCTTTCAAACTCATTTCTGAGGGATGACAGGTGGAGTTACAGTGCAGGGTAACAGTGATGGATGGTGAGAGAATATTATGACACCAGGATGGCATGAAAAATTATTCTTTGATTATTGAGAAGGAAGAGGCCTCTCCTAGCATAGATAAACACCACCACATTATCTGCTGCTCCTCTCGTCCTCAGAGCAAGAAGAAGGACTGACAAATCAGAGAAACATTATTGCTAATTTGCATTTGTTCAGCTTATAAAAATGCATCTACTAAAGCTCAGAGGTCATGAAAGAATACTTATTTACAAGTCACTTGGCAGAAATGTTTTCTTTTTCGTAGCATAGATTTCAGTGATAAGCAGCATCAGTGAAAGATTTAAACATTTCATCCCTTCAAATATTTAAACCTCTTTTAATAATTTCATTCAAATGACAGCTGAGTCACTTCCATGGTCTTTCCTGCGCTGCTCAATCCAGATCCACAGTCTTGCCCTTGCTCCAATGGGTCTGGATTTTAGAGTGCACCAAGCAATCTCCGCACCCTCACCTCTGCACCCTCTTTGTGAAGCCCACACTGCTCTCTCACCTCTCTTGACTCGTCAATACCCTTAGGCTAGGGTAGTAGCTGGAAAAAGGGGGCCACTCCACTTACCATGAAAATATATCTTTCTATGGACTGTCAACAAGGGATGCAGATTTAAAACCCCAAACCAGGGTCAACCAAGCTCTTCCCGCTTCCCTCAGTGAGGCACATAAAGCTTTTTGTGGTGCTTTTGGAGAGGAGTTAATCTTCCTCTGAAAGTAATGGAAACGTTTACCTGGCAAAGGAGGGATCCAGGAGAGCACGTTGCACATCCTGACTGTTTCGCATGCCCAGCAGCTGAGTAGCAGCCTTGGAGACAGTGCTCACTCATCCATGAGGCTCAGCAAGCTGACAAAAAGGTAGCTCCTCCATGGGTCAGTGATCTTGAATTTCAAAGGAGCGAGGCAGTGAGCTCAGGAGGAACAAGGAGGTCCCCTGGTGGGGGCAGAGGATGTTCCTGCAGAGACATCAGCCATCATTCACGACACTGCTGTCACTATAGGGTGTCAAATGTGACCCGCCATCCCGATGGGTGCTCCCCAACCCTTCCACCCTCTGACTCAGACAGGCAATGCCAGTCTTTAAAGGGTGAGCACAGGGAGTGATGCCAAGCATGTCAGCAGCTCCCCCACCAGCACCTGCTTGTCTGGATGCAGAGGCACATCCATGCCATGGAGGCACCAGGACCCCTCACAAGGTCACCTCACTCCAGCACTGTTTCTTTTATGTGATTTCACCCTCATGGGCCCACCAGAGCTGTGATGTGCAGGGAGAATGTGATGACTTCCAGGGTGGAAAAGCTATTTACAGCATGTACCTGCAGAGAGCATCCTACTGAGCTGCATCAAGCATGATGAGGTCTGGCAGGGGATCACATCTCCTTCCTCTTTTGAAGGAAAGCACCTCAGAAATATCAGGTTAAAAGCCTTTCCTCTCCCTTTCTTGCCATTAATGGCCATTTTGTTTAGCTGCTCACTGTAGTGAGACATTTTTTTATGTAACTCAACATCTTCCCTCCCATTAAAAAAAAATTGGTAGTAAAGCTCGTTTGCTTGAATGGATGACTTAAGGACCATGCAGGGGCTACCTGTGTGTGCTCATTCATACTTAGGTTGTTTTGGTCCCGACTCCCAGTCTGACTATCCTGGTGTTGAGCTCACAAGAGGATGTGAAGGGACTGTCAAAGCTGCAGTAAAACAACACTCCCTCCCAGGCACACAAAGCAGAGTGGATACTGGAGAGGGTGTTGGCAATCACCACCCTTGTCCTTGCTTTTTCCAACAGCTTGGTCACGTCTGAGCATCCCTTCTTTCTCCCCTTGTCCATGTGGGCAGCAGCCTTTGGCTGAGTGCTGTGTAAGAAATCAGCAACAAGGAGCAAAGATTTTCCAGAATTAATTAAGAGGAACAGGTAACTCAGCCAGCAAAGTATTCACTATCTGGCAGTAGCTGTCAGGCACCAGTGCCCAATTTGCTCACTGTCAATTCATTCCCTTGTTTCTCCAGATGAGGTATTTCAGCTCCCTTTCTCAGAGTCTGCCAGGACCACACTACAAGCCATTCTGTGTGTCTGGCCCAAAGTGCCATCACAAGGTGCTGCTGCAGCATTACAGCCCCTGCACTTGGCACCACATCAGCTTTTAGAGAAGTAGTTTCATCTTATTTATTTTCCAAGGCTCTTGATGGGACTGTTGCCAGGGGCTCTTTCAGGTACACCCTCAACCCTTGCAGCAGGCAGATATTTCTGGCAGTGGGTCATTCTCTCCTGCATCCGTCCACACCTCTGGCCAAGCTCCCATGCCTAACCACAGCTCATCCACAAGCACTGAACGACACTGCACACAGCTGCTGGAGGGACATTTAACTGCACCAGTTAAATGTTGTGATCTGTAAAGCAGATCTCCCCCCTTGGCCAAGTACAGCAATCCTAGCAAGGGGCTTTCCACCCACCTCTGTCTGCCAAGCTCCCACAGCTGGGGACAGGCACTGTGGCTGATCATCCACCACATCCCAGGGCTGGCTTCTGGTTGTCCTCAGACCATCTCCTGCTTCCAGAGACCACAGCCACAGTACCACATTGCCCTCAAGGACCAAAAATTTGCTTCATCTTCATTCCTGTCCAGTTTTTAATTCCTTACTCATTCTTCTTGCTAGAAGGGACGTGCTGCATTTCCAGCCAGACAGTCCCTCTGGCCCTTCTCTAATCACACACCTTCCTGGGGAGGATAAAGAAAAGCTGTTTCCGCATTACCTCTAACAGGGATTTTATTTCCTTAAAACTCCCTACTCGTAATTTATTATTTATTTATTTATTTATTTTTAAAAAGCTCAGATACATAGTTCAGATCAGGATTGTATCTGGAGGTAGCTGGAATCATGAAACTTCATTGTTAATCAGCCAGTGACTTTGGCTGGGCTGACATTTTCCTGGCTATTTTTAGAGTATGACTCAGACACTGCGCTAACAGAGCCTGCAAAATCCCTGTGGGCTGATACCAAAGCCTCATTCAAAGCTGTGCTGAAGCATCACACGAGAGGGAAAGAGAGTCAAAGCAGGCAAAGAATTTTGTTCACCTGCCTTTTGGGGACTCTTTAGAAAAGCAAGTAAACATGGAAAACAAGGTTTTATGACAACGTAGTGAGATATTAGGAATTGCAAGGGAAATACCTGGCTCTCACAGGAACATCTCCATCACACATTGGGCTGGTGGAAAAAAATCCAGAGCCTTGGAGTGCCTGCTATGAGATGTGCAGGTAAAAACCCAGAAGACAAATTTTGAGGCTTTTTTTTCCATAAGCAATCTTATGGGTAATTAACTGAAGCCCCTGTTTCCCTGACTGTATGAAAGTCCATAGCACAAGTCTCAGCTCCCATCTAGCCTCCATACAAGTTTTTACCATGAAAAGAAGACCCACAGACCTGATTAGTAACTCATAGGGTCCAAGGATACAGGAGGCTATTGGGGCTGGGAGCGAGGTAGGGGGACGGGAGGAAAGGCATCAGTCTTTTGTGGACTGCCTTGTTCTCATCAATAGAATGTTACGCATCACTTCACAGTGGGCTGACACGGGTAACCTTGGAGGCTAGTTTTTCCAGGTGTTTAAATCCCTGTGTGGTCTCCAAGACCTGCCTGTTGAAGCAGCACATCATGGGAGAAGCTATTCCTGTGAGTTGGGTTTCTCTTATGAAGGATGATGCAACCTGAGTCCTCATCGATCATCTTTAAAGCAAGCCAAAAGGAGTCAGATCTTCCCATGAAAAAAATCCCCTGATTCCTGCAGTCACTGCAGTTTATTTTCAATTTTTTTTTCTTTCTAGTAGCAGAAAATGTCTTTGACCTGAAGTGTAATGGAAACTCTGCTACATACTGAAAAGAAATCATCTAAGCAGTTAGTTATTGCTTGGCATAAATGCCTTAAAGTATGGATCTGACCTGAGCTTAAGCAGGCAGTAAGACATCTCTGCACCCAGCCTGGATGTGGGTACCCTGGAAGCTCTGTGGGAGTGGTGATGCCAGAAGCCCACCCCTCAGCTCCTGAAGAACCTGACCCTCTCTTCACTCTGAAAAAGAAAGAAATTAAAGCTACTGTAGCAGCATCCACAAGACTAAGCTGTTAAAGTGCACACAGGAGTGGTGTTTAGGGAAAGGTTGAGTTGTCTCCTTGCTATCTTCTGTCCCCCAGCTCTCACACTTGCTCAGCTTTCCACTACAGCTCTGTGACACACCATAATTAAAATCAATTATTTGCTTATTGCTCTGGTGCTACTGATTACCTACAGCTGTATCACACCTTCCCTGCTACCCTGTGCTATCCAAGGCCCTGTGCCTTGCTCCCTTGCTTGCTTCGGGATGCCAGGCAGTTTGTCCCCCTAGCAGAAGCACGGTTTCCCTTAATTTCTTACCCTGTCACTTGGATGTGTTCTGATTTTATTTCATGTGTGAGCTCCCTACAGACGCTGGGCTGGGAGGGAGCTGGCTGAGCCCAGGGCAGGGACAGGCTGTCTGCAAAGTCAGCAGCACCACATCGATTTCTATAAGCCGAGGGCCTGGCACTCAGCCTGCCTGGGGAGATGTTACCAGTGACTCCACAGAAAGACACAAAACATTCATACCATGTGTAGCTGGGCACTGCAGTAAAGTGCAGGGACAGCAGAACCCTCTGGGCCCCACCAGCTAACAAGTGAGCAGCAGACAGATTTATGCCTAAGGAGTTTGTGTTTTGGTTTGTTTCCATCCTACAGTTATGTGAATTCTAGTTAGTACAACTACAAATACTACTTGTGGCGCCATCATCTTAAGCAGCAAATCCCACAGATCAATAGGGTATTGCATTATGTTATTTTCTTTCACTGCTTTTAGGTTTCACATGTTCCATGCCTTTATCTCAGGCAGAAGTAAATAACTACATGACTGTTTTCTGCAATGGTGTTTTACACATCCCTTAAGCTTCCTCTACAAATAAAGTAACGCACATTTTGATATCCATCTTTAATGGGGTTAGAAAGTGCTTTGTAGCCTACAATATTTATGACTCTCTGGGTACTTCTTATAGCAGATATCAGTTTTCTGAGGACTGACTAGAAGTGCCCAAAGCACTGCAGACACAGAACACCACCTAACATGAGCCCCAGTGTGATTTCCAGCCCCATCCCAGCAGCCAGCTTTGAAGGCAGCCATGGCTCCTCTGCCCTCCTCACCTGCCCAAGACAGGCTGCAAGAGGCACAGCCCTTGATACACAGTGAATTACTTCCCCTGCTAACATCCATCACCAATGAGGGTTTGTATCACATCCCTCTATGGCAAACTTCACCACCATCATGTTTCCCAGGAAATTGGATTGGTGGATGCTCTGAACAGGCAGACAGGCAGGTGACAGATGAAGGTGAATGACAACCATCACCATGAGAGGCAGGTGGGTGCTGGACCTGAATTTCTGGATGTTCAAACTGTAGAGAAAGTGCAGACTCCCCACAGCCAAAGAGCAAAGCTTTTCTGTAGGGGGAAAAAAAATCCCAAACCAAAAAAACCTCACCATACTTCAGATTCATTCATATGCACACCAAACAGAGAACCTGCCTTTTTTTGTGATAAATTAAAACCAGGCCAGAGTTGCCTGGACACAGCCAGAATGGAAAGGTGTTGCTGTAGAAAATAGCTCCTCCTGTGTGATCAGAATAAGAACAGCTGAGAACTTGCTCTAAAAGGAGAGAAGAAAAACACACTAAAAAGCACAGCAAAGCAGCGGGGCTGCCTTTGACCAGCAAAGTGCTGCCAGCTCAAAGCCAGGGTGCCTCAGAGGGACACTGCAGGGAGGACTCCTGCCCTTATGCTTCATGGGCTGCCTAAATACTTTCAAGGGATTTCTCCCTGCGAAAGGAAAAGGCACTGGGAGGCCCATACAATGCCTGACTCTCCCCATTGGATTGGTTTGGGTGATGTTTATATTTATCTGGTTTCCCACATGTGTGCAGCAGCAGCAGGAGGCCTCACTGGTGGGGGGCGTTTCTTTCTCTTGTGCTGGGATACTGGGAGGAAGATGAACCCTTCCACATGGCAGCCTCAGGACCTGTGTGGAGCAGTTGGCACTTCCCTTCCAGCTTCAGTGGGTGCATCAGCAGCACCAGCTCTGGGCCCAGAGGCTCCTCTGCTCTGCAGCACAAGGAAGAAGCTGGACAACTTCCATGGGTGCATCCCTTTCTAGCACAGGCACCACAGAGCTACAGCCATTCAGGTACATTTTCTAAGCTCCTTTCCTAGTTTTCTTTTCATAACTGTCCTGTGAACACATGCACTCAGAATCACTCTGGAGCCTCCTGCATACACAGAGGTGAATGCTTTTTGAGATGAGCACATGGCTCTCCTACTACTGCAGGCTCGCCCACCATTGCCTGAGCTTCCTGCACCTGCCTCTTATCCAAGCCACTGCTCCTGACACACAACTCAGCAGCCTCTTCTCCCACCCCACTCAGTTTATGTGCAGCAACATCACTTCTCTGCCATGTACATGCCCTGTCCCCTTCTTTCCTCCTCATTGCCTCTTGCAAGCTGAACTACATCAATATCAGATATCATACATCTATGAGGTATTTCTAAATATCCGGCTTCCTTGTAGCTGTTTTTAAGGGGCATTTCTTTAAGGCCTATCTTGTTTACAGCTGTTTCCATGTTTCCATTTGCTCCCACATGACAAACTAAAGTCAGGTAAACACAGAGAATTACAGCAGTAATGGAGAAAAGGCAGGGAAGGGGGCAGATGCTTCTGAACATCGAGACTTCTGCAGGAGCAATTAAGGAAATATGAGCATAACCCAAGGAACAGGAGACCTGATTGCAACCTCACTGAAAGGGAGTTGGGAATAATGCCTGTGGGGTTGTAACAGCAAACTGGGTCTGACCAAGAGGCTGGAGGCTGAAAAATTATGCCAAGTATTGGAAACTTAGGGGACTTCATCTATTTTCATGTCTTACATGTGTGGGAAACAAAAGCACCCTGCTCCTCATCCTCCATCAAACTTGAAATATTCTGCCCTGTGGGTCTTTCTGGCCAAGATGCTGCCCCACCCTGAGCTACTGGTCTTCTCCTTTGGCCACCAGCATCCCTCCAGCAAGAAAGTCCCAAACAGCACCTCCCACACAGCCCTGCTCACCTTGTCGCATCCATGGTCCAAGGCAATTGATTTCCAGTTCCAACGGTGTTCATAAAATAAACTCTTCAAACACCTCTTCTGTATCACACTCGCATACACACAACACTGAATCCTTCCTCCAGCCAGCTGACCCCCTGAAATCTTTATTATAAAAAAGGAAGTATTTTAACATGTTGCTTTCAAAAGGTTTTTTCCCTTTTCTTTCTTTTCTATTTTTGTTTTTTTAAGAGGTCAGCAGTGTCACCTCCTTCTGAACAGTAAAAATGGGGACATGGATTCTATTTCAAATTTAAACAATAATAGAAGCTCTCAATCAGATCCTTGGAGCACCTGGAGTTTCTGCATCCCCTGTTCAGTGTCTTAGGACACAGTGCTTTGCAAGGAGGTGACAAAGGCAGTAAGAAAGGAGCAACAAGGGTGACAACATTTACAGTTAAGTATCTAAAGTAAAAACAAAACAAAATAGGAAAACCTTTTGACCCCCTGGCTATCTGCAAACAATACAAACCAAAAGCCAGAAGCAACCTCTGTGTCCATCCAAATTAGAGAACAAACAAGACAGAGAATGTTTTCTAACACCAGTCAGTATTTAGGAAGATTTCTGGCATTACAACCAAGGGCAAAACAAAACAAGCTGACGTTCTTCTGCTTGAAAGTCAAAATCGTATGTATGCTCCACATGCAGTTTGTATTTAATGTGTCACTTGTGTGGATTCAGACTTCATACCCCCGAGATGGTCAAATGCATTTCTGAATTGCTCTGTTTAATATCTCCAATGCCCGAGGAGCGAGATTCAATACCATGGATTTGCCCTGCTGGCAAGGCCTCATCCCAAGGGACATGATCTCACCACTGCACACGATTATCATCTTCAACACAGGGGAGAGAAACTCTTGTGGTCAGAGTGAAGCTGCTTCACCACTGATGGCATCTGGTGGCCAACAAAACACATGCACAGAACTCAGGCAGCAACTACCACCCTCCCCCCAGCCATTGTTGCTTCTATACCGTTTATCAGAGGATGCACTTGGTTGGTTCACTCAACACTCCATCAGCAATTTGCCCAAACTAAGCCCATACTAAGCAGTACCCCAGCTCAGAGTAACAATCCTTCCTCACCCTGAGGAGGAGCCAGCCACCAGGGAGTCCCCCACCCTGATTTATTTTGGGTAAAAAAATTTGGCCTTTTATTAAATAATAAGGGGTGCAAGGCAAACCCAAGGAAAGTGAAGGATCCCCATGGTAGCAATGCAACAGGTGCACTCAGCACCATTTTAGACCATGAGCTGGTATATGGTTTAACCCCAGCGGACAACTAAGTATCACAGAGCTGTCTCACTGCCCCCCCACCTGCACGGGGAAGAGAATCTTAAAAAAAAAAAAAAAAAAAAAGGTAAAAAAACTCCTCGTGGGTTGATATAAGAACTGAAACAAATTAAAATATTAATGACAATATTAAAAAAAAAAATCAAGAAAAACCAGTCATGTAGGATAGGATTGCTCACTACCCAGTGACCAATACCCAGCCCATATCTAAACAGTGATTGGCCCCTTTCCAGGTAACTCCCCCCAGTTTATATACTGTGCATGATGTTCTCTGGTAGGGAATATCCCTTTGACCAGTTTGGGTCAGCTGTCCAGGCCATTGTCCCTCCAAGCTTCTTGTGCACTTTCCCACTGGCATAGCATGGGACACTGAAAAGTCCTTAACTTAGGGTAAGCACTACTGAGCAGCAGCCAAAACATCACTGTGTTATCAACATTATTCTCATACTAAACCCAAAACCCAGCACTGTACCAACTACTAAGAAGAAGATTGACCCTATCCCAGATGACACCAGGACAGCTGGTCAGACCACTCCAGCAAGGGGCAACCATCTTCAGAGAAAAATATACATTTTCCTACCCATCAAAGTGCAGGCAAGTCCTAAACACCCAGAAGAACAGCTCCCCAGTGTTGCTCTGAGTCATTTTTTTATCACAAAAGGCGAGGCAAAGCAACCCCCCAGGCACAGCAAGCAAAAGGTAAACAAGCAAGCGGCACTCTCCTTTCACAGGCTGGTGCTCTGAGACTCACACCCAAGCCAGGCTGAAAACAAAACCCTCCTGCCTCCCCAAGGATCCTGCGGAGCTGCCTGGCTGTGAACAACCTCCGCTGCTCCCAGGCAGCGCTACTGGGAGTAGAGAGCCGGTGCTAAACAGGTGAATGAATGCACACCAGGCGCTGGGGGCGATGAAGTAATTCACACCCTGAAGCTGTACCGCCAGCCTGTGGACACCTCATGGACACGAGACAGCCTGGAGAGGTGAGGATGCTGGCTGAGCTGATGAGTGGTACTGAAGCAGATGTAGTTGAATTGAGTCCAGTTAAAGGTGTTGGCCTGGAACAGGATGTGAGATCCAGCACCCTACAATGGCCATCATACTCTAATTTGGGGTTTTACCCCCCCTTAAAATTCCACTTCCATTTGAGTGCAGTTTCCCATGCAGGATGGCTTTGCCTGGGTCTGTTTCTGCACAGACTGCTCCATATCCAAAGCTGTGCCAAAATAACCTGCTTTTGGATGGTTTAAGTGTGTGCACAAACAGAACAACCAATCTGCTTTTAAAACATTCTTTTAGCTGAAGTGCAGCTAAAACGTGCCATTTCCTTCACCTGGGTGGCTGGGGCTGCAGTGCTGGTCTCCAGCCCTGTTTTTTTCTCTGTCCTGCTGCTCACCTGCTGCCAAAGTCGCTGGGATCAGGTGTCCTGGATGAATTTTCTTCGTTTTCCTTGGCTGTGACCCGGGATAGCAGTCCTGTTCTCCTCCACAAAATCTGCTGGCTACTGGGCAAAACACACAAGACAGCAAGTACAACCCCAGTGATACTTAAAGATTTCCTGGGCTTTCTTTAAAATACACCTTGGGTGACCGGCAGGGATCTTTCCAAGTGGCAGCCTTTTAACTTCGTGATCCACAGCCCATCCCGTAGAGGGGCTGTGCTGCTCCAGAACATGAACCGACGCACGCCCCAGACCTGAAAGGGCTGGTTTGGGGACACCCCCTGTGCTTCCTCACCCTGCTGAGACGGGCAGAGGGCGCTTTCCCCGACCCACACGATGGACACGGAGCGGGTACCCAGGGCTGTGCGCAAGGCAGAGCAAATACAAATTCCCCAGTGGGGCCTTTCACTCGTTTAACACTAATTTGACTCGATAGATAAAGCGGATCCGGAGTGTGTGCCGGAGGCATCGGGGTGCGGGTGCCCGGCCGAGGCTGGCGATGCATTCGCGGGGCGGGGGAGCCTCCTGCTGGAAAGACACGGCGTGGGATGAGGGATGCGGGGAGCTGCCTCTGCCCGCTGTACCCCTGAAGGGATAAACACCCTTTACCGTGTATTTTTTGGAACCACTTTTTCTCAGCCGTTGCCTCCCCTCCGTCTCCTCCAGCCGTCGCTCCTTTGCCTTCAGGCTTGGCAGAAAACGCGAAACATCACACATGGCAACAGCGGACAGGCAGGCTGGCACCCCCGGGCACCTTTGGGGGATGCCCAGCTGGGTGGAGTCGGGCCATGCAGGAAACATCCAACACCCATGGGAGTGGGGAGTGTTTCCCGTCCTGGTGTTGGGCAATGCCTTGCCTGTGTTACTGCCACGGGGCTTGTCTGTGTCTTCCCATCCTGGCGCTGTGCTCTGGCTGGGACTCCCAGGCCATGTGGTTAAGGAAAGGGCAATGGGAGCTGCAGAAAGGCAGTGAGGACATAGAATCACAGAATTATAGAATTGTTAGGGCTGGAAAAGAACTCTGAGATCATAGAGTCAAACCATTAACACACACTACCAAGTTCACCCCTAAACCATATCACGAATTACCATATCTACATCTTATTTTTAACACTTCCAGGGATGATAATTCCAGCCTACTCCAGGGCCTGACCCCCTTACAGCAAAGAAATTTCTCCTAATATTTAACCTAAACGCCCACTAGCACAACTTGAGGCCACTTCCCCTTGTCCTATCACTTGTTTCCCTGGAGAAAAGGCAACCCCACCTGGCCACAACTTCCTTTCAGGTAGTTGTAGAGAGTGATAAGGTTTCCCCCGAGCTTCCTCTTCTCTGAACTAAATAACTCCAGCTCCCTCAGCTGTTCCTCATCTGACTTGTGCTCTAGACCCTTCACCAGCTTTATTGCCTTTGTCTGGCATGGAGGGAGGTGGCTGCCCCTCCTTTGTAGGTGTTTGCTCCGGCTCCTGATTGAAACAGCTGCAAACTAGGTAGGATATTGGTCAGAACCAGCGGGGCTGCCCTTAGCAGGGACAGAGGAACAACTTCATCTGAGCTAAGGGCTCTGACAGATGAGCTCTAGGGCTCTGCCAACAGATCTAAGGCGTTACCACTCCCAGATGGTCACTCTGTCCCTTTGCCAGGAGGGACACGCTTCCTAGCTGGAGCAAGAGGACGAGGGACATCTGTCTGGGTTTCAGTCACCACGAGCTGCTGCCAGCCTCCTTGTGCAAGCCTGCTTTTGCTCTCAGGTGAGAGGATGGACCGTAAAGCCAAGCTGCTGAGATGGACACCTCCAGAAGGGCAGTGAGAGCAGAGAAGGGCAGAGAGCAGCCCAGACACGAGGGTGGTGACACTTTGTGCGCTCCCACCACTGCCAGGACTTGCCAGCAGCTTCTTTGCACGAGGATCAAATGATGAAGATCCACCGTTTTGTAAAATTACACCCTCACTTATTGACCACTGATTTCCTACAGCTGATCTGTGATAAATCACCAATCCGTTAAATCTCTTTTGGGCCATTTAGTCCTTTTATTCCTTTACGGATGCCCCTAAACCTGATCTCCCTGTCTTAGAGAACTGACTTCTCAGAGTGTTTTTTTCCAGAGTGGCTTCCCCAGACCCAGCACAGGTGACTGCATCTCCCCTTCAGGCACCCTCAAGGTGCATGTTCTTCCTAAGCATGGTTTGGGTATCGTGGGACAGCAGACACCCTGCGTTGTACATATTGCTGTGCAGTGGAAACCTGGAGAAATTCCTTTTGAATTCCAAGCCCTCTCCATTGACCGTGATGGGTCTGAGTGTCACCTCCTCGAATCAAGGAGAGACTAAAATTTGCCTTCATACTGCTGGAGATAAAAAAAAAACAAAAACAAAAACAAAACCAAACTACCCACAACTGAACACAGAGCAGCACGGCTCTATTTCAATATTTTGACCAGAAGTTAATTCCATATAGAGCAGAGAGCGATGTAACGCAAGCCCCAAGTACGTGCTTGCATCCTGGAATTAATTGCCTTGCTCCCCTCGTTATTTATGGCCCCGCTGGCGCTCCCGGCAGCTCCGCACGGCGCTGCTTCTGCCGCGCTGCCCTCGGCTCCCGGCAGCAGCTGCTGCTGTTGTGTGTGCAGATCACATAGCAACAGCGCACAGCTGCCTGCCAAGCAAAACCGGCCCCCTCGCCTCCCCTCGCCCCTTGGTACGTGAAGGCGGAGAACAAAGCAGCTGGCAGGGAGGGAGATGCGTGGGGAAGAGCGAGACCGGATTCCTTGCCTTGGCAGTACCTCAAAACCTCCTTCCAAAGGCAGCCCCGGGTTTGTTTTGGTGCGGAGGGCTTCTGCCGCTGGAATGGGAGCTCCAGGCTGTGCTGCTGACATGGGTTGGGAGGAGAAAAACAATTCCCAGCGTTGCTGATGAAGCCACGTTAAATGGCATGCGGTTTTCCTGCTCTGAGCCGGCTGCTGCCCCTGTTGCGGACAGAAGCAGTGAAGACGGACAGGGGGTGGGTGCACAGGAGCAAGGAGCTGGGTGCGAACTGGCCCATAGCTGCTGCCTGGGTGAAATCCAGCTTAGGGCCCCGGGCGATCTGGCATGCTGGCACCTCGAACAAACCGCTGTGGCTGGAAAAGAGAGGTATCGGCACTGGTGGCAGCAGCCAGAAAGCACAGAACGTGGGCCAGGATGAGGGCAGGCTGGGACCTGTAGCCGGGCTGTAGCCTGAGCCAGGACTCTGTTCCTTCGGAACTGTCTTCTTTTGCATCTGCTGGAAAACTTCTCTGTAAGTCTCTGCAATTACTTTTAGATAGGATTTTTACTGTGCCTCAAATCTCTTGCGAGCAGGATACCTATGCTGGATGACACAACAGCCTCCGGGGCTCTCCCCCTCAGGATGTGTAGTGACAGCTGATCAAGCAAGGAAAGAGCAGCTGGATGACCCCTCACAACAGTGGTGCAATTCCCACCGAGGCATGGCAGAGCAGTCACCCTTTAAAGCTATTTTAACACATCATGCCCAGTTGTCTGGGCTGAGGCTGCAGCTCTCCCTTGGGCTAGCAGAGGCATTTACCTCTCACACAGCGGCTACTTTCTGATTAGAAGCAGCTGAAGGACAGAGGGGACCAGAGCTGGAGCAGTGGCACAAAGGCCAGGCTGTCATTAGGGTCCCTTCCCACTGTACCTTGTGGCTCCTGTGAATGCCAAAGTCTGCAGTGGGGGAATTCAGGAAGAAGCAATCCACAAGTTTCAAACACTGGGAAATTCCAATCTTACATAGTCTGTTAGAAAATACATACAACAAAGTAATCAGAATCCTTTTATTAAAAAACTTGCAATAAAATTCCTTAGAATTCACCATCTTAACTTTGAGAGTTGCAATATTTTACTAGTACATAATAACACAGTCTCACATATTTACCTTATAATCCTCTATATAACAAAAATAGCCATGTTGTACTACCAAATAATGCTTCCAAGTATGAGCCTCAACATTTCGGTACTTCCTCCAGCTGAGTCACTGTCCATGCTCTTTAGCATTTACAGTACCTAACAAAGCAAGAAGGAAACAAAATAATAAAGTGTGTGTCTCACGATTTCAGGCAAAAATCCCTTTAAGATGGTAGTTCTCTGACTCCCACATTTTTCAAGAGAGATAAAGTGCATTGGAGAGGAAGATGTACACATTACAAAATGTCAGCAAAGAGTTAAAAGTATATTTGCAAGACTGTACAGAAAGTAACGCTAGGAAAAAAAGGCAAAAAAATGCTTCACAAACTGCTACTGCACAGTTTTGGCAGCAAGTCACAGGTAGCAGGGGGAGAGGGGAGGAGAAAAGAAGCCAACTACAAGAAAAAGAACGGCCCGTGCAAATGCCACTGTGTGACTTTGCCACGGCCTTTTGGTAAGTGTTTCCCAAACCAAAGTGCAGCTGTCTGGACAAAGAAAGTTTTGTGGTTTTTTTTTTTAACGTGGAGATGAAGGATCGCTTCCACAGTCCAAAGGAAACCCATCGTGGTCAGCCTGCAGAAAGTGACTGCCTCACCAGCACAGCTTCAGTCCCAGGCTCCCCTCCCGAGGGAGCTGCAGCGCAGGAGTGTGGCAACCTTGAATCATGACAACCCTGTATCATGACAACCCTGTACCCCTCTGGTTTGCTGGGTCTCGTGTCCCCACCAGGCAGGGGAAGAGGGTGGAAGCCTCCCAGTAAATTGGCTCCTGCTGTCCAGAGCAGGGCTGATTACCTTGGAGAATTTCACTGGGACAGACCATTGTCTCTGAACTGGAAATTATTTCAGTAAGCTGTGCACTGATCCATATGGTGTTTATTTCATTTGGGATTTTTCTTCCCTTTATAACATCAGCATTTGCTGGTATGGTTCTGCTGCATGTGAGAAGAGATATGGCTGAAAAAAGCTTTGTAGCCATCACTGAAAACCAGGATATCGCTGCTCTGTTCTTAACTGCATATAAGTGGGATGCCACATTTTTTTGGTTTGCTTATAAACTACTCTAAATAGAAATAATCCTCTTCTGGAAATGGATGGAATGTATATTTTGACAAGTACAAAACCATTTTAAATGTTCACTAAATACAAGGAACATCTTGGTATAAAAATAACAGACCCTCCCACCCACTGTCCCCTCTCTACATTTCTAATTATAAAATGGTACAGTCATTTCAGGTTCCTAACATGAAACAAGAAGTGAGGATGGCATTACGTACACATACAAAACATTTAGATATTTGACATCTGAAATAACTGTATACATTCAGAGCAAACAAGCATCTTGATCTGGCTACTGTTTTAATGCTACACAGGACCAAAGAATCAAGAAATAAGTAAGAAAGGGAAAATGCTATTTCTCCTTTATTTTTTATCCTGTCCTTAATTTTTTTCCTGTTCCCTACAGAAAGAAATAACTTCCACCAATTCACAATTAAAATACTTGAGGGAGACAAGATTAATCTCAGATGGAAAATTCATCCGTTGGCTTTCCATTCAAAATCCACAACATCTTTCATTCATCTTTCTTCTTTATTTCTGCCTTTGAAATAGAGCTCAGAAGGCTTTTTTTTTCCTTGAAAAAGAAATGGCAAGATAAAGGGCCCAAGCGGGTGTCCAGCCCAGTGGGGGGAGCGGCGCGGCAGAGGGGCAGCCTTTGCCCTCGCCCTCCCTCGCTGCCCCAGCCTGCAGCTGCCATCTGCTACACAAACAAATCCCGACTCAAAAGTCCATCTGGCATTCCTCTTTCTGCAAAACCATCAATTAGTTCAGGTAACAGCTTGGGAAATTAAAAGAAGTGCCTGTTTTGGATCAATTGTCCCTATTTAAAAAGTCTGTGAAAACGACACGTCCAACCTCATTTTCCCTCACCCCTAAAATATTTCATGACAATGTGTTTTACGGCTTGTGCTACCCAGGCTGATTCATTGCTGTCACGCATATACATTCACACATTTTGCATCTATAAAGCAAATGAGTCCATATGGGCTCGGTGTTCCTCATGGAAGTCATGATGGTGGTCAGCACCAGTCATGAACCTGCCGAAATCCCATGGCCTGCCTTTCCTTAAGCCCTGGAGCTGAAGCTGGGCCAGCTCCTTTCCCTTGTCTGATCTGCTGTGGGAGATACCGGTGGCACAAAACACAAGAGAGCAAGTGGCACCACACTCGCCTGATCCCACCATCTCCTTCCCCTGCAACAAAGGCTCCTGCTGGGGCAAACACTTGTGAGAGGGGCTGGGAGGAAAGAACTGGCTGGATTTTTCTGCCACTGAAGTCCTGTAGAATGATGCACCCCAACACCAATGCCTTTCTTGCAAAGACTTCCTAGGGATTTGATCCAGGGGTCACTAGTGAGATCCAAGGGACCACTTACCACATGTGAGTTTGATAATTTATTTTTCCAAGTTGCCTCTATAAAGCCTTATTCTTTAGTGCCACAATCTCCCTCAAATAAAAGATTTAAAAATGGCAGCTGCTTTTCACTACACTACAGTTTCCATACTCATATCAATGCACTTTTATGTGCCTACATGGCAATTTAATTCTATAGAGTGCTTATAGAATGAACTGTAGTGCTGTGATTGTCCTGATCCTGGTTTTGAGGCTCTAAAGCAGTCAGAAAATTAAACAACCCCAAACCCTCAGCAAGTGCCAGATCTGTATCCCTGCAAGAACTGGCCAGCTGTGGGGAAGGGATGTAGACTTGATGCCTTGCACATCTGCATGCACACATCAGGTTGTTTGTAAGTGCAAAATTCTGTCCATATAACTTTTTATGCATCCTACCTATTGAACAGACCCCTGGGAAGGCAGCTTAGTGCAACCCAAGAAAATCCAAGGATACTTTTTAAGCCAGTCTCTATCTGACCAAGTGTTATCCTGCAAGCCAGCCCGAGTGATGATGAGCCTCACTAAGGCAAATGCTTCTCCCACCTACCACTTGCTCACAGAAAAAAGAGGCTCAGATGACAGGACAGGAATTTCTGGGAGAGACACTGGATCAGCTTAATGACAAGAGTGCCTTTCCCTGAGAGCCACACGGTCCCCTGGCCACTGGCCCTGTGCAGGAGGTGCCCCCTGCCCAGTCACAGTGCCAGCCCTGCAGAATTGTATCTGTGAGCACTTCTTTGTCAGAGGGCACCAGAGGATTTGCTTTTTTCCTGTCTGCAATGCTAAAGGCTGTTTTCCCTTCTGAACAGCCAGTGCTGTGTCCCGGGCACCTGAATCCCACATATTTAATGCCTAAGCTAAGCAGGCAGCAGTACTGAGGACTCACCATGCTCAGGATGGGACTAACCATGTCCAAAACTGCAAATCTGGAGGTTTAATTTTACCCTGTCAGGAATCTCAGTGGAGATACTCACGTAAGCAAAAATGTGCATGGGCATGCAGATATGCAGAATTAAGGCCTTCATACATGTTACAAACATACATGAGGGGTGGGGGGGGAAGGGGGGTTTTAGTATTTATAAAGCACCTCGAATTCCCAAGGCAGTTCACAGTTTATAGGTACAAAGAATATTGTCAGCCAGGTCTTGCTTTAGGAGAATGCTTCCGTTTGACACAGGATCTTAATTATGCTCACCGAAGACCTGTTGAAAATAACATGATTTTGGTACAGGTCCAAAATTAATCCTAAGTGCTCTTTTGAAGAAGGATGGAATAGAACATTTACTTAAGTGCTTTCCTAAGTTCAGGCTTCAGTGATGTGTAACCCTGCTTTGCACTCATTATCACTTAACAGTGCTCAGAGCTGCAGAACACCTGAGGACAGGGGTGGAGAGGCATCTTCCCTGAGTGAAACTGCAGGCAGAACTTGGAAAACAAAAGCAGAAAGACTCCTGATCCAGATTTGTTAGGATGCCTCTTCTGAAAGACCACAGTATATGGTGGTATGTCATAACTTCTCACCCAGCCTGGCATACTGCCCCTGCCAGCAGCCACACGTGGATGCTGAGGGACCAGATCAAGCATGGGATACTTAGGAAAAGAGCATTCGCAGCGTGAATGCTGCAGGAAACCCTTCATTAACTCCCAGGAATACGGGCAGGGTCTCAGTTCCCATCTCTGTGATGCCTCTTTGAGCACAGCTCCCTTTAATGATTTGGCTGGACAAAGGACCCAGCTTGTTATCAGGTGGGAGTTTCACCTCCCGCCTTGCTTTTCCACAGACCTCTTTTTCCACAGTCTGCTCTGCTGTGCTGTGGGTGGCTCCGCTATGGCAGCAACTAATTGGTCAATCTATCCATTGAGATTAATCTAATTCAGTTTATGAAATGAAAGGAGGGCTTTGCGACAGCTCCTCTGAAAGCCAAGCAGTTTGGCCAGGAGTTTTTTGTCTGTGCGCTGAGCTGCAGTGGGTGTATGTGAAAGGATTACTGACAACTCGGACATCGTGTTCGTGATGTTCCTGTGACATGTAGCACCCAGGCTCCTGCGCTGGGGAAGAAATTGTACCAGTGTCTGTGCTTTCTATAGGGAGCCCTGACTGTGTATAACCAGCATCACTGCCTCCCCTGCAGTCATTTGAGATGAGTTTCATTCCTGTGTCAGTATTTGGTGTAAGCACCACTTAAATCCCATTTCAGCATTATTTCCAGAGCTTAAGTGGAGCTGATGCAGTACCTTGTGCAAACTCTCTTGTGTAGGGGTCAATTTCAGCATTGATGCGTCAGGTCTTTTCCACTACAGCGAGGAATAGAGAAGACATTAAAGAATAAAGAAAATAAGATTACATAACCACAAATATGGTCAAGAGTGACCTAGCTGCACCTTCTGGAATGATCTCTACCTTTCTTTTTCAACCAAGATTTCAGCTGCCCATATCTCTTCAATTAAAACGAGATTTTTCATTCAAGAGGCTTCTAAAGATGTAACAGCACATTTCTGGATCATTTTCACAGAATCACAGAATGGTTTGGGTTGGAAGGGACCTTAAAGATCATCTTGTTCCAACTCCCCTGCCAGACCAGGTTGCTCAAAGCTCCATCCAACCTGGCCTTGAACACTTCCAAGCATGGGGCATCCATAGCTTCTCTTGGCAACCTGCTCCAGTGCCTCAACACCCTCACGCTAAGAATTTATTCCTAATATCTAATCTAAACCTGCCCTCTTTCAGTTTAAAGCCTTTGCTTCAAGATTACCCTGCAGTTTAAGAACTAAGAACATAAACTAAATTTAAACTATAAAATGAAACAAGTTCTAAATGGACCAAAAAGCATGGAGAATAATTTTTCCTTCTGCCTGTACTAAAGAAGCAACTCAGCCAAAATTTTAGGGATAGTTCTAAACACATTTGCTCCTGAAAAAGATCAAATACACATTTTGGCTGGAAGTTGGTTTCCACATCTAACAAGTAAATCCACAAGGAGATAAAATGCAGCAAAAGCCCCAACAGCTGAATTTTGAGATGCTGCCATGACACCATCAAATCAAAATGTTTGACCTCTCCATGAAATTTCAATGTAAGATGATTTGTTGATTCTGCGGATTTACTCAGGAGGCAGTAATGTGATTCAGATCATCTGACTCTCAACAGAAACCATGTATTCTTGTGTAAGAGGAAGCCAAAAATGCTTCTTCACAGTTGAGTATTTTGACGGAAAAATGAAATCATGCACTGAACAATTAACAATAAGCTTTTACCTGGAAAGCAGAGCTCAGGATGAATGAAATTATTATGTCAGGTCGTTATTATTTAGATGTTTTATGTTAGTTCTTTTCATTTTCAAATTCCCTCCCCAATATATTTTGGTGTATCTATCTATATACAAACTGCAAATATTCCATTATGCTTCCGAACTCTGGAGGGCAACAAACCACCTGAACCCTTGTGTTAGAGAACGACCAGACAAAAGCCGCTGTCAAAACATAAGAAGTAAAATGCACTAAGGAAAAAGACCCCAGAACAAACCAGGAATTAAACATTTCAGCCAGCTGCCTCTTGCTTCATTAGCAATTTCTGACACTGACAGCAGCATCTCCAGACCCTTTGTAAGAATATTGTCACCCGCGTACTGCAGAGCTCTTAACAAGCAGCCTCTGGAAACCTCTCAGACACTCCTTTAGCTCGATGATCTGACTTTGGTCTGTAAAATTAAGAAAAGACATTATGTTATACTAGATCTTTTTTTCCCAGCTATTGAATTGACTTGAAGGAAGGCCACTAATGTACTGACAACTGCTAAGAGCATAAAATATAACACAGGACTACACAGAGTGACGCTTTAAGCTTTTCTTTCTTTCCTTCACACTGTACGATACTTGTCTAGAAGAGAGCTCTACGTAAAAGACAACATAACGCAGTTTTAACCCAAATCTCAGCAGCCTCTGTTAATTCAGAGCTCTCTTACAAATAAGGACCTTCAGCATATACCATTTCCAAGCCTCCCACTTAACAAAAGCAGGCTTCACATTAATGCAGGGTGCTGGTGCATCCTTCTGAAGCCACGTGTACTTCGTGCAGAAACAACAAGGCAATGATAAATCCTGGTCAGATTGCGAAGTGATCAGCACACAGGAGGAATTCAGATTTCTGGGTTGAACTCTTGAAAAAGCTGGAGTCAGTCAACAAAAACAGAGTGTCTATTCATAACAAACTATAAACAAACAAACAAAACATATATCTTTTCAAAAAACCCAACAAAACCCCAATTGAACAAGTGTAGAAAACACTCAAGCTGTCATTTCAGTTGCGTATTTATGAGCCACTGAAGAGTTTCATGACCGCTCTCAAGCACGTGGGCGAACTGGAAGCGTTCATCTCCCATGTAACCAAACGAAGGTATGTAGATGATGAAACTGCACCCAGGCAGACACAACTGTTGCTATTGCTTTTCGTGACCATCTCAGAATGGAGTGTGCAGGGGTGACAGTGCTCTGGAGGCATGTGCATGACTGGTCCAAATCCTAGAAAGCTGACTCGGTCCCTCCCTGTGACCCTCCCCTGTAGTTTAGTGTTGGAGCTCTGTTCGTTTTTCAGGATTTCACCTCTTCGCAGTCTTGATCAGTGGAAAGCTCCACATCGGACAGTCCAACCTCCATTGCCATAATCAATGAAATATCTGAATCACTGCTGACTGCTGGCTCCTGTTCATCTGTGAGGGTAGAAAAGACAGGAAAAGGTCATGTTTTCTGTTAATTTATAACTAATTTTTAGTTCTGTAGGTGGCACCCAGGGGTTTCCCCACCACTGAGGTTGTGCTTATATTCCAAACTTCACGCTTATTCAACTTCTGTCCAAAACATTTCAAAAACATCACAAAGTTCAAGCCATCATACTGAGAAACACGATGACAAGGAGCCTGTATGGGTAACATCTTCTCCTCCTCTTAATCCTCCCAGAGCTTTCCATCCAGGTCCTTCCTGGCCTTCCTCCCACCACCTGAGCATTTCCCTCCCCGTCCTCTTTCACTTCCTCAATTTGACATCATCGTCTCTCCCCACAAAGGCAGAAAGTTAAAGTCAAAGTCATGGGCACCTGGTGAAGCAAGTCAATTATCAGGAAAACATTCCTAACAGGAAAAAATCTGCCCAAACCCTCATCAAGTAACAGGATCTCTGTTAGCAAAGACTTTTAAATGAGTGCTAGGCTAACGTCTGGAAGGAGCAACACAGGCATTGTTAGTTCTGCCCCAGGACTCTGGACCAGGCTACCTGCCTTCTCCAGTGCCTCCTCTCATCCTTTTCCAGTCTCATTTATATTCAGTCTTTTCTCTGATTTGAAGATACCTTGCAGGTTCTTGACCGAAGCTGAAGGGATCTACCTTAATCCACCATGACCCCAAATACACTGAGTCATATTATTGACTTCTGCCAAACTGCAAATCCCATCAAAACTGTAAGTGTAGGAAGAGCAACTTGTTTTTGTTTTGATCCCACAGCACTTATTATGTGTATATTTAGAAGCAGATAAAGCCAACAGATTTTAAAGGACTAAAAGCTAATTTTCTTTCAAGAACAATTAAGAGAAGCAAAGCACACTGGATCTCTAGGGAGGTTTTCAGACACAAAACACCCACAGGTGGCTGAGTCCCTGACAGAAAAAGCTGACGGTTCCTGTTTTCAAGTGGTTTAATTACAATGATGGTATTTATACTGTAACAATACCGTGTATTTAAATCTGGTGCAGTTTTTCCTTTACATATTTTATTTTTCAGATAATAGAAGCAGCGCCTGATTGATACTAAAATGTCTATAAGTTGAATACCTAAGAATTAGCAGGTAAAAAAAACATTACAGTGGAGCTAGGAAAATAATAACTCCTCACAGTTTATTCTCTTGAAGCTAAGTGAGCACAGTTAGTCACCTCACAAGAGCTGCATGGTTTTAAAATCTGTTTTAGAGAAAAAAACCCCACATGTGTTTAGCTGTGCTGGGATTAGACCTCATGTTCTGCAGAGGAACCTTGAATGGGGTCTGCATTATTCAAACTGAAAGAGATAGTGCTTTCCTTTACAAATCTTCCCAGTTTTCACCCTGGACTATTTCTATACTTTCTTGATTGCAGGTTAAATAATTAATGCACACAACATCTTTACATCTGTATCTTTTTTCTCCTTTCACTGTGACAGCATTAAACATTTCAAGGCATTGCTTCTGACTGAAGGTGGAGGAAATATTTACAAACTGAATGATACATCCTGCAGATTTCAGTGGGCTCAACTGCACTGAACCTTTAGGTGAACTGCCAAATCCAAGAGTACACCAGTGCATCTCATACACCTCCAACACCTAAAGCATCATCTGTAGTGGTAACAGCTCCCTGAGCCAGAACAATGTGATTTCAGACCACTGGATTATTTATCATTCCTCTATAACCAACAAGACTCTTAAAAACAACAAAAATTATGCTTTAAATGTTGACCTAACAGCAAGTTTATATTTGCAAGACAGAGTTCCCGAGGCTTAGCCATGTTAAACAGCCACTGGGAGCACTCCTGAGGGTCAAGGTGATTTCCCATCTGAACTGGCTGTGCAAGGAGAAAAGGGCTAGCTGAATGGTGACAGCCAGATGCATGCTGAAGAGGTAGGTGGAGCTGCCAAAACCAAATGTCAAAACATCAAATGAGAAGTGTTTATGGTGCTGGAATGTTATTTCAAGAATCGTTGTTTCTTCCAGGGTTGCATGGCAGAGAGTTTAAGACAGGCAGATAGAACAGAAGCAGATCTGCAAATGTCTGACCAAGGTACAGAAGCGTCTTCTTTCCAAATCAGCAAACTTGAGTTTTACATTAAAACACCTATACAATTATTCAAATTCTTGGATCTTAGTCTTTGTAAAGTGTGGGCTTTACAGTTTGCCTTCTCTGGAACTGAATGCAGGTCTGCAGGGACAATGAACAAAGAAAAGATCCTAGAAACGCCCAGACTGCTCTCATACTGCTTTTCCAGTGCTATGAAAGTGCCTAGAGAAACAGGAATGCTCCACCTTCCTTGCTTGCTAATGGTGCAGTGGTTCAAAATCCTAAAGCTACAGCCTGCCATTTCAGCAGAGAGGGAACAACAACCTAGACATCCCCATCCTTACAGCTCCATGTCAGGGAAGGCATCGGCGCTGACTTTGGAAGATGTAGACAAGACAAGGAAATGAATGCATCCATCAGCATTACCTGCTGGCTCCCATCAACGGGAATCCTCCTACTGACTGACCCCAACATGCACAGCATGAAACTCTGGGAGGCTGCAGAAGTCCTACCAGATAGGGACCAGGTAATTCTGGCTGCAAGGTCTGCAAACTGCCTCACCGTGGCTCCCCCACACAACATAGGCTTGCCAGACTGGGCTGGTTTGTTTTTTCTTTTTGTTATTTTTGTTTTTGGCTGGCTTCTCAATAATGTGAGCCAGCACAGTTACAGTTATTTGTTAAAGGTAAGCAAACCTCAACTACACTGCAAGTGCCAGGAGCTTAGCCTGCACTTTGCCTGGTTTTTAGGATCCTATTTACAATGATAAAGCTTATACAATCACACAGCTCCTACAGAAGATGCCTGACTTGCTGTTAACAACTTCTTTGACCTTTCTGCAAGTTTTTCATAATTTGCTGTTTTTCTTAAAGCACTGAAGTCAGGTGAAGATCTCAACTTTCAGTGAAGATCTCAGCTTTCACTTAAAAATAAATGAAGCTTAGGAAGCCAAAAGGAAACAAAGGTGTTTTTTTTTTTTAAATCTCTAATTTCTAGACAGAGTTTATATTGGAATATCAGACTTGTGATTTTAGATGTTTGAGATTTGCAATCCTGTCTAACAACACATACTGTAATACTTCCACCATGTTTAACAGCACTTCATGCCACAGGCATAAAGCCCTTTGCTTAATGAAGCAAAAGGCACATCCCAAGCTGCTTTTCAGCCTGAGTGCTAGTGCCTACAGCAGGGAACTATAGACCTCACTGCCACATTCCTCCCATGTCAGTGAAATGCAATACACCACAGCATGCTGCCTGTCCAGACAGACTTTTTCCACTCACTTATATTTCCTGACACACATTCGTTTGAGAGACAAAATAAACCAAACTCCTTCTCTAGCCAATATTGCTTTAAATTTAATTTTGCTTGTGCAGGAAGAATATCACCAATTAGATATGGAACTGCCCTATGTAACTGCAGGACAGCCCTTTACTTCTTGAGAAGTTCATCAAGTGATGTTTATATTTTAATATTATAGCAATCAAATTAGGACGAAAACAGCTAATTACTCTGGTGCTTTAAAAACAGTACGACTTGCACACTAGTGATAGTTATTTACTCCTGCTGCTTCTCCTAACACTTGGAGTAGTGTTAGGAGTAGCTGCCGTACACTAATAAATATTCCAAAAGAAAGAGGTCAGACGATGGGTTTCTCAGAATTTGATACTGTTTTCAAGAGGCTTGTGAGAGACTGAAGCATTCAACAGTGAGTGAAAAGTGCACCCACGAAAAGACTCCTCTGCCATGCACAGGTAAGGATACAGGCACGGGCACCAGTTGGGATATACTTGTAATGACCCACTCAAGGGTGAGAGACCAGCTGATGTAACTGCGTGGATTCTGCACTCATGGAGGCTTCACTCCTGCTCACCTCTGTGCTCCTCCCAAGGAGGCCACGTCCTCTGATGTCCCTAGGACAATGCCAGTGCCACAGGGCTCTCCTAAAATTGGTCCTGCTTGGCCCAGAGGCTGAGATTTCCCCTGAGCTCGCAGAGCTGGAAAAGCTGTACAAGCCCATGACTGGGCTAAAAGGCCCACAAGTGATTTGCATCCAGGAAATCGGCACGAAAGTAAGAATACACCAAAATGTTACACAACAAAAGCTTCTCAGCATTGAATAAATACAAGATTTTTGTCTAAGATGGTACTTTTTTCCTTCTCTAGACCTTTGGGTAGCTCTCTGCTACTACACCCACCTGTGAATAAGAAGAGAAGTATCAATTATGACACCTCAAATGAGAGCTGCCACCAAGTGTGTAATTCATCTACTGAAAGTGTAACTAAAGCCAGCAAACTCTTATTCTTGTGGATCAAAACCACGGGTCACAGCAATAACCTATTCAGCTAGGAGTCAGTCTCCTTTGCCTCATTTATTATCAACTCTCCATGAACTAACCCAGCATCCTCAGTCCTGCTCCACACACAACTGAATTGTTGCACAGAGCCGTGCAGCTGCTAATGGTTTTCTTCATCTTATGACAGTGACAGGAATCAGGGGGTAAGAAAAAGCTGCTACCATGCTGCTGACTTAGGTGTGACCTATTTGTGCAGCTAAAAAGTTAAAAATTCAGCACAAGAAACACGTCCTGCTTTGCACAGGTCTTCTGTTCTTGATGATAGATGTCAATGTCCAGCTTAGAGGAGAAGTGCGTAATTACTGATTATTTCATAGATGTAAATGCTGTGAAAAAAATTATCTGTTCTTATTTCATCATTAACTAGCAGAAATTTCACAGCAGACAGCAGGACTGTCTAAAACCTCATTTTGACAATAAATATACAGCAAAACTTGGACTTGATTTCACTACTCATTTCAGATCCTCGTTACTGTGAAACACACCTTTTTCCAGAACTCTTCAGTTTCTGAAGATAGAATTAAACCAAAGCATCAAGTCCCTGGTGCAGTTATGCTCTCAGACCTAGACAAATACCTAAAATGCATAACTAAAATCCTAGATGAACTTTATTCCAGTCTGGGGCTCATTTCTACTATGAAAACATACAGATGTGTCTAGAAGGATTTCACTTCAGAAGAAACCAGAAATGTGACCATCTCCTAGAGCTTTGAGGACCTGATAGAAAATATATCCAGGGTCATCAGAGGCATTGGTGTGGGACCTTTATCAAAACACATTCTGCTCAGCTCGAAGCCTCAGCGACCTGCCAAAGCAAGCAGTGCTATTCCAATTTTGTTTCTGATATCAACAACCAGAACACAATTCATCACATTTGATTTATGAGAGGAAGAGAGGCATACCTAGAGCCTTCTATTTTTCTTTGTCTGCCCAAGAATGCACTTTACCATTACAGGGTTTATTGTTCCCTCCTACTGCAGCCTTGCCACAGCATCACTTTGCTGCTCATAGTCTAAGAGAAAGAGTGTGATCTTATGAAGTACTTCAAATGGCAACTCCTTCCACAACAGTACCTATTCAATTAATTTTATCACTAAGACCCTCTCTTTAAAAACAGTACTGATTCTTAGGATTATTCTCAAATTAATCATCCCATTCTTTTCATTGGATCATTTTATAAGTAAGTCTCAAATTCCCTCCATATCATCTTGAGAATCGTAACACTTTAGAGTGGGCTATAACTGCACGAACAAAACATAAAATAAAATACATGGAAAAAAATGCCTATAAAATCTCTAATGCAAAAGAAGCAGTGGAAATATGTTTGAGGAGAAAGGGTTATAAAACCTCCTGTTACTAATGCACTCCTTTTGTACAGATGCTAATAAAACAGATGAAGAAGTTTGGCTGGCTACAGTTGAGAACAAAATACTGAGGAAATACTTTATTGCTGTTCCCTAGCATCAGAGAGAGATTTAACTGAGCAGTAAAGGGGGGAAAAGTACTTGAGCCTGGTAGCTGCTTTTAGAAGAAAAGGTTAGAATCTTTTTCATAAATAACAAGCCAGAGCTCTGTGAACGTACTAATGGCAACAGGGTTTCTTCCAGGGGGTAAAGCAGATGACGTCTGAAACACGCTGCAAAGAATACCCAAATATCAGCACAAAGGGAACAACCACATGGCATGACCTGGCAAGATTAATTCAAGATGACACTTCAAAAATGTGTTTACCTGCACCAGACCCCTAAGTAGTTGAGAGACATGATAGATGGGCCTGGATATGACATAAAACATCAGAGAGATTCCCCCAAAGCAAACTTGTGCTTTTTCTTATGACTGAGTAAAAGGGCAACAAACTTGCTTCCCTTAATCTTTTTCTAGGACATATGGTTTGGGAGAACATGAACATACAGCTTCTCTTAATGGAAAACAGCCAAAGACATAGTTCCTTAACTTCAAACATCCTGCAGTAAAGGGCTAACATCATCATCATCATTCTAGACAAGACCTACTGAGATGGGAGAGCCACAACTCTTCCAAGACAGTCACTGATTGTGGTTGTCCAGTTAAGACACACTAAACCTGCCTTTTCAGTTCCAGAAAAAGAGCATTAACCTGTGCATTGCATGTCCCAAGCATATCTTCTAATTTCACCTACAGTTCTAAGTACTCAGCATTTCTGGAAATCACACTGCAGTATCTCAAGGCAAACATCTAAATGGAGAAGTTAGTAATTAGTAAGTCAACTAATTTTCTGAAGCCTAAATTTGGAACACGTACTTAAGCAATAAACTTTGACACCAGTTACCTGAGAAGACATTCTGTGTTTTGGCAAGACCAATAAACTCATTTTTATAAGCAGCATAGAAAGTATCATCACCCAAATGCTTTCTCCAAAAGAATGGGGGAAAAAAAAATCAGTCCAAGTAAGAACATACAACACAGGGACATACATCAAACACATCTGCAGACAGCTGAGCAAAAGGGGAGAACACACACCAGATATTATTGCACAGAAGCAGCTGGACCCAACTGGCTGGAAAAGTAGAGTTGTTTTTGATTTTTTTCATTTTATGTATCCCTGGCAACAGGGCATCCAGCCTCTTAAACCTTTGCCAAGCTGCTTTTCCTTTCTCTCTCCACTGCCTAGAAGGAGAGAGGGACAGTGGGACGCTGCTGCACACCCTCCTTTACTGTTCACCACTGGCCATTCTCAGTGCCCAAACAGTGCACCGTAGGCACCTCTGGTTAGGTTAGCATGTTTTTCTGATTCCAAAGAAAGCTCTGGAAATAAATGTGAATGTATTTCATTCAATGTATGGACTGTTAGAAATTATTATTATTATTTAGAATGTGCAAAGCAATTTATGTATTTGACTGGAAATCAGAAAATGACATCTCCCATAAAAAGGGAAAAGATTAAAAAATGCTGAAGCATGACAGGGCATGGCAGTTTTAAATCTCATGTGCCTTAGTTACCTTTGGTAATATGTCAAATGATCCAAGACCTTTAATTCTGGAAGAATCCAGCTACTTTTAGTAACATCCTGCCATTTCCTACACCACTCTAAGAAACATTAAATTACATTTTCCATTTCATATTAAACAAAAAATCTAATTCAACTCTTCACCAAGTTCACTCATAAAAAAGTCCCTTATGCCCAGACTGAACTATGATTGTGCAGTGCCAAGCCCTGCTACAAACACTTCATGTGCAGGTATTATTCCCTGATCGCTTTTATTATTCTTCCACCTGAATTCCCTCCATGCAGGCCTGGTTTCTTACTTAGCTGAAGGATAATTCCATGGACCAGCAGCACGACAGAGCCAAGTAGTAGAAGTCCAACTTCCCTTCCCTAGCTCACCCTCCAGCCACCTATCCTGAGTCAGCACTGCTAGTCCTCTGGCCAGGGAGTTGACTTGTTTAAAAAGCAATGCCTGCAAAACACCTTGGAATCATTTTTTGCTAGGCATAGCTCAGTCACAAGGCAAGTACTGCAGCTTCAGGAAAGGAGCAAACAGAAAGAGAGAATGGAAGGGAAGGTACCCCCTCTTGCATTCAACACCTGCCAGCTGTCCCTGCAGTAACCATGATGTTATACCTTTAAAACTTCAGGTGTGGCATGGGGACTACTTTTTAACTTGGTTTTCTTAGCAGCTGCTAAATGACCAGGGCTCATTGGTGTTCCTGCAAAACAACGAGCATTAAGTGATAAAGTTGCACAAAAATCATGCTTCGTCATGTTACTGGTGTGTGAGGGATACTGCAAGGATTACCCCAGCAGCCAAGGTGAGATGTGGAGAGACAAACCCCCTTTGAACAGTGAGCAAACATCTTTAGCCAAGCTGCCAGGCATTTAAAACTCTGAAAGGACAGCAGGTGTGTGACAAAAGCAGAGCTAAACGCTGTATGTACTATCATGTGCCATATACTACATGGCCTATTTTGCATCCAAGAAGTATAATCATGCAATTTAATCCTGTACACCTCAGTTTCCATGGGCTATAAGAGTGACTGCTATTGTGACTGAACTTTCTTATATTTTAAAAACCTGTGTCAGCTCTGCTTCCTGCAAGCCTGAAAGAAGGAAATTACAGCCTGACTCAGACACATAATGGACTGAACAAGCAAGAGTGCAATGATAGGAGAAATTTCAGTTCTTGTTCTGTTCCTAAAGAATATCAAGAAGAAACATCCTTTGATGGGGTGATTTAGAGTTGAATTGTCCAACACCACACAAATCCCTCGGAGCAGTCATGCTGGAGAGGTATCACAATACCCCCAAATGTAATAAAATATTAGACCAGAAGATTCAATGTAAGGTGGTGGTTTCCAAGACCTTTTCCTCTGGTTATGCTGCAGAGCTGTGCCTTCTCCCTGAGGGATTCCATGGCAGAAGCTGCTGCATAAAGCCATCTGAGATTGGTCCTCCTCAGGACTGCAGGTCCATGCTGACCCCACCTGCTCCTGGCTGAGAGAAATGAAGAAAGGGATGCTTATCCCAGAGGCACCTTCCTTCCTGCTGTGGCAACCCAAGAGCCTGCCCAAGAGCATCTGCTCAGCACCTGACTGAGGTGTCTGATGGTCTGGGGGGGAATGGTAACCCACCCCTATGACCTCTGTCTAACATCTTCAGCACATCTGGTTCCTGCAAAGGTAACCAGGATTATGGTCCTCCTGTGAAATGGGAAAGCGAATTCCAGCACTCAGGAAGATGCAAGAAGGGGCTACGGGTGCTTGGAAAAGCAACCTACCAAAGGCACAGAATCAGACTCGGACATGGAAGTAGACCTGCAGCTTTTTTTCAAGGATGTTAGAAACTTCTCACTCCTGCTGATGCAGGCAATTAATTCTGAGTGGCAATCAGAAAAAAAATGTATTTCTGCCTAATCACTATGAACTGCATCCTCAATTGCCAGTCTGCACACAGCTGTAACAGAAAACAACAGCTTGCCTCAAAGACAACTCCTGCTAATTTTCGAATGAGGGGGTTGGAAAAGCTTACCTTAGTCTCCTGGAGTTTATCTGTCATGGCAGTATGTGCATTATTTTCAAATCTGTCTCTTTAAATACCATTTACTGCATAAGCTCTCAAAATCCCAGGTCTCTAACAAAGCACAGTACTGAGGCATCATATACTGAACTCTCAAGAGCAATTACAAAAAACATTTCTCAGCAAAGACGTCACAAAAACACCTGGGCATGTATTAGGGGACTTAATGAAACAACACACAAGGAGGTGGCTGAAAAGCTCAGCAGTGGTGGAATTACTTGAATGAAGTGTGTGTGTATCTCCTCTCCCTCTCTCTCACACATGGTCTTGGCTTCCTTTCCAATGTTGCTAACACTGTGCTCCACTTGAGACCTCCAGAGCAATCCCAGGATAAAGGGGCAAGTCAGCACTCTGTGGGTTCTTTAATTTTGTGCGTGTTTTTAAGATCTTCTTTCTCACTACGCATGTTGGGGACAGTGATCCTTGGCTGAAATTTACTTCCATTAGAAATGTCCATAATAAAAATTTCACCCAGGGATGTCTTCTCATTAGATAAGGAAAAAGAAAGAAAAACGAACACAGTAATGAAGCCAAAAGAGAAAAATCCCACAGTGGTGGTGGAGGAACCTGCATATCAGGTAAGTCATTTTTACTGCTGTCACTAGCAAAACACAACTTTTAACAGTTTAAATTTTACTTTAAGGGGAAAACAGTCTTCCTTTTTGTTCAGTACAAGGAAACAATATGCCTGAGAATGGGCTTGACTCTGTTGCTGCAACAGTACCAGTGCCTGAAGCAGAGCACAGCTGTGGGACCACTGTGCCTGGCAAGTCAGGGCAGACTGGGACAGCATTCCAAGGCCATCCATCTTCATCCCTCCACTCTTCAGCACCCTCCATGCTACCCAAGGGCTGCACAACAACAAACACTGCAGAGACCATAACACTGTATGTCACACCTTTTTTTTCTTTACCCTCTGGCAACTTACAGTGAAATCAGAGTCCCTCTCACCAGCTCCCACACACGGACTCACAGAATGTGACCATTTTCAGTCTCCTGTCACACACTCACAGGACTGTCAGGTACTTGACCCCAAAAAACTGGAGAGACATTTGACCAAAGTACACTGCTTAGGCCAAAGATCAATTCTAATAAGTCCATAAAAACAGACAATACTTGACAGAAAGAAGCACAACTCAGAGAAAATATGTTCTTGAACTTTACAGGACTGTCTAACCTGATTTGAATTGGACAGCTTAATTATGTTTTTTGTCATAGGACATGGGTTATCTACTTACTGTAGCTCAACAGATAAAGGTTTGAGTTAAGTGCAATGCAGCTGTAGATAAATCTCTTGTAACAACAGGAAAAAAAAACCTCAGAATCATGTAGACTCAGTGACTCTCTAAAAAAATCCAGTTTAAAAGGAAAGCACATGCTTTTCATTCTCACAGTCCACCAGGATGTAGATGTAGTCAGTCTTGGTGTGGCATCTGCAACAGCACAATATTGTGCAGGCAGGTCTGAAGCATATACTGAAACAAAGTAAGAACCTGAACGGAACACTACAGCCAGGCCCTACAGCTACACTATTTCTTCTCTTCCAAGATGGGCACATACACAAAAATACATTTTTCTAAATACACAGAGGGGACAGTTCAATTGGTTAGCAGGGCCTTTTTTATGCCTACACATAATATTTAAGAACTAACAGAATGATGAATTAAACATTCAGCTTTCTATACAGAAGAAACAGTTCCTGCTGTTTATATATCCATTATCAATGAAGCAAAATAATGTGACAAGCTGAAGTGTCACCCCTTAATTTCACTAGAATTGCAGTAGTTTTTAAAAATAAATTCTAGATGCTTTCAAAGTAATCCATTATACCAATTTGAATCTCTTTCCTATGGGATTCTTGCAATACCCATGCACTTCCTCTTTTGAAGCCACTAAATTAAAAATTCTGCAAGGAAAGCTTTCTTTAACACCCAGTTTCCCAGAATCCTTATAGAAGGAAGTTTTAATCCTAATTGAAAACAGTATACACTTAATTTCTAGTGCCCTGTGTTCAGATACACTTCTGGTAGGTACTTGTGTCTGATCCTCCCTCATACACACACAGAAAGGACAGCCCTGATCCTCACTGAGCACTAACAAACACTTGCGTTATTATCAACTTCCAGAGTTATCAAAAATGCTTCCTTTAAAATAATTAACCTGAAATACTTCACTATTCTCAGATTTTTCATCTTCTCTGGAGTCTAAGTGATGACGTTGTCCTAAAACAATAGCGAAAAAAAGGGCAGTGCAGAAGCCACACTTCAAAATAGCTTCAGGAAAAGTATCTTTAACACATGGGCTATTACTCTGTTCTTAAAGGGGAAGCTGTAGGAGACTTGCAGTAGAAGGGATGTCCTGGGTAGTTGAGTGTATTATGCACTATTGTAGGGGTTGCATGATATAATCCCTTTCAGATTTGCTAGCAATTAGCATCATTCACTGCACAAGCTCCCCAGCTACTTAGTTCATCTCTCTGCCAGTGCAGAATCACACATGGGTGGCAGTTAAAAGCTGTACTATCTGGTTTTCAAAAGAACCCTTCATGCAACACCAACCCACAGAGACAGATGACAGATGAGTTCAGCTGCTAACACTCCTTCCTCTTAAACCTCACAAGCCTGTAAAACCTTGAGAAACATTTCATATTCCAGTGTAATTATGCAGCTTTTGAACAGCTTTATTCCAGTGCTGATCGTCCTCGCAGCCCACTCCATAGTTTCACTATCAGTAATGTTCTCTACCTACAGCTGTGGCCAGTTCTCTGATTGAGAAGCAGATCTGACCAGGACCCCCAAGGGCAAAATGGGAACTTGTGTACTGAAGATGTGCTGAAATGAGAACTTCTTGTTATTTGGCTGGTGTGTGCACCAGGAATATCCTTGTGTGCCACTGGGCAGCTGTATGCTGTGGGTCAGCACTTTGCAGAGGGTGCAAAACGACTCAGACTGCTGCTGACACTCATGGATTGGCAGGTAGGGGATGACACTGTCAGTGCTGGTAGGTTCTGTGAATCTCATATAACTGTGACTGAGCACCAGCAGAAGTAAAGTAGACCTGTGTAGGCAGGAACAGCCCATAGTCTCCAGCAGGAACATCTCTACCAGGACTTCCTGAAAACTTGGGCAAAAAAATCCTGTTTAATTGGTCTGTGTATAACTGTTTTTATGAGAAACATGGCTCTTTTCATTAGCTTAGAAATAGTAAAATAATGCCAAACCCAGAGACTGTAACAAAACCTTTTCTTTTTGGAAAAGTAAACCTCTTCAATATCCTTTGCATCTCCTTTAGGCTGCTTCCACAGTTTGCTTAAAGGATTTTGCAATATTTTTGATCTAATCAAAAGCATTCTACAGGAAAGAAAAATGAGCACATTTAAACTTGTCACTAACACGTGAAATGCTGATTAAAATATGATGAAGAGAGATACAGAATCACTGCTTGTTTGGAGCAGAAATGTCCAAAATGTTACTTGTGTTTTGTAGCAGGGCAAATGCACAAGATAAAATTCTAACAAGCTCGTCTGTGTATACAGAGAACACATGAGCATAGAACAACAATTGGGAAAGAGCATTCATAAAGGAAGAGGTCAACAGGTTTATCTCTTATGTTTATTTGAGAAATTTTAGATCAGTTGATGCCAATTTTCTTTTAATTGGAACATTTCTTTGACAATCTTGCTATAGCTCAACTTTTCTTTTTTCCCATTGAAAAGTAAATCTTTGATGTGTCAGGCCAGGCTTGCTACATTCAAGTCTGATTTGAAAAGACATTTATAAAAATGGCTTTATGTAAGAAGAAAACAAAAATCAGCCTTTGCAACAACTGAAACCAAACTGACAATTTTGATTTAAAGAGTTTAAATTAGTTTAATGTGAGTATCCCTCTGATCCCGTGTCCTCTTCCTGCCTGTCTCCCTTTCTCACTAAGTCAAAATGAGCCCTTATGAAAAAGAACATACCACAGTTTTTCTTGACCTGAGATCTGAAACCAAGTTATGTCTCTCATGCCTAAAGGAAGAGTGCAAGGAAGCTCCCTCCTCATTTACCTACCTCCTTTTGCTTCCTTGCTCGTGGTTCACACAAGTAACATCACAAAAAAGTGAGCTCAATTTACTGGCTTGAAAAAATCCTAGATGTGACAAAACCCAGAGAGGGGCAACCAGGATGATAAGCAGAAAAGTCAACACCGATAAGGGGACTATAAAGGCCACTAAAGCTGCCTAAAGAGCATCTCAGGATAACTTCTCACTGGCCAAATGCCCTTGGAGGCCTGGCTCTGTCTGGTAGGAAATCCAGTAGGGACATCAACAGAAACTGGGTTTAGGCTATATAAATCTAGGGGCATTTAGCATTTCCTTTCAAATAAGCCACCAGTCACAGTCTAGTTTCAACTGAACAACTTCTGGTGCCAGAAAATCCCCTCCAAGCCACAGCTTTTATCAGAGACTCCTGATGAAATGCTCATGAGAACATGAGAAAGGCCAAAGCCAAGACATTCATTTTCAGTTTCTTTTTGGAGCAGTGGATGGGAAAGGTCACTCAGTTTCAACAAACTGCTGCTGGAATTTTACTGGAAAATACATTCATTGAGTCACTTGGCCACCACCACTACCATCAAGACTGCCGTAACATTCTTCTCAAGTGAAACTCAAATTGGAACAGAATAATTTTAAAACACTCTTTCTCTGCATTAAAACATTTTGTCTCTGTTTCAATCTTTTCAGTTAATACATACTCCTCTTCCACTTTCTTTTGAGTCCTGAGCATTCACACTCCTTGGAGAGGCAGAACAAAGAGTTATTACCCTATATACTGATACCTACCTGGAAAAATAAAAGCAACAAAAGCTCTCTGAAAACCTGGAAACAAACCATGTAACTTCAAAACATGGAAATGCCTTTGTTCATTATTATTTTCCTTGGGAACACTACTGGAAAGTTAGAGTCAAAACTGGGACATTAAGTTTGGTTTTAACCCTTCCTGCCTTTTCTTTTTTATTCTTCACTTTCAACTCCTCTCATTGAGAAGCGGCAGCTTCCAGAAGGTTCCCAGGCAGTTTCAGAACAAAAGTTATACTTCAGGAGCTTCTAGAAAACAAAAAAAAAGATTAAATTGTTGTACTACCTATCTCGTCTGGAAGGAGGGCTTTTAGAAGTTGCATATAAATTTATAGCAAATTTTCAGTTTTTACAAGGGAAATGGACTTGCATATTTTGGTCAAAATCAAGCAAAAACTGAAGGATTAATTAAAAAAAGAAGTGAGACAGAAGGAATTAATTACTACAAACAAATGTAATTGTTTCTGCCCTGTGGAATATGCAGCTGTTATAGTAGTTTTACAAGGCCCTTTTGAGGGTGAAAACTAAAACCATAATTTTTCCATCACAGCTTTTCCTCAAAACTGTTTCCTTTTAGGTTGCAGGTTACTGGGAGCATGTTACATCTCCTCCAACAGGTTGGCAGAGGATTGTTTTTCTAAAATTTCCTTCTGAGAGACTATTTTGTTCTTACAGACTTGACAGCTGTTCATGCACAGGAAGACAATTTGCTGGTGCCACTGCCTTTTCAGAAAGCAATTCTAGGGAGGCAATAAAGTTCAGCAACACCTCAGCTGAATTCCATATCCCATGCACATGGGGGCAGAAGTCTGATGTCAGGTTTGCCATGAATACATGACATACCATACTTGGTGGCTGTCTCCCAAAGAAACGCTGGCAGCTGAAAACATTGTGTTATTTAATTACCCGCGTAAGGAACTGGCAGATTTTAAACCTCCTTTGTGTTACTTTTTCCCCCCACTGAGATGCTACAACTTAATAAAGCTACTTCAGTTAAGTGCTTTCCATATTCTGACTTTGTCCATGGCATCTTTGTTCTATACACTTTTTCCTGTAGGAGTATGTTTTTTCATTGTCTTACAGGACCTAGAGAGCGGCAAATAAAGCAGAAATTCAGAGATCTCCACATAAGTTGTTTTGCACATTGTGTGTATTATATGGTTTAATTATTGCCTATGTTCTTGCCTACTCTCTGAGTGCCTCAGATACATTAGCACGAGTTACAATGAAAAGAACAGTCAAACATACTGGCCCTTGTGAAATATAAACACAATAAAAGGCCAGTTTGGGTGGATATTCATTAATGCAACTCTGTGCACTGTGCTGAGTATGGCCTGAGCATATTCCTCAGGATATCAGCCTTGTCACTGGAGTGGCAAAGGTGGCATCTAGCTGGGAAAGAATATATCCACGTGAGTCCTATTTTCAGCATCCCTAAATGTGAGGACTTACACACCTCTCCCATCCCCTGCCTCTGAGGCAGGAGAAAATCCTCTAACGCTCATGCCTGTAGATGGATATTTCCTCTCAGATATTGTGCTTGACATGTTACCTTCTTCTCTTCTGATCATTCCTGTTTTCTATAAACACTCACAAGCCAGTTTCTCCATCTGGCCTATCACTTTCAGCAGTTTCAGGCATTGTCTTCACTTGAAATTGCCCACATCCAGAAGAACAAGTCCAGTTACTAAAGATTTAGTGAGCACTCTCACTTCTAATGTGAAATGACCTGGTTACTGTAGCAAGTATAAAAGATCCCTGAAGTGCCCTAATTTCTGCAGGAGATGGAGGTAGTAAGTGATGAAATGGTATCAGCAGAGCTCTTGGCTGACTTATTTCATGAGTTACCTTCAAAGTGGTTCATGACACTGCAGAGCACTAAGGCAAACGAAGCAATGCACCCAGGACAAAATACACACAGCAGAATCAAGAGAGACCACTGCAGAAATGACACCACTTTTTGAGTGCCTCCTGTACCTCAGCCTCTTGTTTTTATTCTCCCATAGGCACAACTGCCTTTTCAATGTCTGTCTTTCTCTGCTAAACTTACCAGATCTGTTTGCTTGCTATAATCTGCTCTTACCTGTGAGGTTTTTGGAAGTGGACTCATCTGTTACTGTCTCTGTATGCACTGACTGGTTCAGCAGAGCCTGACACTGGCAGGGGTCTCTGGGCTCTCTGCAGTGCAGGTGAGCATCACTTTTGCCTGGCCTATCTGTCTGAAATGCCAGCAGAAACCAGCAGCACTAACCCTGGAATCCTCCCTTCCCTCTGCCTGCCTGACTACAGAACCGCTGCTCTGTCTTAATTCTTATTTTCAGGTGCTGATCCAAGCTGGATCCTTGTGTCTCCCATTTGGTTTTGTTCCTGAACTGGTAAGAAAAAGACTCAGAATCACAGTAGCACATTGTATTTTAAACAGCACTTCCTGCTGATTTCAGGGGAGGCTTTTGTGTAGAAACTGATGCGAAGAAAAACTGCACAGACATCAGAGATGTGAGAATGAGTCCTAAATAATTAAGCCAATTGTATGCAAGATACTAAACATCTCTTGCAAGGCAACGCTTTCGTTGTCAAGTATAAATCAAAGAGCTCAGTTAGTATTGTCATCTGGTCTCTCTGCAGTTCGGATATCTATTTTACTCTACATTGTCTATTTTGCTTTAAAAGCTTTCTTGTTCAATGTTTTATCCAGCTGTCTACTTAAGACAGTGAAATATAAAAAAAGATACAGGCTATGTTATCACTGGTCCCAGTCCTCTCCTCTCTTGTGCTCTACATTTCTTTCCTCCTGTTGTACTAGCCCAACTTCTGGATCAGGGAACGGATCCAAATGAAAAAAAACCTCTGAGAAGAAACTGGTTGGCTTCTGGATTGGGCTCCCAGTGTAGCTGTACACCATAAAAGTAACATGGAGGCAGGGACTTGTAATCTGGGACAGAGAGAGGCAAGCCATGGACAAATTTAGATATAGACACAGACTTATAAATGGAGTTTCCACTACAGAAGGCGAACACCTTCTTCTAAATCTCCTCCTAGACACAATTATTAAGCAAGGTTCCTGACATCTGCAGCGTTTTGGCCCCCTGGGTTAGGCCAGACTCCCATGTATACCTGCCATGCCCTCTGACTGAGCCATATCACAGCTGCTGAACCCATGGTTTCATCCTTGTTCTGTACACACTGTCAATGTATACAGATGTGAAATAGGAAACAAACAAACAGAATTTAAACTTGCTTCTTGTTTTGTACATTTTGTACAAAACAGCATTTTGTACATCCCTTTTTGCAATTTGCTGTACAGAAACAGTCTGTATTTTGCATCTTAACATATGGAAAGGAGGAGCAGTTTTATAAGAGGAAAACTTCACTGTCCATTCAGAGTCTGGCAGGAGTCTCATAGGTGTATGTAATAATCCAGAGCCCATTTTTAGTGCCAGTTACGTTCCACTGGATGACTCTTTCAAACCACCAATGTGATGCTGGCAGCAGTGATAGTCCCAAAACAAATCTAGGAGCTCAGCTCGTTGAAGTTTCAGTCCATGATAGCTATTTAGTGCAACATCCTCGCAAGCTTTTAATAGAGCCACCAGGACTTATGTCACATGCCAGGCACATGGGACTCAATCTGCTCAGTCTTTAACTAGGTCCCATCAGTGTTCTCTCTCTGGGACAGTTAAGAACTTGCCAATGCAAGTGTTAATAACTTGCTGTATTAACTACTGTCTAGGGAGTTTTTCCACCTTTTCCTCCTCCTTTACATTCCACCTAAGAAACCCACTATTAATAGCAAGGAGGAACACTCAAGTGGTTACAACAGTGGATCAGATTCTTATCATGCACTTTCATCCACTTCCAAAGGCTGACTATTCTTCACAAAGACATTTTAGACAAACACAGATCAAAATAATTACTTGAAAAGTTATATTAAGAGATTTAATGAAGAGCTATCAAAGAGATTTGAAAGGGTCCTAACAGTCACAATGAGCTATACGTTGGCAGGGCTTTATGGAAAGAACAAAATGAGAGGCAGAAAAGGAACTGCTGGTATTCTCTAGACTGCCCACACTGCGATGCAGTCCACCAGGCTCTGTTGACTTTGCAGGTGATATGACACCTCAGAGGAGAGCTTGTGGTGTTTCACACTGAAAGTCCTGCCCATGTTTGCAGCAGAATTATTTACGGATCTTCCTCCAACTACAGAGATAGCAATAGTGGGATTTTTGATGCCTTATGCAGTGGGATGAGACATCCCACTGAAGGGAATATAAAAGCTTGTCTAAATTGAAAAACCAGAAGTATTTATGAAGAGACAGCAAAGACTCGGGCAGTGCACATTATTTTCTGCAGAAATTAGCAAGTCCTTGAGGGAGCTAAATAACCACGAATGCTATAAAATATGGAAAAATTAGTAACTACTTTTCATCTGCAAGGGTCACCATACAACCTTTAGAATATCTAGATGCTACATTCCCAGAAAACTATCTTTTTTAACTGTATCATTCAATACTAGCTAAGCCTGACCCAAAGAATATGGCAATGTCCTTCTCAAACCCCAAACCCACCCTCCAAAGCTGGTGTAGCTCAGAGCTTCTTCAAGTTTGGATCTTAGCCAACTCCAGCTCACACCTCCATCATATTTAGAGCAGGAAATTCCACTTGCACTGAAATTTCCAAAGATGTTAGCATTTTGCATAACTCACTACTAAAAATTAGGCAACACAGATTGCTATAATGCATTATAGTAGAAAAAGATCCTTAGGTTATCTTCTTTCTTACCCCCTGGAGAGCTGAAAAGTAATAGGGTCAAAGCAGTAAACTCAGCTGAGATGAACTTCTACATATTTCATACATTTTTTTCACCCGTCCACCTTCCTTTCTTTATCCCAACTCCACTTTTTCAATTAATACATTTTCAACAACCCATTACAGAATACATTGCAAGATGCTATCCCAGGATCCTACACAAATCCCACCACAGAGAGTAAACTGTAAGACTGAATACCAAACGGACTTTGGCCAGTAGATATGCCCAAGGGACTTGATGAAGGGTTGGATCTTGGTAGAAGGCAGCTGAGAGAAACTGCTGGTCCATTTTCAAGTGCTCAGTGCTACTTAACAGGATATGTTTGGTTCAGCAAGGAACCTCAGGGACTGGCCCCCACATGAAATCCCATCCAGATGTTCATGGTACGGCACATCTCCCAGGGCCCTATGGAAGACATCATCTATTCAGGAGCATGGGGAGCAAAAGGGAGGGAGAGAAGAGGAAATGTGTGCTGAGCATACACACAGAAATAAGAAAAGCACTGGCTGAGTTCCAGACATTAAAATCTGGCCCCACTGAAGCAGGTAGGAGCTTTGCCACCATGGAGACAGTGTTTTACCCAATGTGAACAGTATTCTGGAAATATCCTCCCTTCAGACACACTGTGGGAGCTCTTCTGGCTCTGAATAATCACTGGAAACACAGAAAGGGAAATTAAACCCACACCAAGACAACAATACCAGAACGATTAATCAACAGACAAAAAGAATGTAACAACAATGAAAAAAGTACTGCAGAAGGGGGTGGAAAAAGGAAGGCAAGTCCTTTACCTCCTAGATCCCTGAACTTTGTGAGGAATAAGGAAGGATGCAAGAACTTGTGGTGCCGGGTACAGGATGCCATGTCAAGACTGCACTGGAGCCTCGGAGTCTGCACAGATTCAATAACGAGAGGAAGCAAACCTAGTGCAGATTCAGCCTCGGAGTGGGCTCCCGTCACTAATGCTATATAAAGAGGCCAGAACCTAGCAACTTCAGCAAAGATTCCTAGGAGCAACCAGCGTCATCGCTTGCAAATTCCCAGGCAGTCTAGTTCACAGAAAGGGCACGCTCAGCAAGCTCTGCAGTTGTGTAACTGAGGATTCTGGAAATGAGAAATACAATGCCTGAGTAAAATAAACAGACACAAACAGCCTATAAAGTCCCATCTATTATGACAGTTACGACCCAGTTATTTAGCCTACATTTGCCCTCTGATTTAGTTAGCACTTGGATTCATACCACAACTATATGTAAGGTCCTGGATGTTCCCCTTTCACTGGCTTAATAGTTCAGGCTGCCTAAGATGCCAAGTTCTATCTTTCAGAGTACCTGAACCCCCCAGATTCACATAAGGCAACTGGAGAGGCAAATTCTCATCAGTGCTGGAACTCAGCCCCCAATTCCAAACCAAACATCCCTTCTTTGCTGCAGCTCTGCTGCAGAAAGGGACCAAGTGGCTGTTTCTGGGAGTTGGTGCAAAATGCACCACTTTGGATGTGGTGACAGCAGGTAAACTTGCACACCTACCCCTGACAAACATTCAAGTATTGTACTGCCCTTCGAAATGAGAAATCCAGATGAAGATTCATGCCTACATATCAATGAGGAGTGAGTGACAGCAGCTGATCAAGCTTTAAACCAGAGTTCCCTGAGCGACTGTGTGACAATGACAGCATAGGCAGGCACACACCCATGTTTGGGAGGTCCCAAGGTGTTTTGAGTTTTCCTCAGGAGCCCTCTTTCCTCACAAAACAGCTGGAAATGCCTGCTTATAGCAGTAGGTCCCCAGCCACCCCTGTGATGGCGTGAGGCTCACAATATTCACAGAGCTCAGGCCATCTGCTAGTTTTCCTTCTCTGATCTCTTCTCTTGCTTTCTCTCAGGGGAAATAACCAGGAAAAAATGCTTTCCACAGTCCTTTCCCAGATGTGGCCAATCTCTTGATTGATGGAGGTCTCCTGATGCTCCATGGTTTGCTGCCTGTGCCCTTGGACAGACCACTGGTTTTGGTGTGAGTTTCTTGTCCACCAGCTCTGCTGTCAGCCCTCAGGATTGTCCAGTCTTAGGGTCTATTGCCTGATGTTATTAAAGGTGAGGGGGCAAATGGATGGTAAGGGGGAAAACTGATGGCACCAAGGCAAAAGAAACGATCTCTGCAGGTCCTGCAGTACTCTGCTGGCTCAGAGCAAGTTTTTCAGCCGGTTACTTCACTGAGCTGGCAACTTGGAAAAAGAATTAAAAATGTGTTTGTTCCTTCTGCAGACTCTGGAAACAAACCTGGAGGGAAAAGAGTGTCTGGAGGGTTACTGAGCTCTCGTGTTCCCTGGCAGCCTCAACACCATTGTTAGTCATGGTGAGAAACTAGAAGAGCTTCTCAGTGTGACAAGACTTTGGGATGAAAAGCATGGGCTGCCCCTTGTATTGGGGCTTGGACCAGGCTGCTGGCTTTTCTCAGCATGTATCAAGTAGCTGTGTGTGCAAAGGGCACACCACAGCCCTCCTCCCCAACCTCAATAGCAGACCTTGTAAAGAACAATGGGGCAAGGATCATTATCTGTGAGAGGAGCTGCTTGCTCCAGGAGTGCTAAGAGGGCGCAGCTGAGACCAGTGTCTAGTCCAGTCTTTATTACACTGTGGTACCATCTTTCCTTCATTGTTTAAATCAGCCTCAAATGCATTTAAAAAACAATTCCTGGAGGGAAGAAAATCACATCTGGTTTTGAACAGCTCTTGCCAGCACTCAAGGAGACTTGAGAAAGCTGAATGCCACCCGCTGACAGGCTGGTCATGGAAGATGGCTGGGCTTATTAACCTTGCTGCTCACCCCTTGCTGGATCCAGGACTTACACCATAAAAGGACCAAACCTCTAAAAGAAACCAGAATCTAATCCACATAAGCAAACTTAAAAATCTGCTTCTGGGTTACCCGTGTCTAAGGTCACAAATCCAGTTTTTCCACAAGCTATTTTCACTGCCATGACACTGGCTGCAGTATCAGGGAAAATGTGATTATCAAGTCTCTCCACAGAGTAAGGAGACTAATACAAAATCATTTCGTCCCAGTTCCATCATTCATCTCCTACCTTTTACACATATTACTACTTGTCTTCTTTTTCATGCCAAGGCCCATAGCACTACCTAGAAATGGCTGAAAAATGTACATTTTTTTCCAGAACCTACACTAACTCCGTACACAAACCTGTATTTTACTGCATTCTTCTAACTCCCTTCAAGTATATCTGATGATTTTCTGTAACAGTCTTGTCAATACACCAATTGGTATCTGATAGGTATTTTCTACTGATCTGCTATTTTACCTAAAAATGATAATTTTTAGACTAGTACAACTTTCTCTTGAAGCAGCTGACAACATTCCTTTTAAACTGTCAGAAGTAGATTTTCAACAGGGAACATAATTTTTAGGAACAGAGAGACATGCAGACAGTTCGAGAATTACCCATTCAAACTATGCCCCTTACACAAGTGAAAACTAAACACACTGAAAACATAGAAAATTCTCCTTTTTTTTTTTTTCTTTTGTGCAGTGTTATTTCACTGTGCTCAGGTTTCCAAGGGCAGGAACTCTGACCATCAATCCAGTACAGCACAACACACGATAGTTAAATTTACTTACCCTGTAGATTCCTCGCTGGAGTTTAAAGCAAGGCCACTGCTCCAGTGAAATGCCCCCAAGAGATCGGTTTGTTATTTGGGTTTCTAAACATTATTTCAGTGCAAAATCTGCCAGAAATTGGAACTTACTGCTTGTTGTGAAGTTACCCTCCCCAGCCTGGGGAAAGGAGTCTACGTCTTGGATGACTTGTAGTACTCCCACAGTCCGCGCTGGGGGATCCAGGGCTACGGAGCTCTCGTTCACTGTTGTATCGCTGGCTCCTGTTATCTGGTTGGTTGGTGGTCCTCCTATGGATGCTTCCAGGTCTGGAGGTATGTCATCCATGCAATCTGCATTTGGCTAAGGGGAAGAAAATAAAATAAAATCAAGCTTCTACCTGATAAAAAGACTGAGTTCACTTGTCCCTACTTCTTTTGAGCTCTTCGTTTTATTCCAGTATTGAAAATGGCAACATGTAATTAATAAACACACAGTTTGTCTGTTTGCATGTACTTAAAACAATCCATTGGAAGAGAGACCCAATGTATGCCACGGAAATATTGAGTAATAAACTGCGTCACCTACAATCACTAAACATTCTTATTTTTACTTTTTAAAAGGGTTTGGAAGAGCACAAATTAAAAAAGTAACTCACTTATTGATATGATCTGCTCAACACAGGCAGATTGCTGAGTCAGATCACAAACGTAAACAGACAGCAGCTGAATGGGAATGATTATCTTTTCCTGAAATATACATTTTGTAGAGCCAATATCAGAGCTTCCAGGAATAAGAATTCAAGGGAACTGCCTGTGGGTGCATCTCTGTGTGGGCTGCAAAAATAAAAGCTAAAGCTGTTTATAAGACAAGTTTCTAAACGTCAAAAGATCATTTCCTTTGCTATTACTGTATTTCCTACAAAATAAAATCATGAGAAAAGGAAAACCCAAGCAATAGTGGGAATTTGAAGAGTTTTATTTGATTCATGGTCTTTCCTGCTCTGTGATTTAGTGAGACCAATGACAAAGGGATGTAGCAAGACTGGGCTGCAACACACAGACACTTGGTTAAGTTAGCAAATGTATAATTAAGTTGTTCCCAGTTATCTTTATTCTCTGGGAATCAGACAGCTAATCTGGATCAGTCTCTTAGGTTTCCTCTAACTTCAGTGGTTTGAGACAATTTTGCTGTGTGATTCATCCCATACCCCTAGGTATGAATTTCCCCCTGTGCCTTCCCTCTGCTCAGCACTAAGCAGAGACAGGGCTTAAGCTGCTAGACTGGAAATCCAGCATCCAGATGGCTCACGTCACAGGAGATGTACTCTCTGCAGTGGATCTGATTTTTTCTAGGCTGAGTTCTCACATGCTAAGGCACTTTTGAAAATCTCACTACCTGCCTATCTCCCATAGCAGGCACCAAGAAACTAAGCAAAATATGATGCAGCAAAGGCTTAATGAGAGGCTTAACTTTAAGCACAAGAGAAATCCCTTTGAATTCAGGCACAGAAGGTTACCATATGCTTACATTTTTTTTTTCAGAAGGAGTAAATTTGCATGTTTTCTCTTTTCACATACATTCCCTGTCTTATGGTTGCCACCTCATATAAGTATTTTTTCACAAATGTTCCTAATGAAAAGGGCAGGCAATTTAAACAATCTTATATCCACAGACTGAAGTTTGGAATAAAAAATTGAATTGTTGTCTGGCTCCAGTCTAATCAACAAGCAGCAAGAACTTCTCAGAATTGGAATAAAGGCACATTCAGCTATACCAGGTCTTAATGAAACTCACTGAACTTGTGCTTTTTTAAATTAAATACCAATCACTTATCTGTAGGATAGGGATCCAAATTATCCCTTCGATGTAGCACTCTTTGTCTCACTCTTAGCTGTTATAAAAAAATGCTTTCAGAATTTCATTTTTAACTGAAATTTGCCTTTGGTGGCAGTGTATCTTAAAAAAAAAAAAGGCCTGTTTTTCCATTCTACTATAGGAAAAACTATTTCAGTAATTTTTTCAGGGGATCAGTTGTCTATCCTTTGCTCTGATGTCAGTTATTCCTGCAACAGGGGTTCTATCACAGACTTTTAAACCTTTAAAAAGGGGGGACTTATAATTGAAAACCAAACCAAACATTAAAGATGCAAAAATAGTATTGCTTGTTATAATTAATCCCTTTACTCCTGAATCATTTAAGTTAGGAAAAATGCCCCAAACCAAGAAGCATGCTATAAAACTAATGATATGAAATACAGATCGAAAAACACCCCCCACGTTATGGTGATGCTGCCAGAGTGACCCAGATACACGTGCTAAGTTTAATTATATTGGTTTCACTCATTCCCTGCATGTAAGTGCTTTGAGAGCACAATTCCACTAAAGTCAAGGGAAGGTTTTGCATTGACTTCTGAGGGCTTGGCTAAGGCTCTTAGTGAATAGCTTCAAGTCACACAGTCTGCTGCCAAAAATGCAGCTGCTGCCTGCATATCCAGCAGATATTTGCAGAAAAGGGGGAGAAGCAGAGGGAAACTATTTTATGTGATATGATCATCCCAAAAGCAATGCAGCTCTTTTAAAGTGAAAGACACTTTCACTGATAATCCATTTCAACTATTACAGCTGAAAGAGGTATAGTCTGAGCTGGATTCACCAGCAGAGAGACAGTGGGAAAGGTTAGGCCAACTGTTTACTGATAGATAGTTAATAATCCTTTGGAGCTGCAGAGTGCCACGGAGAAAAGCAAAGGTGTTCGGGTGCTCAGCTACCGTGAAAATGAGCCCAGGCATTTCAGCGTCTCAGGGCTGCCTGGGGAATTTGGGTTTAGGGCAGATAATACTTGAAATCTCTGTTACAAAGTAAATGGAGAGTTTAGATGTGAAATGAATTGCAACATTCAGATATTTGGGTTTTAACCAGTCCTTTCCGGGAAATTCCCATGTCTTTCTGCTAAATGATGCACAATATATCCCCAGGCTCACAAGCCAGCTCTTTAATAACAACCACAGGACAAACATGCAGCTGGCAGGAAAAAAACCCCATAGCCCTGCCTATGGTAAGATTTCCTTATTCCTCCCATTGTAACAGCCGGCAAAAGGACTTTGGCAAATTTGTGCTCCAGTCTCCCACCAGGGACAGGTGCCTGCCTAACGCTGCCTTTCTGTGTGTGGAAATTCCACCTGAGATGCCTCAGCAAGACTTAAGAATGTGGGTAGGGAATGACATTTTGCTTCATCCACTCTACAGAAATGTTTGCCACTTCTCGCTGAGAAGCCCTAGAGTTTTACAGGTTCTTTGAGGGAACATCTTTTCCCACAGCAGCCTACAGACATCTGGCTAAGCCATGAGCCTCTAGAAACACCTGTTCACGTGTGCTGATAGAGACCGGTGGCTTATTCACTCCCAACGACTACAGCTACACTCACCAAAGAGAAATGGCTTTGCCCAGGGCCAACTGATGGCAGTGTAGGAATTTTTAACCCTCCAGCTACCAGATGCTCTCAGATTTCCACTTCCTTTGCTGTCACCCAGAGGACAGCTGACACAAAGGCTACCACCTGCTCCACGTTTTCACGGACAACAGCTCCTACTGAAAGTCACCTCAAGGGGTAAGGCTCTCCCTTCATGAACCTAACCAATAACCCATACAGGTGGGAGCCAGCATGCTTCTTCCAAAAGATGGAGAGGGCTGTTTTTCAGTTTGTTGTTTCAGAACAACCCAAGGAAATTTTGACAGAAATTCATACAATAAAATCCCTTAAACAAACACTGCTAGCGGAATATTAACATCTAAGTGCTTTATTTTTAATGTTAAGATAGACCAACACTAAGGCTGATTTGGAAATCTTAATTTGGACCAGTTGTTTATGTATGTCACAGCAGTATCTTTAATTACGTGCCCAGTACAAGTATTTCCACAGAAACTCCATGCAGAAAGCTCTCAGTGAGGGGAACAGGATGGATCACCCTTCTGCTATGTGGTACAGGGAGAACACAGAGCTGTGAGAAGAGAAATGCTGGTTGAGGAAGCTGAGTTAATTATCCCTGGCAATTAGGTTCTGTACCTGCCACTACAGAGCTGTTCACATGTATAAAAGCCAGTCATGTAAAACAAAACCTCCACACATGGCCTCTGGGCATGTTTTCCCTTCCCCTTGGTCTGCCCAGCCTCAGACAGCCTCTGGACATGCTTAGCCTTCAGCAGCTGTCAGTGAAGCCAGTAAGAGCTGTATTCTGGATGTAAATTCTAACAGCACTACACTTTTTGGAAGCCTCTGACATCTCACTGCAAGCCTCCAAAAAGCAGTGGTCTGATTTGCCTTACACCCCCCCATTATGAAGCTGGATAAAGAGCACCTTAATGAAGTCCTTGGGCAAAAATGTGACTGGACCAGTGTGAGAGCAGAAATGGTGTGGAAGCCAGGAAACAATACACTGGGTGTGGAGAAGAAGTGTCAGAGTCTTGGGTAACTGCTCACTGGCAGGCCTGTGGACTGACACATGGAACCTGGGGAACAATTTCTGTATTTAAGCCTAGGTGCAGAGATGCTGAATGGCAGAGCTAGGCTTCATTCTGGCCTTTCATCTCGAACACTGATTGAACAGTTGTATCACCTTCCAACATTCTAAACCCAATATATATGTTTAACAGAAAAAGCAGCTGAACTTTAACAACATGTTACCCTAAATACAATGCTCTACTTAATTTTTCCCAACTGCATGTTTTTGGTTTGGATTATAGCAGACTGATGAACATACCTGCCTACTTCAGCAAAAACATACTTCACTGCTTGCTGCTCTTCTGCAGCAACCTGCTTCCTAGTCCCCATGAAAATGAACTCTGGGGAAAATGGCTGTATCAGCTCCCCCACTACGTTCACGTGACCTGTTTTACTTTATATAGACCTTTCATATGTCAAGTGGCACGTCACCATCTCTAACTTGGGAGGGTATTTACAGCACCTGTTAATTCATCAACTGGTGGTGTTTCAGTATTGAACTTCACTGTCACGTGGCAAGCCTTGCACAGTGGGAGAGAGTGACTCACTCCTTCCTGGTGAAGCCCCTGAGCTCTGTGATAGCTCCAGTTGGGAAAACTGCATGGCAAACAGGACATGCACTATCTGAATGCAAACACAAAAAGATCAATTGCTTTGGCAGCTTCTACCCCCATTTGAATGTTCCAAATAACAAAAGAGCTTAACAATTGCTTGTAAGTCATGTGGTCCACCATGGGAGAAATGCCTCTTAATTGGAGTTAGGAGTACAGATCTTGCTCCAGATAGACTTTAAGAGAAATCTGACAGAAAAAAAAGGTTTGGTTCTGCAGAATGAGCAATTAGTTGTCCTTGACCAGTACAGCAGAGAAGATTTTATTTGCAAACTTCTGCTTTGAGATTTGAATTGAGAGCATGATTAAAAAAATAAATCCAGTCCTGAATTAAAACACAAGTTAAAGCTATGTGAAAGAACCTATAAATCCATCAAAACACCAGGAAACAATCTTCTGCTCCACAAAGCAGGCAACCACAGACACACAAATCCCGATACCCAACCAACCCTCTCACACACACACGCACACACATACACGCACACACACACACACACACACACACACTTGCTTGCTAATAGAAATGCAGGATGCAGGAGAGAGGTGGAGTCAAACATTTCAGCTTGTACTTCCCCCAATAAATCAATTAATAAATCAACAACGTGGCAAAAAGAATACAATGGGAACAGACAGGCAAAGGGCTAAGGCTATACCCCAGCAGGTGGGGTTTCCCTCCTGCTCTGCGACGTGCTTACCGGAATCCCTAGAGCTTTTAGAATATTCATTTTACACATCGGGCAGGTACGATGGTCTAGCAGCCAGGGGTCTACACAGGACTTGTGGAAAAGGTGCCTGCAATGAAAACCAGGACATCTTAATTCAAATGCACCACAGCACAATTTACCAGTTTGTACCAGATGATTCCAAATTCAGTAAAGGGAGAGTAATTCAACAGGTGCAGTTTGTGACTTCTGCAAGGACTGCAAAACTAAATCCTATGCACACAAGACTAAAATTATTCCTGCAGCATCTCAAGTCCATGAGCAAATTTAAATGTGTTTGGAATAGAAGACAAACAAAATTAGAGAATCAGGGAAAATACACAAAATGCACCAGCAAACCCCACATTCTTTAAATGTTAAAAGCTGTCAGTAAACAAAAGCTGCTTGCTGGTAAAGGTAAAAATCACGTTAGTATTTCTTGTGTTTCTACAGACAAACCTGATTACACATAACTTAAATGTGAAGCCATTGAGGATCTAGTATTTTTCAGGATAGAGGCATAAGGAAATAAATTGGATTAAAAAAAAAAAAAAAGATAATTTTCATTTAAACAGAAAAACCAGGATGACACTTTTAAAAACATTCTCCCTGACTTTGCTGCTCTTTAGAAGCTGCCCATCAGAGAGAGCTCCTACACAATTCTAGCCCTGAAGGAGTTGCTGCTAATCCTGTTCTAGGACTGGAGAGACTGCTAAGCAACAATCTGAGCCACGCAGCTGCTGGGCACCACTTTTCTTAGACATTATTAAGTATCAATACTGATACTGTTAAATATTGATTATATTAAATATAGAGATATTTCGTGCATGTACCTGATGGACAGACTGTAATCTCTTTTGTGAGTGTGTTCTGCTAATAGGAATACTGGGAAACATTTCTTCACCAAAAGGGTAGCCAGACATGGGAACAGGTTGCCCAGGGAAGTGGTAGAATCACCATCCCTGGAGGCATTCAAAAGATGTGTGCATGTGGCACTTGGTAACATGGTTAAGTGCTGGCCTTGTCAGTGCTGGTTTATGGTTGGAATTGCCTCTACAAGGAAATGCAATCTCTGAGAAAGCCAGAATCACCTAATGTACCAAAATAATTCTAAATATTTAAGTGCTACTTATTCAGCTGAATGGGTATTCTGTCACAGCTTCTCTCACACAACAAGCTGCACCTTCAGCTTGATGGCAGACACTGAGGTGCACTTTCACCAACACCGATTTGTAACCTCAGCTCTTACTAACACAGTATCAGCCCACAGACCAGCTTGTTTGGCTTCTGAATGCACTTCAGTGCCGGGGATATACCTCACGAGCGAGAATGAACTTTACACATCAATGTGATGCATGTTCAAATCCAACTTTATTCGAAACTTCTACAGGTATATATACCTTTTTTACTACAGAACACACGTTTCTATATGTAAAGCAATTGGCTCTAGGCTACTGTCTATCACCCTTATTCAGGAGATAATTGGTTAACAGTTAACTCACTGTGTCTTATTGTTGCTAATTGTTAAACTCATTATCCCGGCTTTCTCACCCTGAGCTTATCTCGGTTCCCGTGGCTTTCTTAGCTTTTTCCCAGCCAACTTCTGCACAGCTTAAGTAAACACCAAGTGTTTTATCTACACTCTAGTTACATTTCTGAGACGCTGTCTCTGCACAAAGCGATCCCACACTTCAGTCCTAAGTAACACTAGAAATTCAAAGTGAAAACTGTGTGAAATCGCAGAATCTTAATATTTTTTCACTACAATGGATTTTTTTCCCTCGCTGCTTCTAGAAAAAAAACAAATCCTTTGTGAAACAAAAGCTACATTGCAAATTATTGCATTCCTGTGCTTGGTATCACTTCACACAACCATAGGAAAGGGTAAATCTGTTCTTGGGAGTTCAATCTAGTCTAATTCTATCAGTTGGCTGCAATACTGAACTTTGCCCAACCTCATCTGATGCTGTATGTCAACATGATTAATGCAAATGAAGGATCATGAAGTTTAAACTTGAAGTTTAAACCACTTCTTTACTAAGACTACTAAGGATCACAGCCGTCCTTCCAAACAAGACCTGACTTAATGGATAACAACACTGTATCAGGTTTTGGTCTCTGCCCTGCATAATCATTCCTTCCTTTTATCTCAGGAGGGACATACTCAGCACATCATCAGACAAACATTCTGGAGAGGGGAAAGCACAAGGATACAGTTCTCAGGCATGTGTCATTTTACATTTAAAAGTCCAACCAACAGAATTTCTTGGGTGTGTTAAATCATAGAGGGTGCTGAAAGTCAATGTTTAGCCTTTCAGCTATTTGAAATAATGATGACAATCTTGAAAGAGATTACATCATCAAATTCATAAACAAATATGTTTACTGGCAAACATCTGAATCACGTTTGCGCCAAAATAATCAGAACATTTCCAAAATCTGAGATACTTATTCTCTCAGAAAAAAACTCCAGATTTCCAAAATCTGTTTTGGCTAAAAAGTACATAATTTCTACCAAGACACTTTACCATCGACTAGAAAATCCCTTTTTGTTTCCAAGTTCCAGCTTTGAAAGCCTCAGACTGGGCTTCATTTTACAGAATTTTGTGAGGTTTCTTAATCACCAAAAGCTCAGAACATTCATGCCTTAAAGACTTTAAGAACTGAAGTTCATTACTCCTGAAGTTGCTTAAAGGAAAAAATTCTAAAATAAATCCTAACAATGCCAAGTAATTTAAATACATGACAGATTGTGTCACTTTGCACTTCTCAATACTAACGTAGCACAGTCTATTATGAATCTACTAATTTCAGATTTAGTATGCACAACAGAAGGAACTTGATTATTTGACAGAAATCTACAGAAAAATGGTATGTTATTGAAAAATCAGATAACGATTTGCCTTTTAAAATTTTTGCACTGTGTTATACAATTAGAGCTCTCATAATATCTATTTTGAACATGTACACATTTGTGCAGAGAAGCATGGGGCCAGGCTTTGCAGATTTGGGTTTGAAAGTTTATTTTCTTTGTTACTAGCTATAGCACTATGTACATGCTTATGACTTTTAAAAATTGTCAACTGTTTGATGTCCTGATCCGTTTGTTATCCAAATTCAGGCAAAATAAGGGTCAGCACACTGTAACGTGAGAGAACAATTGCTGTATTTCACCATCACATGGTAAGATAAAGATGTAAAAGGATCAACTGCAACAAAAATCCTTCTCCACTTGCAGTTGTTCTGGCTGATGCAGGTTTTAAATGGAAAGAGAGAACAGAGGCACCACGCATGAGTTCAGAAGTAATGACCCATACAGGGAGAGAGGAGGTGAGATGTTTCAAGCACAGGCTTGGGACATGGCTTTGACAATCAAAGTCAAACCTAGAAAAAACACTGGGGTTTCTTCCTGTTGTGTGCAACCACCAGCACTGCAAAACTGTGTTGATTTGGATGGGTTGAAAAGTTTCTCAAAAGAACTGTAATTGATTAATTGACAGAGTGGAAGCTGAGGAGATGTTGTAACAACCTCATACAAAAAGGCTTTCATAAGGGGAAAGGAAACAACTGCTCTCTACCTCTCCTAGGGATAAGAGGCACAATGATGTGTTTAAACTGCAGCAAGTAAGATGCAGGCTACACAATAAGAAAGGCTGCACCACAGTCAGGGTAAGGAAACACTGCAGTAAATTATCAGGGGAATTTGCAGAGTCTTCATCCTAGGAGACTGCAGAGTGTGTTGGAAAAAGCTCCCAAGAACAACACGTGCACATCAGTGCCCCTGTGCTGTTCCAGAGGTGGTGGCCTCCTGGGATCCCTCCTGTGCTCTTCTGTGACTGCACGTGGCTGTGTAAAGCTCACGGAGCACAGAGAAAGAGAATTTCAAAATGTCAGAGCATTCCATTTACTATTATCTAAATAGCACTTCTTATTGTTTAACTGGTGATTCCTTTTGTTTGAAATGTATTTACATTTTCTTTAAAGCTGCAACTTTAATCACGCCAAGAAAAAAAAGAAGTCATGTCCAAGCTCAGCCCAAAATTATAATAATAATGATTGTACAACTATTCTAAAGCTTTCAGCTTGCCAACAATTTTGAGAAGCTTTTTTTCCAGGTTAGGGGAAACAGTTCTTCTCCCACCTTCCACTCCTAGTCTCACCTATGCAGAGAGAGATACATCCCTAGGGACCCCGAGTAAGAGCATCAGTTGCCTGGATTAGACATAGGGCTGAAGCAGAGGATTGAGAAGGGTTTTAGTGAGAGGCTGAGCAGCACTGTAGTATCCAACAAGAAGGTCTGAGCTTTTAGGGGGACATGTATAGTATTATTGGTTTACTTTTGAGGAAAAAGGAAGGATAAAAAATGATGATGATGGGGGTGAGAAGAAGGAATCCAAGGGAAGAATGTGTGCTATGAAATAATTTACTCAGGAAGCTAATAAGAGAAAACAGCAGTGAAGGAGCCTCTGAAATCACAGTTGTTCACAGAACGAAGGTTCAGGGGAAGAGAATGAGTTGCAGTGGGGTCAGAGAGTGTGTCTATTCATGACAGTAATGAAACAGCCCCCAAAAAAGAGCTTACAAGTAACTCAGCAGAGATAAGGTTGAAAGAAATGCCTTGCCTCTCTGTAGAAATTTAGAAAAGTTAGTAAAAGGCACACACTGGGAGCAGCAGCACCAGTAACTTCTCCAAAGCTAGAGCAGGAAAGACAATGGTGTTTTGAAGCTGGAGATGGAGGACCAGCAGAATGAATTAGGGCTGTGACAAGAGATGTCACTCTGGGAACAACAAACTTGATTACATCTGATCTTGTATCAGTGCCCTCAAAGACAACTTCAGCGATGTTTGCTACCATTAAACATAAAACCAGCTGCAAGTCAACAATTTTTTTTTTTAACCGTCATTCCTTATCTATTTAATACACTCTGCAGAGTGAAGTTTATTAATACAGCCAGTTATGGGAGCTGCCTGAAGAGGACAGAGAGGAAGAAGCACAAGTTCACTGGAATTCTCCTCCTTGCTTTCCAGAATGGGGTACATAACAACAGGCTACCCTAGTGCCAGCAGAAAAGAAGACATTTGGGGAAACAGCCCAAAGCCTAGTAAACATGTATCTGTTTCACTTCAGAGCTCATCCACTGCAATACTGACCAGTGGACTTTTGGTAACCAATTTCTTAAGAGATTCAGGCTCCACCAGTCTTAAAAAGCAAGCTCAAGATCTACAGGGCTTTATACAGAGCATGCTTGCTTGTAGTGGCTCTCCCAGTACTACCTGCACGACAGGGCAGCACCTTTCATGTGCAACTCTTGGGGTGTATTTGGCTTTGCAGATAAAACGTTCTACACCTCAAGCACCTCCCTGGTAGAAACACTAAGGTTAGGCAGCACTGGTGTCATCTCCTGCTGGCTTCTGTGAGGCTTGGTGACACGCCAGCCTCTTATTAAACAGCAGTCTAATGAGGTTCCCTATTAGAAACTGCACATGGTTTAAGTGAGGATGCTGGAGGAAGAAAGCGACAGAGTCTGTAGGTCGTTATCAAGATATAACACACTCCTACTCACTTCACAGAGACAGAAATTAATTCTTTTCTTTTTTTTTTTTTTTTTTTTTAATGAGGAGACAAGACTGACAAGAGCAAGAAAGAATCATGACTGTGATTTCATGTTTCAGAAGTTCAAACACATATGAACACGTAAAACACTGCCCTCACAATCTGTATAGCCAGAAAGCCAGGGTTTGTGAAGTAGCTGCTTGAGAAAGATGAGTTTTTATAGTTCCAGACTGCTGAGGTTCCAACTGTGAGTATTTTACAAGACAGTTCTGTGGCTTCTACCCTTTTAGCATGAGTCATTTTCTAGGCGACCTTTTAAGTCAGCCAAGAATTGAACACCACCTGTTAACTATGTGTTTCCTATTGACTCTGCTTGACTCAATGCTGTGGATGACAAAGTCTTATTGAATTATGAGGTGACACACAAGTGAAAGCTAAAGCTTAGACATATTTTAAGATGTTGTATAACTACCTCCAAACACTGCCTATCTCTATCATGCAAAATTTCCAAGCTTTATTCTGTTTCTATGCAAACAGGCTTCATGTCAAAACAAAGTCCATATTTTCTGGTTATTTCTCATTTTTCTGTATTTCTGCTTCACGAGATGATGTGTTTGTGTCTGTTTGTAGAAAAAAAAAATAGTTCACATGCAATTTGTCATTGTGGGAGATTTACAGTAGGTCAAATTTATGATTAATCTGTTGCTTTTTGTTTGCCATTTAGTGATGACAGTAAACAGATTTAATGAGCTGCATGAACTAACAGAAATGGACAGCTTGTAACATTCAAATATCTACTAGGGCACAATATAGCAGGAAAATAAAGAAGTATTTTGGTTTCTCAAGCCAGTGAATGTGATGCAGGAGAAGAAAGAAGCTCTATTAAAAGAAATAAAACCCTCTGCTCTGTATGTATAGCACCTGAAATTCCTACATCTAGGGAAATCAAACACTTGCTGTTGCTCTCCTTGGGGAACCACTGTTCGTAGGAAATTTCCTAAGAAACTGATTTCCTTAGAGAATCCTTTATTAGCTAACACTCCACAGATGACAATAAAATAGCACAAAGATGAATACAGCTGTTAGGGGTGGCAAGGGGCTGTGCTCCTGTCACATCACTATGAGTGTATGTTTTGCATGGGATGTGTTCACACTAGGCGAAAAAAGGAGAAAGAATAAGCTGAAAAGCTCTTCTTCTCATTTTGCTTTACTGTTTCTACTCAGCATATCTCTTTTTATAGCTGGGGATTTTTTGGACAAAAGTCATCCCTTTCTCAGTGCCTGGACATGGCCCAGGACAGCAAAAGAAGTAGCACCCTGGGGAGCAGAAGCCTGCTCTATCCCTGGCTGTTGTGGCCAGGGTTCACCTTGAGGGCAGAAGCAAATTCTCATAAGGCATTTATTCTGGACTGAATAAGAAAAACAGTGAGAAAAACAGAGAAATCAAAACCTTTAGTGTAAAAATTCTACCAGAGACTTTGTAATAGGTCCAGATCAGACAACATTTCTGACTATCATACTAAACCCTCAGGGTCTCACCACCATTAATATTACTTTCACTTCACATTGAATGAAGAGGCATTTCAGATATCTTTACCAACAGACTTGAATAGATCAAAATAATAAACTCACCCTTCTCCAGCTCTCAGGTAATCTCATTAGCACGAAACTGTGAGAACAGATATAGTCTTGAAGTAGAGAAATTATTAGAGCTAAAAGCACATACAACTTACCTGCAAGGCAATATCCTGACAACATCATTGGGCTTGTAGCCTTCGATACAAACAGCACAGTTATCAAAGTCTGGCTCAGTTTCCTACAGGAAAGAGAACATTCATAATTTTCATTTTTTTAGTTTGTTAGCTAATCTCTTCATACAAGAGCCTATGTGGCAAAGTGAAACAGTCACCGAAGAAGATTGCAAAACCACTAATGCATTTCAGGACCAGCAAGTCAGACATTCCCAACAAGCTGGAAACTTGCACTGGGAAGCATGCAGATTTAGTTAGCACATTTTAACTTTAAGGATTTTATACATTTTTATTGAATCACCCTCTCTACTCTGTTACATACATAACTTTCTTACCAGCGTTCCTCCCCCTCTTGAAGGACACAGTAGATAAATAAGTAATTGCCATTTCTGTTCTGCCTCGTTGTCCCAGAGGTCTGAAGGAATCCTCAGCACCGAGTTTCATTTAGTAATGAGCATTTTGAAAAATTACCTTGTCACCTTTCCTGATTGTTCTGACTTGCAGCTTGCTGATTGCCTTCTTTGCAGCATCTCCAAGCCGGCGCTGCAAGAGAAAATTTGATCTTAAGAAAAGAGCAACTCTTCATGCAGAAACCATCACTTCTTCTCCCTACGCTTCTTAGTAATTTGAAATGACTGTACATGGAACAGGAGAGTGTAGAAATATAAACATAATAATTCATAAGGCCACAGTAGGTGTTCTAGGCTTGCTGGTAACCCAGAGCAGATGAGGCAAAGCTACTCTGATAGAATTCCAGTGGAGATTGCACATGAGCCCCTCCTGGCACTACTCTATAGCAGTGAGTAGCAACACATGTACCAAGTCCACTATTTGGGTATCCTACTTCTTCCCTCTCTTTTTTTAATGATGCTTTAAATAATAAAAATACTGGGCAGTAAGCACAGTGAACACTGAACTTTACTCTTATATTGTTTCATAACTAGTTCATGATCTTCAGCAAGATGTAAGTCCTGAAAGTGAGCCGTTAGTTTCTCAACCACAAAAACTGAAAAATCTCTCCTGTTGCTTTTTTCCTGCAATACAGAGTTGCCTTCTTTATAAAAGCAATGAAAAGTACAAAAACGAGGTGAAAGCATCTGCAGTTTCTTGTAGGTAAAGCACTGTATAGTCCTGCAGTAACATCCTAACCACACAAACCCATTTGCTCATTCTTCCCCTTTCTATCTTTCCTCCAGTGGACCATAAATTGCTTACCATGTGACATTTCTGACTGTTCTCCCATATTTCCAAAACACTGTTATTGTGCTCCCAGGGTCACAGCCACTCAGGATTAAAGTATGTAACAACAGCCTGATGCAGAACACCCTGTTCTCAGACACTGAAGATGGACATTTCTGCCTCTTGCAAGAGGCTGTGAACATTGTGGGGCAGTTCATACAATCACTGCTCAGCATCTGCATCCTGTGCTATGGAGCCTGTCCCTCTACCAGTGCTCCAAGGACTTGGCTGCTCACTCATGCTAACCCAACAAGGCCATCTGGAGACACACTCACAGGCTGGAAAAGTCTTTGAGAGGTCATGTACTCTGACCCACCCCCTGCTCAAGGCTGGGTCAACTTCAAAGTCAGAGCTGTGTTCAGTCAAGTTCTGACTATCTCCAGGAAGGGAGATTTCACAACCTCTGTGAATAATTTGTTCCAGTGCTTAACCAATCTGTCTTTTTCCTTTACTAAACACACTAATGGAATTTCCTTTGCTCTAATTTATGACCATCACCGTGCACCTCCAAGAAGAGGCTGATTCTGACTCCTCTCCTATCACCTGTTATGCAGCTGAAGGCTGGAAAGCAGAGACCTTGCTCCCCTCTCAGCTTCACCTCTTCTCAGCTGCCATGTGCTCCTGTCCCCAGACCAGACTGGTGACCCTTCTCTGGGCACTCCCCATATTTTTCATGCCTCTCTCATACAGTTTCAGGCAGCAACACCTACTCCAATGTCTTCTTGTCAGCTTTGTAACAGTTCATAATACAGCGCATCCCAATTCGCCAGCACTTGAACTCTTCCCTTCACCTCCTCTCCCTATCCATGTTTCCAGCCATGTGTTGTTTCACAGGAGAGAGACTTAAGGCCTTTGGTGACTCAGAAGACATTCAACTTTCCTGGCTGGGAGCACCGCCTGTGCTGGAGTTCAGAGGGGTTGGTCAGCAGGAAGCGTTTCCAGCTGGAGGAGATGATGGCACAAGGCCAAAAATGGATGGAAGCTGGAGGTAGTTTGTAAATTGAGGCCTAATCATCATACAGTTATTACTAATAAATTACCAGTTTGTTGTCCAGATTCAATTAAAATGACAGAATTAAATCTACAGAGTAAGCTTATTGAATTGGAAAGACACGGAAGCTGACAAAACGCATTCAACAGTGAAAACAGAGAGCAATTTCAGATCTGGCTGAAGAGATGAAAACAGTCTTGGCTATCTTATGAGATTTACATATGAGCTTTTCAGCATAAATAATTATTGCATGTGAGGAAGTATCTTGCAGTTATACAACATCTCTTTCTGTGGTCCATTTTGCTCACAGTTTCCCTTAAATAAAGGGATCAGATGAGAGTTGGAAACATTTCTTGCCAGCTATTTGGTTCAAAGACAGACAGCAAGACAAGAGTCATTATGTCCTGTTTCAGAAATTGCTTGTGATTCCTTTTTATCACTAGTGTTACTTAAATGAATTAAATGTTTCACTTCTTTTGTGCACATTCTTGAAGGGGAAGGGACAAGATTAAAAAACTCATGTACATCTTTGATCTGCTTGTTTTCATGTTTGCTTTCTCTTATCTATCATAAATAGACAAGTTCATGACTTACATGCAAATGAGAGTAATTTAGTTTCTCAAAGAACAGGACAATCTTGGAGTAAAGTCATACTTTCAAAGGATTCTCCCATTTGAATGCAAGCCATGCTATCAATAACCAATGATTTTGCCTAAAAGATAAGAGGCATTACAATAGTATAAGGGTTTAAAGTGAGGCTTAGAGATTTACAATCATAAATCTCATAATCTCATTAGCAAGGCTGCAACATTAAGGACTGGACTGGAAGGAGTCAAGCATATCAGATGCAGGGGTCTTGTGGAGATGGTGATGCTGGTTAAAAAGAAAGGACAGTAGCATGGAAAGCATCACTTCTGTGCTCCTGAAGAAGTAAATGACCATAAATGTTACAGAAGAAAAATTACAGTAAGTTCTCTCTTTGTGGCCTTACTGAACTATCACCTCTGCAGGGAGGAGATCACCTGGTGTATTGTGCAAAATGAAGTGCACCATCAGGACAAGGTATCAGACACATCTGTCCACAGATAAAGTTTGCAGACTCCATTATGGGAAGCATCTTCCCAAAACTGCTTCAAAGATTGATGTTTCTGTTCAACGGCCCCAAACTCTCAAAGCCACAGCCAGCAGTCTTCCTTCTCAGATAATTGCTCCACATGCTGACAGTCACATACTAAAGATTAACCCAGGATGCACAAGATGCTCCCAAACCCCAGTGCAATCATCACCTGCTCTGGCTTTCACTATCCTGCAAAATTCACGAAGCCCACCCAGTTTTGAAATGACTTTGTACAAAACTTCCTCTTAACAAAAAAATCAATGGAAAGAAATGACATGGAAGAAATATGGTAAACAAGTCTGGCACTTGGAATATCATCCCCTCGTCATCTTCCCATCTCACAAAGAACAAAAAGAGAACTCTACTATTACTGGTGAAATATGATATCTGACACACTGACAGGGTTGATTTTTTTGTTGTTGTTGTTGTTGTTAAGTCTGTGTCCTGGCTGTTACAGGGCTGTGACAGCAAGTCACATTTTGCTGAATTATCTCTGGCACTTGAATATTCTGTGATTTTGATTCTGCAGTTGCTATGTAATTCAAAATTGATCCTAATTAGCTCTGCATTGTGATGCTTCTTGATGCAAACAATTCCCACAGTTTTTTACAAACTCTCTCATCTTCAGGGGGGCTCCAGGAACAAGCTGCTGAGGAAACAGACTGCCTATGCATTCCTTACACAAATTTATACTCTTCATATCAAAAGGAATATTATCAGGGCAACCACTTGCTTCCTGAACATCTTGTTAGGTCAGAAAAAAAACGTTCATCCATGTGAATATTACTACCCATGTTTATGTACTTCCATATGTACTGTACAGTTGTCTGTGCTAGAGGTACTCTTAAAAATTAAATATGGTAAAATAAAAATCGATATCTAACCATGTTTGTAGCTGACACCCTGGCTGTGGGTGCACAAGCCCATAATGGAAGACAGTTTTGTGCTCTCCTGCATTAATTCCCAGACAAGTTGGGACAAACAGGCATGGGTATTCAGCAAGAATCCTTGAAGTGCTGATTCTCCACTCACCAAAAGCAGGCACCTAACTGGAGGGAGCTGTGTCTTGCATCTGGCACATGACCCTGGATTTTGTACACCTGGTGAGGAAGACTGAGGATGCAGATGTGCTATGTCCAGGTTTCATCTCACTGTGGAGTCACAGGAAATGATTGCAAGACGTTTTTCAGTCTTTCTAGCTGACTCTTGCTAACTGGACTCATTCCTTTTGGATTTACTGCTAGCTCAGAAACTTATGCTGTGTGCAGGCAGGGAAGTGGACCTGGAAAGGAGGGTCCCCAGATAAAAAAAGACTAGACAAAGATAGTTATGAGGCTTGACAAAAGGATGTCTTTCATGAACAGAAGACATAGTTGCAATGGGTCAGCTTGGAAGAGGCACAATGGAAGATAATTTAGAGTGACCAAAGAAAGATGTTCTGAAATCTTGCTTTCATGTAAAACTAAAACACCCCTCCTGCTTGGAGATAACAGCTTTTTCTGCTAATCATGGTTTGGACTCAGCCATGTTGTCCCACTCCCTCAGCACAGAACCCAGACTACCAATCCATAGGAGGATGAACTGCCCCTGACAGCCACTTCAGTATGAGCCAAACCTCTGCAGGGCACGCAAGGAGCACGGTAGCAAGGAGGCAGGCATAGGTTCTTATTTGACCTGGAAAACACAGGCACTCACAAGCCCTTGTTTTAAAACAGTGTGACTTTAAATAACTCAGGTGACAAAATTAATGTAAACGCTTTAAAAAAATTATTTTAACTGATGTCTAATAAATGAGCCAGTTTTGCACACTTTCAGAAGAGGGCAGTCAGTCTGCACAGTTAAAATTCACCACACTGTGGGGTAGGAACTGATGGCACAACTTTCTCCCAGTAGACCAGCTGGCTCCCCCTTCACCTAATGCTCTGTTTGTGCAAACATTTCAGCTCACGGATACACTTTAGCCTGAACGCATCAAATACAAAGAGAAGGAAGCATCCTTGCTAAAGTTAGTCAACAAGGAAGGTGTTTAGAACCCCTGCTAGGCTCCTCCAACAAGCAAGCACAACACCTTCATACAAACAGATATGTCCAAGTTAAAAGGGTAAAAACTTTTGAGTGCAATGACAGAAGAACCCTCCTCCAGCAAAGCGGCATAAACACTTTTTCTTTGTATATATCTGACTATACAAGATACTAACACAGAAATCTATGATCCCATCCTTGTGTTACAAGAAAATGTGTCAAAGGAAAAAAAAAAAAAAAAAGATCCAACTTTATGAGGAACAGAGAGGAACCCTCATGGAAAGGCCAAGAGCAAGATGAGCTCTTCTGAATTACCTACATCATTATATTCCATAGCCAGGACTAAAAGAAACAAAACAAACAAGTCACAGTAATCTGCTAACACAAACTGTTGAGTTTTGGATACTGCTACCATTTTTCAGATGAAAAGAGCTAATAGAGAGATTAGATGTCAGACAAAACTGTATGATGGAACTGCAAGAAGACGTTCTAATTTGTCTCATATTATTGTGCAGTTGTGGCAAAAAAAAATTCCTAGGAGGCATGTCTTCTTATTCTTCTGAAGAACAAAACTAGTAAAATATAACAGTTATTAAAACCTCTCCACACGATAACTGCTTGTGCACACATTACTCTCATTCAAACTTTGGAAAGAAAATACTGAAAAGAAAATTTGCTTCAACATATAAACCTATCAATTCCAAACTACAGTAAATTACCTGAATGAGCTTCCTGTTTTGCTGAGTTTCATGTTTATCTATGTCTATTTACACTGCTAATCTGCCTGTATAATTACTTGATTGAAAGCACACTTACACACACAAATTAGGCACCCATGTGCTTCTGCAGACAAAGCATCTAAAAATTATCACAGCCGCTAGAGTCACAGCAAATCTGCTGCCAATGATGTTCAAATTCCAGCTGGGATAGTCTCATTCTTGCTATCCAAAATTTCAGACCGTATATTTAAAAGGAAAATATATTCCTTCTGTCTGTAAATACAGAGCAGCTGCACTCAATCTCAGAGGAAGCCTGAATTTCAATTGGTGAGGGCCAGGGATTCCTACAATCAAGTAAATGTTACACAGTGTGTGGCTACACTTCTCTCTACAAGATGATGATGAACACTCTCAATTTTACCTTTTCTGCAGAATAAGCAAGGAAACTCTCCTGGCCCCAACAGTAATTTATTGAGGGTCCAGAAACCTCTCTGAATTACAGTGCATTTTTACCCTGCATTAAAATGGTTATCTCCTCAGATTTCATACACTGATAACATTTTCTAGTGTACCATTAGAATGAAATGTAGAAGCCTCGGCTTTCCAGTTCTGCTGATGTTGAGATAGTTGTATCCAGACAAGTACAGATTAAATTTATTATTATTACTGCTATTATTATTCCCTGCTGAACTACCATAAAGATGGACAGTGCTTTATAAATTCAGAGCTCAGGACTCAGGGCTCATTCCCACTGCTGAGTTCTCTCCAGCCCTATAGGTTTTGTATCTCTTTCAAGGGGTTTGGACAAGATGCCAAAACCAATAATGACATTTAATAACACTGGTGGCTATCACTTTGGCACTTCTATGTTCAGTGATCATTGTCAAATGAAGAGGGACATGTTTGCCTTTCAAGCCCAAGAACCTTCTAAAGAAGTATTAAAATGAAAACACATTCTGTTCTTTCTTATGGTGAACCTTTTTTTAACACACAGACATTCACATACCTCACTGTATTTTAGTCATCATTTCGATCTCAAGGGTTGTTGGTTATATACATTGCTATGCTATGTCACTTGGCTATATGTACCAAACCAATATCTCAATTAATAAACATCATTAACTTTCTGTCTATTTCTTGTGTATTTTGCATGGGAAAAACCTCATAATATATATACATTATTGATTTTTACCCTGACTCTCATTCACATTGACAGAAGTCCTGGCTTTTCCCAGGCACAGGCATTTTTATATCCCTATCCTTCTCACTTTCCTGTTTGTCTGTTTTCACCACACATTCATAAACTTCCTCAACTTTTACTTCTAAGATGAACCCCACGGGGGTTTTTTTGCAAACACAAACAGTTACTCCAGCCCTGCTCACCTGATTTCTGTCTCTGGCATTTGCGTAGCGGAATCGCTGGATGTAATAGAAGACCAGCCACGCCAACGAGATGATCATCAGCACAATGAAAGAGATGGAGACGAACACCACAGAGGTCCGGCTGACGTACTTCTGCAGGTTGCGTGTCCCGATGGTTATGTACATCATCACAGTAATGTTCCTCTCCAGGAGGCTCACTATCTCTTTTCCTTTGGGTTCAGGAATCATTATTGTTACAACATCTTCTAAACCTATCAGACAGAGAGAGAGAAAAGGAACCTTAGGTAAAACAAACGATCACCAAAAGGCAATCATAGAGTCATAGAATATCCCTGAGTTGGAAGGGACCCACAAGGATCATTGAAGTCCAACTCCTGGCCCTGCACAGGGCCATCCCAAGAATGCCACCATGTATGTGAGAGCATTGTCCAAACACTTCTTGAGCTCTGTCAGGCTTGGTGCTGTGACCACTGGCCTGGAGAGCCTGTTCAGTGCTCAGCCACCCTCTGGGTGATGAACCTTTTCCTGATATGCAACCTAAATCAGCCCTGACTCTGCTTCACTGAGCTGTTCCCTCAGGTCCTGTCACTTGTCACCACAGAGCAGAGATCAGTGCCTGCCCCTCTGTTTCACCTTGTGAGAAAGTTCTAACTGCAATTTGGTCTCCCCTCAGTCTCCTCTCCCTCAGACTGAACAAACCAAATGACCTCAGCCACTCCTCATACAATTTTCCCTCCAGACCCTTCACCACCTCGCTGCCCTCCTTTGGACACTCTCTAACAGCTTAATATCTTTCTTACCTTGTGGTGCCCCAAAACTGCCCAAAACATCCAAGGTGAGGCCACCCCAGTGCAGAGCAGAGCAGGACAGTCCCCTCCCTCGCCTGGCTGGTGATGCTTTGCCTGATGCCCCCCCAGACACGTTTGGCCCTCCTGGCTGCCAGGGCACTGCTGCTCATATTCAACTTGCCTTCAACCAGGACCCCCAGAATGTATTGTAATGTAGAAATGTGCCAGAAACAACAGCATATTAAAATCATCACAAAATGGCATTTAGAAAGCTACAAACTGGGGGAGTTTGAAGTCAGAGAGTGATGCTGGGGATTCAGAATTTCAGCTGAAATCCCAGGGAATCAGCCTGCATGTTGTTAATCCCATGGCTATTTGTATTTTGCCTGTGGGTGGAGAAGAGAGCACAGCTTGTGTCAGGACATTCATGGAGGTGGGAAGGGATTGCTGGGCCACAAATGGAGGTGTCAGAGTGCACCAGTGCAGCACTGTGTTCTAGTCTTTGTGGCCCAGCTCAGACGTTTCTTTACCAGAAATCCCTGGGAGATATAAACCAGAATTTCAAATGTATTCAGATGCTAAAGACCATGAGATGCTCAGCAGGACTTGGGATACACAAAAGCCGACAGGGAGGTTGGCGTTCAGCAGAAAATGCTAATTGTGGGGGAAACCATAAAATTCTGCTGGGTGTCTGGAGCCATTGGAAGTACTGAAATAGCTGGGACGGGCTGCTGCTACTCATGTATAAAACCTGCTGCAAAGCTGGGAACTGAACCCTCCTCTCTCAAGTCCAAGTGCAAACATCACTACTCTTCCTCTTCATAACACTTTCCTGTCTGTCAATGAGTAGGGGGAAATCAATACTTGGGCTGAGTCAAGAGTTTTAGATAACCATGATCAGTAACTTAACCCTTCTGCTGATACTCTTCCACAAAGCATTAATAATTTTCAGCTATTTACCTTTATTTAAAGAGTCCACCTTTAGCGGTCAAGATAAATCTAGCTTTGCAACTCTTCTGATCCCTGTTTATGACAAAAGGCAAACATTACCCTAAGAGCCTAGGAAGAATTTGCCAAGTCTCAAAGTGCCTGAAAAGGGCACTGGTGCCATGCCAGTAATTTTCCTGCACTCAGTAAGACAAATTGTCTAGAGCCCCGTGTAGCTGCTCATGTGGGTTCCTTTGTTCTTGTCCCTTTCTTTAAAGGGAATAAAAATTTAAAATTTATTCTACAGGAAAACCAAAGCAACAACCTCATACGTAGCCAAAAAGAACCCACTGTGAAAAATTCCACAGGCAAAAATACTGACATGAATTTAATCAACTGTTTCCAAAACCCACCATTTAAACCCACTCACTTGTCCAGTACAGACCTTTAACATCCTCTTCAGTACAATCTGGAACACTGTATGAATATTACCTGATAGTCTACGAAAATGGAGATGGAGACAAACTCATTTTCAGGAGAAAATATAGGTAGTATCTTAACTCTTTAATTATCTTGAGTCTGCATTTCTTTAAAAACTTTAACATGTTTACTTATGTTTTATTAAACTATGGTTAATATAGCTTTGATATATTTCTGGAGATATGACATTTTGCAAATAAATAACCACATTAATTTGTAGAATTCTGATATTAATATTTCTGTAATAATAAAACAAGCACCCCACAGTAATGTCCTATCTTTCTTTAAGAGCAAAGTAATTAAAGAGAGGGAGAAAAACTTTGTGATCTCCTGCACAGATTTAACCTCATTCCTGTTTTTCATCACCTGCCCTTTCTGATTAAGCAACAGTGCAGCTTTCTGGCTTTAGTTCATGGTGGAAACATAACTGGTTCTGAATAGAAGCACAAGCACACGCCTCCCTTCTCTGCTCTCACCTCCTTACACACCTCTGACAGGGAGAAGGCCTCCTATCCTCTGCCACCTTGAACTTAGGGCCTTTTAAGATGCTTTAAAACACACAGCAAATCTCACTAAGCAAATCACCACAGATAAATACTGTGTTTTGAAATGCAAAGCAGAAGACACAGTCATTGCAAGAGGAAAAGCTGCTGGTTTTATTTATTCAAGCCCTTAATATACTCCAGTTTCAGGCTATATGGTTATTTTCTTGGAAAGCATTGCCACTTGGAATGAAGCAAATGAAAAAAATTACCAAATGGGTAACAAATGATAATCAGGATTAAAAAACCCAAATTATTGAGTATATGATCATTTTTCCAGAACATTACAGAGAATGTTATTTATCAATCATGTCATTAAACTACATTTTTATTCTCAACTATGCTCAATATTGGGAAGATAATAAAAAAAGGAAAGTAATTTACTTATCTTTTCTCCCTTATAAAACAAGATGTTTGTATTATCTCTGTTTCACACTAGAAGCTCCAACATGCATTAAATATATACAAATTAAAGAAGAGAAATAACGTCAGGAGGCATCACTGTTGGAGATGCATTTTTATGCTCAAGTACACATTTGTTCAACAGACTCAAAGAAGAGAAAGTATCTGGTAACATATTCTGATGCTTCTCTGGCGAGTTAAATGCTACCCATGCCTTTCATTAGACACACCCACAGTGGGAACTGCATTTTGTGGCACTCTGGTTCCCTAACACACTTCTTTTCTTTTTCTGGCCAAGATTAATGCAGAGTTTGACATGAATTTTTAAGCAGCTGTCAAGATGAATCAGAGATTCATAAATCAAAGGTATTCAGGCTGCAGTGAATGGATTTTTTTTCTTCCTTTTTTGGCTTAGGAAACATTTAACATATCAGTGCTCTCTCCTTATGAGCCAATAACCAAATAAGAAAGGTAGAACTTACAGGCATGTGGGATGATTTAAGTCCCTTTAACTTGCTGGGCAGAGAAAACATGCTGCCAGTCTTCAGGCAGCTATTCCACTTCTGCATCCTGCACCCAATGGCATTATGCAGAAGGGCCACTGGCACAGCCATCAGTGGGTGCTAAACTGGTCCTGGCATTGCTGGAGAGCTGTGTCCAGGCCCAGCTTGTTTCCCAGTCACTGGGCCAAGCGTGTGGCTCTGTGGCTAAACCCCCAATGGCACAACAGCAGCACCAAGCTGTGGCTACTCTGCTCACTTACAAAGAGTTGCTCTGGAATCAACAGGGAAGATGGAGAGCAAGACCGTGGCAGGTGCCAGCCACCCTCTGACACAGCAATGAAGTCAGAGTGCTTTCAACAGCTACAGATGCTCACTTTGGAAAAATGACCTGGAAGACCCTCTCCAAACCTTCCCCCTTCACACAGTACTTGGCTATGGAAACTCATTTCAGCTGGTTTGCTTTCACGCAAAAATTGCAAACCTCAAGGGTAACAGTCTATTCACTGGTGTCAGAGGAGAAGACTTCAGTAACAACGGCTTGTAGAAGAAATGAACAGGTTTTACATCCTGAAGATGTACATAAATTCTACACCTTGGCCACAGGCTGTGCTTACAAACCTGTGATATTTCTTGATTCTGCTCTGGGAGTTTCAAGGATGACACCGAACTCAGTGCTCTCCTCTCCTCATTAGCAGTCAGGCCCAGCAGTGGCGGGCTGCTGCTTTAATCCTTTGTCAGTTTTTGATGGAAGCTCTAAAAAGTGGTGTTTCTGACACATCTTGGAATAGGCAGTTTAATTCCTCATGCTCGGCAACAGCCAGAAGTCAGTCAGAGAAATTAATTGAATTATTTGAATAGAATTCCAATTTGGGAGGCATATAGAGTCTTCTCTAAGAAACCGGATCAAGATAGAAATGAAGATTTCTCTTATGTTGTAGATCAAAATCAAGCGCTGAAGCACTTCCTTTCACAGATTTTGCAAGTGAAAATTCAAACGCTATTTTAGAGTTCAGAAATTGCCCCGAGACTGCTCAGTCCTGCTCAGACCCCTGGAATAGAAACCTTGCAGGAAGGTACAAGAACCTAAGTGACTCTCTTCCTTTACTTCTTGAAGAAGCAATTTCATTTTAAAGAATCCATTTCAGTAACCGGCAGCTACTGTAAGAAAGCAAAACAAACTCAAATCTGAAGCATTTGGCATCCCACCCGTGCCCAGCTCCAGAGCCCCACCCCCCCAGGCTCAGCCTGCGCTCCGTGGGTGCTGCCAGCCCCTTGCAGGGTGAGTGGGGGGTTCAGCAGTGGTGCTGATGCTGCCTGTGAGCAGGACTCACTGTGCTGCCAACCAGCTCCTGTTGCTTCCTGCAGCCCTGTGAATGGATTTTATGCCACGATCTGGATGATGGGTAATATTTTAAAGCAAATTTGGAGCAAAGCAGAGATATTTTTATAAGAATACTTTTTTTCTCCCCCTCCAAAACAGCAGCGCAGCTGAAAAATTATTACTGAAGAGAATGAAAAGGACTCCATGGTGAAGGTGCTGTAGTTGTGATTGTCTAAGCTATAGCCAAGAATGGTCTGTTTGGCCATTAGAAGATACTACTTTTTGCTACAGATCTTGTTCTCTTTGAAAACAGTATTGCTTTATAATTGTGTTTGGCTTCTTTACAATGAAGTTACAAGGGAACTGGTATATAGGTTAATCAGATGGCAATTCAACTGAATTTTAATGCCATGTAAATTGTTCTGCTATAACAGAATCATACAATTATAGAACGGTTTGGGTTGGAAGGGACATTAAAGATTACACAGTTTCAATTCCCCTGCCACGGGCAGGATGCCATTCACTACATCAGGTGGCTTTGAACTACTATCTTCATAGTTGCAACAAGGGTTCCAAGTCTTTAAGACCATCCACTGAGAGTTCAATCTCAGTTCATTTATTCTATATGGTGCAATTATAAATGGATTAGAGTATCAGCTGATACCTCTTTTTCTCCTTAAACGGAAAAAAAGGCAACATAGGCTTAGATTACATTTCTGTGCACTCAAAAATTACATTTGAAAATTAAAGCATTATTTCAGAAAATCTGATTTCTGAGCATCATCCATTTCAGGGAAGAAGGAGCATAATATTGTTTAAACAACATCCTAGACACTCACGAAGGCAAACTGGGAAGCATTGCAGTACTGGTAAGAAATCAAGTTGGGCAAAAGGACTGTCCCCTGCAGGAACTCTTCTCTATTGGGCATTCACGGTATTGGTCTCAAACTGAAGCATCAACAAATGGTACTATAGAAAAAAGACTGGCAAGAGAAGAGCAATACAGATTATGTGACAGTAATGCATACATAGCCAACAAATCATGTATCACAGGTGAAGTAACTACAGACTGTCATCTATAATCTCTTGCATAAACTGCCTTAATGCCAGAGGACTAGAAAGGACACCAATTTCTAATGAGGTTTCATAACACATATGGGCAGCTACAGATCAGGCTGGTCAAAGTTTTTCAGTGAGGTTCCTCACCTAAGGCTCCTAAGCTCAAACGGCAGCTCTGATTAAAACAGGAAGGACATCACATGAGAAAATTAGCAGTTAGAACACAGGATCTAGGTGCTCAAAACATCAGAGAGGAACTAAGCACAAAAACAATCCAGGGACCACAAACTGCTGGAGGCTACGAGATCCATTCTGGGGAGGCAGGATTAAATATTCACCCTGTGCTTAATCTCTTTTCCAAGCAACTGCTGTTCGCCATTATGAGAAACACCAACTGGGACAGATGGATTTTTGGTCTCAAAGCATAGATTTGTTTTTACACTAACTGGAAACTGAAAGTTTCAATTCCTCTGGAGATAATAAAGGTTAAGTCAAGTCACGACACCAAAACAACAGGGCTGAAGTCAGAGGCCTGATTATGTCAAGAAGTCCTTCTCTGAGCCGGAGTGGGAAAACTATACCTGTTTCTGTGACTAGTGATGAACAAGAAAGGACTGGGGCTGAGACAGGCGTGCCTCTTGCTTCTCAAAGCCCCATTGAGGGTTTAACCTAAGGCAGAAGGGTCATTTGGAGGCTGGGTTCGTGACTCAGAGCTTGGCACTGCATTTGTGAGCATCAAGTCTTCATGTTCCATTACAGGGGTGTGAACGCAGCATAAAGCACAGGAAAGCAGCAGCAGACATGGGGTGTACCCACTGACCTGGAGACAGACTGCATCCCACATCACCCCCTGTGCCGACCATCACACCTGGGGTCCTGCAGATGGCTCGTCCACCTCTTCTCTCAGTGCTCATCCCAGAAGGGTATTACTGTCACAGGGGCAAGGGGTTGGTGAGGTTTTGGGCAGAACTTCACCCTACAGTGTGGGAAGGCAGGACGCAGAAGTCTTTACCCACCCGCTTCTGGGACCCACAGGCACTGCCAGCCCCTAGGTACCCCCACAGAGCAGTCCCTCTGCCCCTGCACCCTGTCAGGTGCTAAAACTGAGACCCACTAAGCACAGAGAGCTACCCCCTTCCAGGGTGTCCAGCCTAAGAGGAAAAAAAAATGCAGAAGACCAGAAGCAAAGACAGCCCAGCGGCACGTAGCCCTGTGTTTACGGGTATCAAGCTACTGAAGTTATCACAACGTTTCACCATATCACCTTTTTTCTTCTTTACTCTAGAGCCCTTGCTTTGCAATGACGTAGGTACTTTCATCTCCTCCCACCCGTATTTCCAAATTGTTTTCCTTCTCTGTTAAAAAGCACAGAGATACTTCCTTCAACTTACCCCTCTCCCTCATTTCCCGCTTCTCCTTGGCACCGTTAGCACTGCCTTGGTCCTCTGCCCATCTTCCAAAACATTTAACTATAAATCAGGTTTCCTTTAAAAGGCAAATGAAGCAACCATGGAGAGAGGAGCGACGCCTTTTCCCTACAGCACTTTTCCCACTTGTAAAAGAAGGAAATTCTTTTGCACAAACTATGTGCGGTTTTTTTTTCCTTTAGACAACCTTATTGGCATGAAACGTTTCATTGCAGCAGCACAAATATCTACTAGGATAATTAAGTGACATTTAGAGAAAAAACATACTTATGTGAATTGTTATAAGTAACGAAAGGTGGTTTGTTCATTAAACACAGACAATTGTCCTTAGTAACTAAAGGTGATTTGTTCATTAAGCACAGACAATGGCTGTAGTAGTCTTGGGTGTTGTAAGTTCTGTTTGCTTAGCAAGAAGAGGCACCAGCGGCCTGCTGGTGCAAATACAGATAACCTAAAGTTTTTTTAAGTCTTACTTGCTTATCAGAGAAAGCACAAACCAAATGCTAGCGCAAATAGAAATTCCCCAGAAGACAGTGAGGAAGACTCCGAGCCTTCAGCCCAGCGACCCCCAAAGAGGCAGATCACGACCACCTAGCAACTGCCAGTGCAGGCGCACATCACAACGCAGAGGATACCGGCCGACCAGAGGTAAGAACCAGAAACTGTATAAATAAAGGAGTACTTCCCCGTTTTAGGTGCGAGCCTTTGGCGGAGCACTGTCTCCCCGGCCGCCCAGCGCTGTTTTGCTCTTTTATCGCTTGCTAATTCGTTTACTAATAAATTCTATTTTTATATATACAAATTGGCTCCCCCAATTTGTCACAGCGTCTATAACATGAATGACTGACTTTAGTATTTAAGTAAGGGATATAAAATGTTGCTATTCTATCCTGAAATGGACAACAACAACCTGCAGCAGAGCTGTCCCTGGTTCATTTCTTTTGATGCTAAAACCAGGAGAGGCAAGATGCTTCTGACTGTGATCTTTTCTGTGAAAAGCAGCTTTAGCCACTGTTTATCACTGTTTAGGGACAAAGAAATTTCTATTCATGTTTTTGTAATCAATGCTGATCTCGCCAAGGGTGGAAGAGCTCAGAATGTATTGACTTTCTCTAAATTTTATGCAGCAACTGCAGCAAAGGAAAAAGAAGTAAACAGCTACAAAGCTCACAAAATCAAATTCAGCATGATAGCTGCATTTTCCCTGGGCTTTGTTCCCACAGTGTCAGCTCATCAGTCTGCTGAACTAACCAATGCTAATGATACTTATTCACACTTCATTACAGAAAACAGGCGGTTCTCTGAAAGCTTTTCTCAGATCCCAAATCAAGCTAAGGCACAAATATTTGAGACTCTGTTATCTTAACCAAGATAGTACTTAATTAGAACTGTTAATCCTTTGTACTGAAGACCTCTCTAAAATTTCCCTTGGTTTCTAAAGCATATATATATATATATACTGCTAGTAGCATCTGCCACTTGTTGTCTGTGCTGGACTTTGCACTGGGATGTTTTATGATTATTTTTTTTTCATGCACAAGATGGCTACATGGACTCCTTCACGCAGGTCTTACAGCTCAGAGATGCTCCAACTCAGAGCAAAATATGCTACCAGGATAATTTATTAGTAAGATACAACCTTTTCAGAGTTGTGGCAAAACACACCTACTGTCTAAAGCAGAAGCTGCTTTGCTATCTTCAGTGGAACTGTGCCAAAAGAAAATATGCCTTAAATAGCATCTTATATAGTCAGGGTAGAGTACAATGCAAACACAAACTAGTGACTGTGCCTGGTGCTCTTAGAATGGGTGTAAATATATGTATTCTTTTACAAATGGAGAAACCAGAGTGAGTGTGTTGAATAACTCGACAAAGGTTCTTGGAACACAAGGGCAGAACATCTAAACCCCAATTGCATTGTCAATGAGAAAGCAGGACCCATACTCCTCCAAAAAGGCAGGATGTACAGAGTGGCTGGGATTGCCCACATCTTCCTTGGGAGCAGGGGCAGGATCAGCACAACCCTGACTGCCAGAGGCACCTTTCTCTCCACTAGCAGAGCGATTCAGCAAGAGCTGGCAGATACTGTCACTGTCCCTCCCTGCACATCGACACACAAGCAGAGTTTGTCACCCTACCCCTGCTTTAAACCTTCCTCCCTTCAAACTATGAACCCCTCCCCTGGTAAGCCTGTATTTGGGTGAACTGAGGTGCTTGCACAGAACACAGCATAAAACCAGACAGCTGATCGTACTGCAGTGGTTTAGGACACTGGAGCAGCTACCCCCAGCACAGCTAACTGCTTGCAGGGACTGAAATTCCTCCTTCCAAACTTTAATCCCATACCTCAATGACATATGAACGTGTTCAGCAGAAATGCAACCCAGAGGCATGAAAACATGCATGGAATCCTCAAGGATAAAATGAGGTGAAACAATTAAATGACACTGTAGCTAACTGAAGCTGTTGTTTGCATAATTAAGTAACATACATGGAGTGATGACCTCTGAATAGAGTTAGGTGCTGTTTGTGTTTAGCAAACTTCACAAACAAAGAATATTGGGAAATCCACAGAAAATCAGGAAGTAAGCATGAGACTATACACAGAAAAATGGCTGCCATTATTATGCAGATTAATCGTTACTACTAAATGTGTTATGCAGCTTTTAACCTAAACTTAGAGCCAGAATCAGTGATCTTTTTCATGTACTGACAAATCCTGCCCATTTATGCATAATATGAGAGAAAGTATTAAAAAATATTAGTGCAACATACAACATAAACAACACGACCCTGGAGAGTAAAGAATCATTAGGAACTTTCCAAGCCATTTAAACAGGAAAAAAAGAGGAGAGAAGGACATGTATGCAAACATACAATTTCAACTGAAATGCCTGCATTCTAAAATGATGTTTCAAACACCTTTTACACAGCTGAAAATGCCTTTTAAGCCCATGAGGCTCAATCCACAACTCTGGCTTCATGAAAGGAAATGGATGGGGACCAGATGGGGTTTTCTTAATCACTGGTTCTCATCCCCAGTCCCCAAGACTGGAACTACATCAGTTCCCAGAGCAAGTCCAACCAGTTTCAAAGGTGCTGCAGCTTCCACACTAACCCAAGGATGGGGTACCACAGGCTGCAGACAGGAGAAAAGGGGATGTGTTGATGCTGTCTGCTGCTTGGAGAGGCAGGACTGAACACATCCTCACCCTGGACAGTCAAACCTGCCAGTCAGAGCAGCCTTACCAGGTATCTCTTTTTCTCCAGAGAAGATGAATGAAAATCCACAAACCAAGAGATTAAGACAACTCTGGCTGAAGCCACATACAACTCTAGTGGCTCTGCGTGGGCCGGAGTGGTTTGTGGTTCAAAAAGCACAGACTGAAAGAGTAAAGAACTAGAAAACAGCACAGCACATCTGGTGTGGTTTTAAGCCACACTGCTGTGCATGTTCCAGTTCAAGTGAGCCTGAAGTAGCTGGGCAAGAAACAGGTTCAGAGCAGCAATCTGGAAACTTCATAAAATTACTTCAGGGAATTTCCTCCTTCCTTACTCAGGTAAAACTTCCCCAGAGGTGCGAAAACACCAGCTGCTTTTATCACTCTCTGCAGGGGGATGGGATTAAAAATCACTGATAAGAATAATGAATTAAAATGGAGCAAAAGAAAGAACAGAGGGGAAAATAAATGGCAAAAAACAAAAGCTGAATCTCAGGCAGAAGGCGAGGAACACACCAGCAGAAGGAAATAAGCCAAATCTGAGGCACAGTATCACTGACACACTTCCAAACCCTCCAACACTGCTGAAATCCCTCAGTGCCACTGGATTTTTATGAGAGTTTTCTAGACCTCTACAATATGTGCCATTAGTAATCTCTTTTCCAAGTTGAGTGACCCCTGCTTTACTCAGCCACTCCTCATATGGAAGCCATTCCCTACCTTTGAACACACTTTTTCATACAGGGGCTGGATAGCTTTGATTATTAGCGGCACATTTGCCAACATTCTTTCTAGTTGCTGCCATCTTAAAGACTTTTTTCAGGAAGAAAAAAGGCCTCAGTTCTTCATGCTCAGAGTTGTGTCTACAAGCCTGAACCACCTTATTTGTCACCTCCTGTTAGTGTCACAGGGATGACTGATGCCACAAGTCTTTGTGCCTACTGCAAAAGCAGCAGTCAAGTTTTCATGTGGCACTAGCCCTCGCTTGTTTTTGATCAGTGATAACAAAATCATTCAGAAAACTACAAAGGAATACTGGAATTCCTTGTCAGTTCAAGTAACCCTTTTCTTTATGCCTTCCCAGCTCTTGGAAAAAACACACACTCCTACGGGTCTGGTAAGAGCCCCACATCTTGCCTGCAAAGCAGGCAACCAGCACCACATGCCTTCCTGGTCCAGGGGGCATGAGAGAGAAGCCACCCTCTGCATGCTGAGGCAAGAGGAGTAGAGGAAGGGAATAAAAGAAATCATGAGGCTCAATATCAACTGCTTTCCCCAAAATGTCACCCAACCCAGTCACAGGAGGTTTCTTCTCTGCACCCAGCCTGGTCAAGGCCATATCCCAACCTGGGGGGCACATTTGTAGCCTCTGTCTGCTTATGAGCTATTAAACCCCCAAATGGCAGTGACTCCCTGAATTAAACAAAGAAACAAAAATCAGCCTAACACCTCAAAACAGAGGGGGCCCTGTCCTAGTTTGTTTTACCTCAGACATAAACAGGAATAATAAAGTCCCTGTTGTTTTTGTTGGAGAAATTTTGTTTGCTCAAGAACCTTGTCATGGAAACCTTCCATCCTAAGGATGGGACAGAGCTGCTTAATCTTTGGCCTTCATTTTCGTGCACTGTGGTCAAAGGCTGCTTAAAAATGGAGACCTATTCTGTACACTGAAAGAAAAAAAGTTAAAACAGAATAAATCAGACAAAAATCAGGGCAAATATATATTATTTGGGTAATAAAACTAATCTCCTTTCTCGAGAAATCAAGTTTTATTTTATTAGTCTCTAACACTGTCAGTTTTGCAATTCTCCAGCTGTCGCTATGATCCCTTAGGGTAAACAACACTTAAAAAATTCTAAATAAAAAAAAAAAAAAAAAAGAGAGAGAGAGAGAGAAAAGAAAATCAAGAAAATAAATGTTAGGTCTTTACTACATGATGAACTCACTGATGTAGCTAAATTACCTACACCAATGGAAACAGATCAAAATAATTTTTAAGAACATCAACTTCAGAGAAAGTGAGAGCTTTTAGAGTAAAATACAACTCCCAGGGTCTCTCTTTATATCATGGGAAGCAATAAACTTATTTTTAACTATGGTGTCAGGGTTCTCCACACAAAAAAATTAGCATCAGGTTGGTATATATGTTAAAAACAAGACAGAATAACAGGAACAAAGACAGAATGAAAAACAACTAAGACAAAATTGAGAACACGCTGCTTAAAAATGCTGGTTTGGGGTGGCTTAGCTAAATTTTGTTTTGCTTGGGGTTTGCTTTGGCCACGTGAGCTGTCTTGGTGTTAGCTAATATTCCTCTCACTGACTGATTTGACTGTCAGCTCCATAGTCTAATGTAATGATGATTTAGCCTTGTCTGTTCAGTCTAAGTAAATAACCAACCTGAGCCCTGGCTCATACAGCAAAAGAATGTCTGGAAGCAGCTAAAATTCTCTCTTTACCACCACAGCCACTGGGCTCTCTCTATGCCAGTCTTGAGCAGCACCAGCAAGCTGCCCTGACTTGGCCAGCACTATGGATTCTGGTGAGGCACTGGCACAGACTGCCCAGAAAAGCTGCAGATGCCCCATCCCTGGTGGTGTTCAAGGCCAGGTTGGATGGGGCTCTGAGCAACCTGGTCTCAAATAAGTGGAGGGTTGTAACTAGATGATCTTGAAGATTCCCTCCAACTCAAACCATTCCATGATTCTACAATCTTTTTGAATTTGACACTATCTAGAAATTACTGACTCTGATCCCCCTAAAAGGTTGGATGTTATTCTCTGCAGCTGTAACATCATCATCTTCTCTCTCCAGTGGCTGTAATGGTGGGTAAATATTATCAGCTGAGAGGGGGGCAAGGTGTCCAAGTCACAGAGAAAAAGCAAGTGCAGAACTGGGAACACAGCTCTGGTTTCCCCAACTCACCCACACTCCATCTACAAGTCCCACTTTCTGGCTCCCCTCAACACAGAATAAGGAATATTTTCTGCTACATTAGTTCCTACATTTACTTTGTGTAACTCCCAACACATAGCCAGTAACGTTCCTGCAGGCAAGTCAGCCCAGCCACACACCACAATAGAGGCTGCTTCCTACAAGAAACAGCGCAACAAAGCCGAGCGAATGGTTACCAGGGATCACCTGCAGCAATACACATTTCCTAACATGCAAGGCAGTGTTTCCAGGAACAAGGAAGCCAAAGCAGGCAAACAAATAAGCAGAGGAAAAAAAGAAAAGATGGGGGGGGGGGGGGGGGGNNGAATGGAACGGGGCGGAGGTGGGGGGGGGGAAAGGAAGGAAAAAAGAAAAAAAGTAAGAAAAATGAGAAACTGAAAACTGGAAATTCTGGCAGAATAGCCGACCAAAATGGAGAGTGCCATATGAGGGTAGAGTTCAAGGGTAACCTTGTGGCAAAGAAAAGCACAGTCCCGGGATTTATAAACAGGAAACAATGAGCAGAAGCAAAGAGCGACCGAGAGGAAGAGCAGAATAGCGCAAGTGCTCATGGCTGTAGAGAAAGCGGTTTGGGGAGACCTGAAGCATTTCAGGAGCTTTACTGAAAACAGGACCAGGAACTGACTTGATTATATGTACAAGCATATATATCTACATATGTACACATGCTCTGAATAAGAGGGCATTTGTCTGCATGGGAAAAGGCACAGATAGAATCAATAGGCAGAGTCTTAAGGTAGTCTTTTAAAATCAGAAATAAATCACAAATAAATCACAGATTTTTAAACTGCGAGGGTGATTAGATAGGGAAAAACTGTTTTTGGGGAGGGGCATGCTGATTGAAACTTGGATTATCCTTAGTAAACAGATCAGATTAGAAAAATGCAAAAATCACTCTGATTCCTCAGATGTGCACCCCAGCTTCTCAGAAGCTTTTAAACAGAGATAGTTTCAAGCACATTTAGCTATTACGAGAACAAAATTTTACAAAATATGAACTTTCTTGTGTTTCTTTCCACATGGGCAGAAGTCCAAACAAGGGTTCATAAGGACACGTGTTGCGAGGGTGTTTATTTAGTACAGTCACCAATACCAGCCTTGGCAACTGTAGCTCCCATTTGCATTTGGGCTTAAAGCAACCTGAGTGATGAAATGAGATTATTTGATGGGAAGTTCAAGATCACCAGATGCTGCTGTTCACACATGACAATCTCACTAATGAATTCCTTCATGTTTATTACTGAGCAGGTCACCTTCGGCTCCAGGAGGGAGACCAGAGAGGCACCACAAGCTGCACATTACAAAACACACATGATCTTTCATAAGGTGATGTTCCAAATTGAGCTCAGCACAGAGAGCCTAATTCAAAACAAGAAACAGAACAAACAAAAACATACCGAAAAAAGGGAAAAACTCCACAAATGAAGCACAGAAGTGTTTCTTCAGGCTTCAACTAGACGACCGAACTGCGTGAACCCAGAAGTAGCTGGCACTGCTCACCAAACCTCAAGCTCTGCAAGATACACCCACCCTTAGCTAAAACTACACTTCAAGCCTGAAAATGTTTTGAATATGCNAAAAAAAAAGAAAAGAAAAACAATCCTCAACAGCATGTGAAAGTCTAAATGTCTTGGAGAAAAATATTTATACTTCTATAGAGTAACAGTGTTTATCTTTCCTGATTTCACAAGGAGAAAGTCACTGGAATGCTTTCTAGTGCAATACAGAGAAACAATTATTCTCCAGGACCTTATAGTTATAAAATCTATGTGGAGCTTGGATATGCAGCTTCTCTTAAAAATCCCTTTAATGCACACCTTGCTATAACAGTGATATAAAAACCTCAAAAGTGCATTTATATTTTATGAAAAGCAAACGCGTTATAAACCTTATTTCCCACCTTACAGTCAGGGAGGAAAGGCCTGTGCTTCCATTCAGAAGTCACACACCTTTTCTTCTTAAAACCAGTTCTCCCCACAATGAAATGAAAATTAAATCCCCCACTGGGTAAAAACTTTATTGAACTGGACATTTTGTATGTAATGCTATGGAAGCATATGGAAGGGCTACTGAAGAGAAGGCAAAACATTTATTACCACTGGGAAAGCTGGCTATTTTTATTTATACACTGCTCTTTACACAACACGTTTTAATAGACTGGGTCACAGGCCTTATTTTCTCAGCACAGGATATGAGCAATTCCTATTGATTATGTCTGGAAGTTACAGACATCCTGGAGAAAGGGAACAGGGCCCCAAATATCCTGGCAGGTGTAAGGGTAAAATGTTTTCTTAAAATCCTGCAGTACATCCCAGCATTTTACAGGTTGTCATTTTCAGCAAAGTAGAACTTCAGGCTTCATGAAACACCACTACAAACAGCATCTGAATGAATCAATGTCAGATACATGCTCTGGCTAAAACAATTCCACTATTTCATCTCAGGGACACTATTTCCAAATAATTACTTAAAAGGAGTTATAATTATAGAAAAACATTGCCCCTGCAGACTAAGAGATCCCTCTTCATCTGCTCAGTGCATCCTTTTCCCACTGTCAAACACATGTGGACATGAGGAAAAGAAAAGGATTATAGCTCTGATGCACCTTTCAGATGTAAGGTCTCTATATTTCTTTAAAGATGCCATTATCTTTATGTCACTATTATCAAGTTCTATAGAGCTGTATGCTTCATAATTGAACAATACAGGGAAACAAATCTTTCTTCTTACATTTAATGCTTCTTAGCCTTTCCAGTATTCACAGAAATGCAGAATTAAGAAAACACACAATTAAGTTGAGATATTTCTGGCCACACTAGGATATGCAGGATATAAACACCACTCTGTATTTTGACTGATACATGCTACACAGGGCAAAGAAAATATTGTGTTTCTTAAAACCACTATTTGGACCACCGGGGCAGCTAAGAGTAGCCTCCTTCAGGCATTTTTCTTTGCAAACACTTCTGGGGCATTTCTCCTGGAATTATCTTTACTCAGAGGCTCTCAAGACATTTATTAAGCAAAGGCTGGAAACGAAATCAAGAAATAAGACAGTATTGCCTGCCCCATGGGGGGGTACTCTGATCTAATGAGCAATTACTGCATCACTCCTATCTGCTACCCAAGGATTAACCTGGTGTCATGAGAGGAGTTATCCCCACACAGAGGAAACACCTAGTCCTCATGTAGTACTTGAAGAGATACAGGATCCTCCAAGAATATAGATATTCTCTCCACTCTTCATCTGCTGCAAAACCTCCCTGACATTATTCCGACAGTTAATGTAAAAGGCTCAAAAATGCAGTTCTGTGGCTTTCATGGCATCATCCTGCACTTGTCTAAGGCAGGGGAGCACAGCCCTGTGCTGCCAGGGAGGCAGAACTGAGGTGGTACCAGAGGTGCAGGCGGGGATGTGAGGCAAAGGCAGCAGCAATCAAGGAGCGTGTGGTCACTTTCCATCAAAGCTGTGCCTGCGTGAGGTGCCAAAGCTCATGGATTTCCTGTGAGCTCACATTCTAAAGGATGACAATTCTGAGAATACAAGGATATGGCTTTTTTTTTTTTTTAGTGCAAAGTTACTGTATTATACGCACATTTAACAATGATAACGCTGCTGTCTGTGTGCTTGGGTGTTTCAATCTCTGTGTCATGAGACAGCAGCACTGTTAACCTTCAGTCTTCCCTGCTAATTTTTCTGATTCTGCTTTTCTGGTTGTGGCTTTGAAGTGGAACGTCAGTTTCGTGATTCTTGAAAATGTTCTGGGGTTTCTGCCATTAAGGGCAATGCCTCTAAGTACCGCTTGCTCCCATTAATGTCAAGTTTGAATAAACCTCTCACTTCCCTTTTTGTTTCTGTTCACTCAGTCTCTGAGTGATTCACAGGCAGGGATTCAGCAAGGTCAGTGTTATTTATGACATGAAATGAAGGAACTTCAGAAATAAAAGAGGGAAATACCAAAGACATTAAAGGAATTCAGTTAAAAAGCAACACACTTTATGTGACACTTCAATTATGTAACATTTCCCCAGAAGGCAAGCTTGGCAGTCTCAAAGCCTGGTACATTAAAAGTCAACACATAGAGGTCTTCTACACCAAAAATATACTTCCAGACACTTCAACCCGACCACCCACTCCAGAAGCCAAACAAAAGATTAATTTAATTGAATTAAATTCTACTCTTATCCAGAGTTTTGGTGATGATTTTTCAATGTTCTTCCTACACAGCACTGAGCTGCAAACAAAGTATATCAGCAACAATTTCAGGTCTGTTAGAGGATTCGTTTAGGCCTTCTTTCCTCCCTGCAGACAGACCACTACTTTACTCTACAAGGAACTATCAGGTTACTAACAATGAAAGATCGAGTCCCATGCAGCCATTTCAGGCAGTATTTATCCCACCTACAAACAAAATACAAATAAATGCAGCTAGCTTAATGAAAGATGGGCCTTTTAAAAAATCCTGCAGTGTCATGAGAAACAGTTAAATCAGTATACAAAGGGCACAGGGAATGAGGGCACTCAGGCTAATAAAGATGCAAACCAAGCCTTTGTGCCCCATAACAGTTGCTTCTACCTTGAAGAGGAGAGCAATGGCCTAAATGACTTTTTGAGGTTCCTGTCAATGCTATTTTTACATGATTCTCTCAGTTACTAGTTTGTAGCACTTACATGCTACATTGTGGTGGTTCCAAAAATATTTGGAAGTGTATATGGAAATGTACTTGTGAAAAAAAGAAAAAAAAAAGGTAAGAAAAACCCCCATAGAAACAATGCATTCTGTGGATCAGTTGTTTGTGAGCTTCATCTCGAAACCTGAATATGGCAATCTAAATCTTAGAGGAAAGATAAGAAAAAAACACAAAAAAGTTAAGTCTAACACTAAACATGGGATGCCTCAGGTTGGATGAGTCAGTGCTCAGAAAAGGAAGTAAAAAGGTGCTCAGGTGTGCTCTCATCCAAATTAATGAGTGGCCTGATTTAAAATCAGAACATGGAATTAACGTCACCTCAACTCAACCAGCTAGCTACCTTGGGGCTCTTCCTACAGTCAAAAAATATGAGATATTCTCATGTTATTCTCATCATCCTCTGCAGATGCCTTGCTCTTCACAACAGTAAACAGAGCTCACCTGACTCACTCAGATTAGTGGCCTCATTTTCACATAATTTTGGTTAAAAAGCCAAAAAAGTATGGATGCCATCCAAAGCAATCCAATCACTGTCATTAGACCAAATCCGTGGGAGACCAAGGAACTCTATTCCACACACTGAAGGCTGTCCCAAACCACAAAGCTGTTCATCTCAGTTTAGACTCATTTGAAAAGTGGTTCCAGAAAGCCCATGGGGAATAACAGCCACACTAGTCAACACCTATCTGTTTACAAGAAGTGAGAGAAAGGTCAAGGATGGAATACTTTTTTTTTTTTATCCATAATCAGCAGTCACAGCAGAAGCACATGTTGGTAAAAAGACAGGCTTTGCCAACGATGCAAAACGGAGGTCAGTAGGCAATTAGCACAGTGAGCCACTCTGACCTAGAGGTTTGAAATCTATGTCACTCCATTATATTCACATTCCCCATGTGTGGAGGTCCACAGTCATCCAGATATACACAAAAAAAACCCCAAACATACAGAGGCCACATCCATCCAGGTATACACAAAAAAACCCCCATGCAGAGTCCACTGTCATCCAGATATACACAAAAAAACCCTCCATGCAGGGTCCACATCCATCCAGGTATACACAAAAAAACCCCCATGCAGAGTCCACTGTCATCCAGATATACACAAAAAACCCCTCCATGCAGGGTCCACAGCCATCCAGGTATACACGAAAAAAACCCATGCAAAAATAAAGGTTCTCTTCAGTCTGAATTCTTCAGACTTCATTTTAGTAGGAAGTACTGTGGGCAGCTTTCAAATCAGTTCTCCCATGTCAGGCAGGTTAGACAGCACAAAACAGAGCACTCAAAGACAAACAAAAACTGACTTTCCTGTAGCCTCAGAGAAACTGCAGTCATTCCAAGGCAGGGAGCCCTGCTGCTGACTGGAAGCTGCAGCCTGTTCAAGTTGGTGATAGTTTGACCAGGAGTGCTACCCAAAATGCTAAAGGGCAGTAAGGACCCTTCAAGAACAGGGAGCAGATCAGCTATCCCATTGAAGATCTGCATCAGTGACTTTGTTGGGATGGCAATTCTCATTTCAGATTTAGCTGGGGAAAAAAGGTAGCATCTGGGCCAAATGATGCAAAGTGACTTCCATGGATCAATGGCAATATGCTCTAACTTTGAGCAAGGTTTTGTTCACCCAAGCTTTGATTACAACAGCAAGTTTCTAGAGCTCTCCATAGTGTTAAGATCCCAAGAAAAGTTACCACAGAAGGAATTGGAAGTCTTGTATCACTATTACACAATATCTACAACACTGGCTGAAAATAAGGCAAGCGCTGCCAGGCTGTGTATTGGTCATGGCTTCAGAGGCTTGATAAAATTTTCTTGCATTTTAGGAATAAAAGACAGCTGTATTGCCCTAATGTGCTTAACCATGGTGGTATTAGCAATTCCCTGTCTTGCTTCTCACTCTGGAACACGTCAGAGTTAAATGCCATGGCTTTCCCTTGGCTGCAAATACCTGTATGCATTAACAAGATGTCTGGATCACAGCAAATGCTGCCCTTTCGGGTTTGCTTGTTTATTAAACTGCTCAACAGTTCGTGTACATTATGTGAACTCTTCCTGGGGGATTTGGTTTTGAATTATGTATGATGCTTCACATTTCTATTCAATAATACAATGCTTTTTATGTTTTTTCAATAGTTGCTTCATTCATTAACTCCCTACAAGCAAGTTGTTTATATTAAAATGTAAAGTATCACTTCTACTCTCACTGTCCTATATTTTCATAGAATCCATTTGTGCTCTTGCCATCTCTATATTGTCCTAGAATCAAAGAACTACTAAGGTTGGAAAAAACCCTTCAAGACCATCGAGTCCAACTGTTTCTTTGTTTCAAGAACAAAATAGTTGGTAAAATTGAACTGTAGCTGTCAAAAGTTGCTACTTAAGAAACGTTTTACGTAAGCAAATAGTGTTTACATACCCATGACAGGCAGATAGTTAATCTTCAGAATGTCTTTGTTTGGCATACAATATTAGACAAATGCTCTGATGGCAAAACCTTACTGGTTTTATTGGAGTTAGACCAGCCTAATTAGAAGAAACTGACTCAAAAGAGGCAGAAACCCTCTAAAGAAAGAAGACTTTTATATCCTGTCTTGGGCCAAGGCAGACTGACCCTGGACTAGACAACTAAGTACAACTGGTGCCTGAACCACACAAGGCCAAAGAGGTGCTTTATTTTCGTGACATTTCAGAGCTGCTTGTTGAATCAGAGGGCTGGGACTGAATACCATGTGGCACTGTACAAGGTGTCAAACACTCCAGGATGGGATGCTGACTTAGAAACAGATTGATTAACTATGATAAGCAAAGAAGAGTAAAAAGGTTACATTTACAACAGGACTAAAGGTTGGGGCAGGAGTCTAGAGTCATACACAGGGCAGGCCCAAAAAGTAACATGGAAGAAGAGCCAACACAGAGAGGACAGAGAAAGGGATGATTCAAGAACCTGGGCTGCTCCAGACCCTGTTGTTCTGCCATTCTTTGGAAATGGAATGGAGAGGACATGACAGACAAAGAAGGTTTATTCCTGATCCTTCTAGCTATTTGTCTAGAAGTTAAGAATCCACTTGTATTGAGCCAGTAGCTCAAGGGACTCTTTTCTGACAGCAGTGGCTCCCAGATTACACACCGCCCTACCCTGCAATTTATACACTCTCCGTGGACAGAAATATCCAGGTAGCAAAACCACGGGTATATAATGAGACAGGACACTTCCCTACGGTGGCTGGGACAAGTTTAGCAGGTCCAGCTAACCAAACAAAACATTCCCAAATGAAATACACACCCTACGACCCTGTGACTTCACACTGAGGTTTCCTGTTCTCATAGAATCACAGAATCATTTAGGTTGGAAAAGACCTTTAAGATCACTGAGTCCAACCATTAACGTGGCACTGCCAAGCACAATGCTAAACCATGGCCATAAGTACCACATCTACACATCTTTTAAGTACTTCCAAGGAGAACACACAGACTTTTAAAATATCTTACTCTTACCCCTCATCACCTGACAGCTAGACATACATCAGAAATACTTATATTTCACTTTACAGAAACAGGTAAACACTTTAAGATACAGAATTGAAAAGTGAGTTTCCCTGCGTCATCCAACCAGTTTGGAGGAGGATAGCCTTGAGCAGAAGGCACAGGGTTGCCTAGTTCTTGGCTTGTGCCCTACACTGTTATTAGCTCAGCCCTGTCTGTACTGGTTGAAATCTCATCTCTGTGGTGTCCAAATATGTTCTTAGACCATTTTCTCAGAGAAGCAAAACACATACCTGGAAAAGGCAAGGTTATCTATAGTTTTAGTGCCTATTACCAGGCTTTGATTATCTCTCAGCTTTCCCACAGCACTTGCTGCAACCTGTGAGAACTGCACATTTTCTTGATTTCATTAGGCTTTCACCTCCTAGCAATTGCTGCCTGTGAGCTAACATAATTTGTTTTCCCCTTGTGAGGAGGCTTTGTGAAAGCTGAAGCTGCAGAGTCTGGATTCACCCTGCATGAACACACTGCAGTGATCTATACAGATAAAGCACTCGGGGTCCACACCAGGCTGCCCTTGTGATGTGCTCTGTGGCTGCGACAGTAATATGGATAAGAGACAGCAAAGCCTCTGAGCAGCACGTACAAGGCACAGATTCACTCACTCTAATTAGACTTATGTCTTCCCTGCCCCACTTTATGTCAGGAAAAGTGAGAAAGATGAATACAAGAGGCTTCGCCATTCAGACACACAGACTACCAAGCACTATGTAAACTGGAACTCAGGAGCCACAGCATGATCTACAGGCTAATGGACTTCATCAAAACAAGGAAAAGACAGTGCAATAAATGCTGACAAAACAAGACATGCATTCCCATCTTTCCTCTAGGTGAGAAGGAAACAGGCTTGTTACATAGGGATGGTTCTCACGCATATGCTGACAAATAAAATTAATCTATCTGTAAAGGAAGGAGGTTAACAGTACCATAGATCAATTCTGGCTCATTTCAGAACTATTCTGTACATGCTGAAAAAAAGAAGGGGATGGGACTGTGAATTTAACCACCCAGGTTTTGGTTAGTATTAAAAAGTGATGAAAAAGGGTAATCTCAGCCTCAGAAGCTGGTCAAGGGAGACTGATGGTGAAACTACATCTCTATTTTTTTCCATAAGGGAAGTTCAGCAGAAAAGCTACATGATGAATGCGTTGGCTGTTAATGCCAAGTTCCATAGGCAACAGCCTGAAATTTAATCCTACGAATCACTAAAAGGAAAATGTTTGGTTGAAAAAGCTTGCTCTCAGAAAAGCTCCCCCCTCCAGCCCCGAGTCTGTTCCCGAATGAGCTGCTGTTGCTCAGCACATCAACAAAACAGATTAACTGTTAGATAATCTGATTTGGGGCTGGGGGGAAGCTACCCACTAGCCATGCCACACTGTTAAAAGCACAGGGCATAAAGAGTCACAAATACTAAGCAGCACAGCCTGGTCCTCCTCTTGCATTTGCACAGGGTTTGGAAGCATTTCTTCTCCAGCCAGAAAAGGCAAGAGGATGCCCACACAGCACATGGATCCTGCTCTCTGATTTAAGAGATTATTCTACATCTATAAGCAATATATACTATGGAAACCTGCCTTTAAAAAGACAAACAAACCTCACCTAACAACTCTCTTTACTTTTAAATGCCTAAAACTGCATGTGTTTTTTACATTCCTAAGTAGACAGTTAAACCAGAGTACTATGTCTTATTTTATTTTGCTTTCAGCAACTATTTATTACTTAAGTCTACTCTTCTTTATCCTTGAAGAAATTCTTTTCAGTTGGTTTTATGTCTTGGTGTCAAGTCAATGCAAAGGGCTGTTGCTGAATTAGAGAGATCTGATTTTCCCCACCCAAAGAAGTGATTTAAATCATAAAGCACCTACCAGGAAAGAAGCAGGCAGTGAGGCACAGCAGCTGCTGCTTCTCTGGAGCAGCTGGACAGCAACAAGCTGACAACATCACAGCAATGCTTGTTTTTTCAAAATTAGGACCTGAGTATGTTTTTTATAACTTTCATGTTTACACTGGCTCTAAGAATTGTGACTTATTGTGTCTGGGCTTCAAAACCAAACCATTATTCTGTGTGACTGAAAGTATTTTGCAAGTTTTAAAAACTACAAAAAGCTAAGTAAAGTACATTTCTCAGTGCAAAAAGGAAAGGAAATGTGAACAAAGGTACAACAAGGTATCAGGTTCTGAAAGTCACACCCCAGCCTATCCCGTATCACATGACAGAGGAAGTTTTTGTGGATTTAAGCAGTCACTACAGAATTATCTAAGTGAAAGTTTCACATTATTGATTTTTAGTTCAACCACTCATTGTAATCCTAAACTGAGGATTAGGGCCACTACTTTTAGCTCACCAAATGTCCCATTTATTAGTTTCCTTACTGGCAAGTGACTTGTCCATAGGCTGTACTTTTTTGGTTCACTTTTATCTCTCTGGCATATCTGCAGTATAATATTAAAGCCGAGCATTTTCACAGTACTGCCTTCCTGCTACTTTGCACCTCAGAAAGCTGTCACTAAGAGGTCCTGCCCTACTCCATCTCTGTGCTGAGGACTCCAGCAGTGATATCCTCCCAGTCCTGTGTCCTGTGGCTCCCCCTCTGAAGATCCCCAGAGCCAGGTGACGAATTGCTGTGTAGGTGCAGGGTGACACTCGGCTCCCTCTGCACAGTGACACTCACTGCACACATGCATAGTCTCCCTGCAACAAATCCGAATGCTTGCTGGAAGTTTCTCAAACACCTAGGAAAGCCTTGGACTAACTGTCCATAGGGACCGTGCAGACAAGGGATTTTCACTCTCTAAGCCTGTTTAGTACCTTGAGGGCAAAGGCACAGCTTAGCAGAGTACCCCAGCAATCACTACAGCACAGCAGCTCACAGGAGCAAAATCTGCCATGACTGGGCTGGGAAAGGGTATTTGAGGCCTCTACTCTGCAATTTTCTTTGCCAGACACGGACTGAGATTTGTAGAGCACCTCCTCTCCCAGCTGGCTTCCCTGCAGTGATCTTAAATCCATCGAAAGCTAAAATGTAGCAATCCAGACACTAAATTGCCAGTGCAAACTCCTCTGCCTTTGTTTAGACTGTAACATGTGCTGGAGGGCATGGAAGACATCTCAGAATCACTGGAATTCTGAAGAACTAACAAACACCTACGAAAGAGTTGACTGTGTTGTCTAATACAGAGCAGTAAGGACATAGAGAATTTTTAAGTGCAGCCTTAGAACTGATTTAGTGCATATGTAGGGCCATTGATTACAGCTGAATAACAGCACTGACATCCTGTTGTGTACATGATGTGTCCAGATGTGTGAAATAAAATGGAACTGCAGGAAAAGTGATCTTCTAGTTACAGGACAAACAGCCACTCATCAGAACATCATCTATGCCACATATTTATGGAGAGGGGCGAACAGGTGCACATTTGACACTCATTAAGAGTTAGTGCCTGCAATTAGTCTGAATCATTGACCATTAATCTCAGAAATTTCTGTTCATGAAAGGCTTTCAGTCATTTGGCCAGGTGTTTCTTACACAGCATTCAGAAAGAACTGCCCTATGTCTGTATCATAAATACTTTACTGTCTTAGTCATTCAACAATGGAAATTTATTTAGCCAACAGCTTGTTAATAAAAAGGTAAACAAACATACAGCTTCCTCTGGAGTTTTGGTTCTTTGCCATGCAAAAATTGCAGGCAACATGCAATGAGACAATACGGTTTCAGAGTGGGGTTTTTTTTGTGTAGAGGAGCCATGAAATTTATACTGTCATAACACCACCTCTGAAATCAGAAAAACATTCTCTTGAGTTCTAGCTAAAGCTGTGCAAATAATTTTGTCTGATGCCTTTAGTAATATAGAACTGTACCCTTGCAATTATGTTAGGCTATGAAACAGCTCTTTAAAAATTAACCACCACCCCGCTCAGCGTAGCATATATATTTTTTTCTAACGATACCTATAATCATTTTGACCAAACAAATGGAAGGATTCAGAAAGTGGAAGCAGACATTATACTTAATGGAAAAAAAATCTCTAACAATGCTTCACAGAGTTCAAAAATCTCAGAGTCACTCATTTCCAATACTGAAAGAAAAACCAGATCCTATTCTGCCTGGAATGAAAATGCCTTGACTTCAATGGAAATGGAGTCAAGTTGCATGTGTGAATTTTTCTTCCACTGCCATTTAACTAATGGGAGCTTGGCTGAGTTTTTCATAAGCTTAATAGTTCAGTCATTCCCAGCTGCAAAGAACCTGCAAAGTGCCTGCACTTTTGCACCAAAATGAGTTCTGAGCCAAATCCTTGGGTCTGATCGTAATCAGCCTGTGAGGATTAAGTCTTTCTCTAAGCAGAAAGCAAATATACCACCTACAGGGACAAATTTCTATCTCCCAAACTGTTTTTGAAAGCCAGTCCAAAACAGTCACTCCTATCATCAAATGTCTCCTGTAGTCAAGATGTTCTTACATAATTTTGGACATATCTGTAGACCTCCAAAATTTTAGCTGGGTTTGTAGCCCAACTTCGTCTCAGCCAAGAAAGATTTTTATTCTAATTTCAGTCTAAGCTAGGAGAAATCCTGGATGAGCTCCTGCTACACATCTGCCATGGCACGTATCACGCCTCAGGCACAAGGGCTCAGACGTTCTGCACTTGAGGATCCATGTGTAAATTGCGACTGCCAAAAAGCACAGTTTGTGTATGTGACCCCCACTTCTGTGTGTGTGTGTGGCCTTCACAGTTTTCTAGAGTAGTTTTTATTCAAAACATTAGCACTCACCTTCTCGGATACCTCAAATCTGGTTAAGCTATTGCCTTTTTTTTCCCCCCTTCTTTTTATAAAGTGATTAAGCAGCCACTGAAATCAGGACCACCACAGGTAGAAAAACTGCCATCCTTCTTTCTTCTAAACTAAAGAGAGGCCTATGAGGCCCTGGCACAGGTTGCACAGGGAGGCTGTGGATGTCCCATCCCTGGAAGTGTTCAAGACCACACTGGATGGAGCTCTGAGCAACCTGGTCTGCTGGGAGCTGTCCCTGCCCATGGTAGGTGGGTTAGAATGAGATGATCTGTAAGGTCCCTTCTAACCCAAGCCATTCTATCGTTCTATGATTCTATGTAAAAGTTACCTTTCCTAAATCTTTTCAGCACTGAGGCGCCTTGCATGTCGTAATAGACAAAGGGAGATTCAAAACCTAATACCAAAGAAGCGTCCCAGTAAATGAGCTCTCAGGGAAAGTGTTCAAGTTCCTCACTCTCAGGGTTCAACAGAACAGAAAACTGGGGACAACTACTCAGCTTCTCAACCTAATTCTTGAGTTTGCTTCTCCTGTGTGTCTAGCAGGGCAAAGGAAGTAATTAGGCTGGAGGCAGCTGGACTGACAAAGGATTTGGATCACACCTTTTACAAAATGCCTTATGTTTTTGTCTTTTGTGGATCCCCTTCATGATGCACTTTAAGTAAGTAAATGCATGGAGCAGGACAAAAAAAGCCCAGAGGTTGTGACTTCTGTGCCCAGCACAGCCACACAGAAGTTTGCGTTCAAGTCAATAAATGAAGCCTTGTTGAAGTCAGGAAATGGAAGGCTGATGGTCGTTCTGAGATGGAAATATATACAAGACACCTATTTGATGTCATTTTTCATCACATTGTACTCCATTCTGTTACACTACACCCTCTAAAACCATTCACTCCAAAATACGATACGGTCTCAGTGTTACACTTTTCAAAGGTTCTTGCAGTGCAGTTTAGGAATCTGATGTTTAGTGGGTGCAGCGTTTCCTAGAGGGCAAAAACACAAGGCACTGTGCACAGCAAGGACCTTCCCAACTCCTGCTATGTTACATTTGATAGATGACCTTGATGTTATGTCACTTTGGCCACTGCCAGTACCACCTGTTTTCCATATCAATGTAAGTATTGGGTGCAGTTTTCAACTTGAATACCCTGTATTAAACTAGACAGTCTAGTTACTCTTTCTCATAATAAACAGTTTTCAAGAAAGAGCTTTTAATGTAGGATGAAAATACCAGATGGATCATCATCCATTTAAACCAGAATGTTGCAGCTAAAGAAAGCATAAGGGTGTCATTCAAATTTTGTGCCTAATCCTTCCCCCTCTTCCTATGCTCCAGGAGGAACCTGACTGAATGAATAACTACTAAGCATAAAGCAGTAAAACATGGGGTTTTTTTTATGACTATCAAGAACGAATTTATCCTACCTTTGTGTTTCTTTGCTACACTATTAGTGAGTAATAAAAGATAGTTCTGTACACATATATTTTCCTAGACTTACTAAACAACAGAAATCAACTTTCCAATGTCCAGTAAGCAACAATCAAAGCAAACATGTACACTTCTCATTTCTCTGCCTACTTTTGTCCCACCAACCTGTTATTAGTAAGATGGACTCCAAAGGCCAGTTTTCTCTGTTGGGACAAAGCCCAAACCAAACATTTCTGCATCACCCAGGCCTTTTTGCTGTAGTCCATTTATAAGCAAGGCAGCCTTGCAGGGTTACAGTTTACTGCATCCATAAAGGAGTATGGGAGAAAGAAAAGCATCATTTTGCAGGCATTATTACAGCAACAAAATGACAACAAGCATCCTCTAATCCAGCTACTGGTACACATGTAGTAAACTACCTTACATTACATTAGAATCACATTTTACAGTTATGGAAAATATAGGTATATTTTAGTAAAATCAACATTTTTTTCTTCTAAGCAGGTTTCAAGTAGTAGTGTATTTACCTCTCTTTGATGTCTGTTCTTATACAGCATTCAGATGTAACTTTGTTACAGCTCAGCTCATAAAACTGGTTAGAACTTGTATCATCATCATCATTTTAGTGTTTTTGCTCAGAGCAGTATTCTTCTTTTGTCTCTAATTAAAAAGTGGCTTAAATACAAGAGCAGAAACAAAAGGTATGAGGATTCGCAGATCTGAGGACAGATCAGACAACTAAAAAATTATTCCCTGTAAAATGAGTCATCCATGTTGATATAGATTGAAAAAAGTCACTATTTTAATTTCTATTAAAATATTAATATTAGGAGACGGTAAAATTAAACTTTCTGCAAAACTTTTCATGAAATGTTCTGTTATTTTCCAGACATCCTCCTATCAAAATCAATCCCCATTTGATGTATGCTGATTTTTACTTTAAAAAACCCTGAAACAAAACGTTTCCCATGTTCTAGATGAAAGTAGCATTAGTCCACCTTTCCTAAATCATTCAGATTTCAATATAAGATGCAGCAGAACTTGGTCTTCTAATACCAGCTTAGATCAGGCTTTTCAGAGTGGAGGATAGACAAAGACAGATCCAAAGAAAACCATTACAGGAGCTAGAGCATAATTCTAATTACAGAGATCACCACTCACAACGGACAAATATTATGAACCACATTAAATACACAAATTAATATTCTAATGGTTCATCACAGTATGCTCTAATGACAGAAGATTTCTCCTGAATCTTGAGTGTAGCAACTGGAGTGCTCTGAAAACATGGAGCCAACACAATGCATGAGATGAATGAGGAAAGATTTTTGTTGCAAAATTACAGTAAGAAAGAAATAACTTTCTGCAATGTCTAGAACCAAGTCATCTAATAGTCTTTTTACATCCACCAAGTGCACTTTTGCAGCAGGGGGGGGAAAAAAAGTAGCAAGTAATTTGCATTGAGATTCAATAGCAACAGGAGTCTCTCTCAGATACTACCAATTTTCTCCATGATCACCTTGAATAATAGTTAAGGGCCATAAAATTGAAAAGGCCAAACATATCATTTATGAGCTGAGAGGATTTCAGGTTTTTTGTGTTAGCAGGAATACACTTCTCAATGTCTTTATTTTAATTTCTGAAGGACATTAAAACAAACAAACAAACAAACAAAAAAAAACCCAAACAAGTAAAAACCAACCAACCAAACAAAACAAAAAGAAAAAAGCAAAAAAGCAGGGTACCAAAAACGGTGACAGTTCTCTAAAGGATCACATTTGAACCTTGCACCAAGACAAAAATCCCACTATTTAATTTATTGTTATTTAGGACTTTTCTTCCTCAATAGCTCTGTAGACTAAGAGAAGTCAGGTTGGCATCAATCGTATTTTAAATCAAGAGGAGAAAAACTTCAAATTCCTTTAATTCTTTTCACCAGATTTCCTAATTTCCCTGTTTTAACAAGGTCTTAAAATCATTAGTATCATCTGTGACACAACCAAGCATGAAGTCTCAGAGTAAATCCCCACCATCAAGCAAGCTCTTTTGCAATTGCTGCTGTATTAGAAATGCTGGTCCTTTCTCTCTGTTACCACCTATCCATCACATCATTAACTATCAGAGGTTTCTACACACAAGCCCCACAAAGCAAGGACTAAAGAAAGAATATTAAGATGAATAAGGGAATAAATCAAGAGGAAAGAAAGACTGTAAGTTGGAAAAGGTTGAAAAGCCCAGATTCTTTCCACAGAATTGGCTCTTCTACATTCAACACATGAGGCTCCAGCCAGAATGGTGGTTACCAGTAGTTGTGTTTTTGAAGTCACTGGCTCCTGCACTCAAACACACCCAGATATTCCCAGGATCACATATCATACATTCCACAGTGCTTTTTCACAGACCTGGATGTAGTCATTGCTACAGCATTTTTTTAGTGAAAAGCAGCACAAAATGAAAATCTCAGGGAATTCAGGTACTCTTTATGTTTTGTCTTTTGGATAAATAATTCATTAATAGTTCACTGGAGGAGAAAAAGAAAAAAAAAGGGAAATAGGTACAAGAGCTTCCTCCTATCACATACAAAGTGTGTCTTTTCAGAGCAAAGCCAGCTCATCTTTCAAAGTACATCCATATCCATAACACAGCACAGAGGGAAAAAACAAGAAATAGTACAGTTGGTGTCTTACATTTCTGTGGGGATTCTGTAACAAGCACAGTTAATCTTAAGATCTGGAATGATACTGTGGAAAAACAATGAAAATCTTGAATACACCCTGAAATTCCACTTATTTGGCTTGATTAACAATTCGTAAACAAAACTGGAAAGCTTGACTGTGATGTAAGGTGTGATTAGAACTGGAAAACTCATGGAAGCCTTTAGAAAACTGGTGGTTTTGCTTCCTCCCTCTTGACTTCAATATGTGCCGCTCCCTCTCACCTGCAAATGTCACTACTAAGAAGACTGGAAAAAACATGGCTCTACAAGTCTTTCCTGAAGTACCTTTCACCTTAGTACCCTGCCCCAGAGGCTGTACATCCTCACAGCCTGTTGAAGCTCTGGGTAGCCACAAAGCACTCAACAACTGTGGGATACTCCCAGTGTGGGATGCTCCAGCAGCCTCTTAAATCAGTGAGGGTGCTGAGGGTGCAGATAGTGACAGGGTTGAGGGGAAGTCCTTCATATTCTTTGTGAAACAATTCCTCAGATAAAATATGATCTGAATGTCAAGCAGCCTAGGCGATGAGAGAACACTGTGCAGGAAGGAAAAATTAAATAATTCTGCATGAACCTCAACTTTTCTTAGAAACTGTTTCTGAATCTCAGAGCTTCTTTTGAGAATAAAAAGAAAACAAACCTGACCAACCAAAAAGAAAACCAGCCCAAAACAAAAACCTTAATAAAAAAAGTAGAAGCTTAAAATGACTACACTTTCAAGTCTCACACAGGAAAATGACACAGAAAATACTTTGAGCACTTTTTGGTCTCATTTTGAAAAACTGACAGGTTGGAAAAACAGGTTGGAAAGGGGAACTTAATTGATGGAAATTTGAATGCTGAGGGTTGCAGGCCTGAAATGAAATGCATGAGGATGGACTATATCAGAGTAGGCAAAAAGGGTACTTTGAAATTCAATAAAATTCATAGCAGGGGACTGAAATACTCATGGTGGGTAAGAAAGGGAGAGGAACATCAAGAATATGGTTTTCAACTCTTCTCATTTTATTTTCTGACATACATGCAGTCATTCTCCAGGTGTAAGTAACGCTATATAAACAGATTCATTACGAATAAGAATCTTTCTCATATTTAATTAAAATTGCATCTCTTATATTTTTTTTCTTTTTATAAAGGAATTTAAGCACACAGGAATCACTGATCTTAACATATTATAAAGAGGATTAATCAGCAGCACTATTACTTCCCTTTTGGGGAACTCAGAGGACAACTGCAACAGTTTTGTCCTTTGCAACACTGATCCTAGTTTCTCAAAAAGTCCCATTACAGTAGCTTCCCTTAGCAGTGCTGAAGGTGAAAAAAGGCTTCTATAAAGCAGTGAAATGGAAAGTTCAAAACAATAAGAAAATAGCTTCTTAAAAAAAAAAAAAATCAACATATTAACTAGGGATAAAAAAAGGGAAAACAAAAATCAGAAGATCCTCTGTGCAAATATTTATGTTTCCACCAGTGGAAACTGGAGAGCTCAACATTTAGTTAACTCACCTTCATACCTGCCTACCATTTGTAACCACAGTTTGTGTTGTTTTTTTCTTTCCTATGTTTAATTACAACATGAACCAGGCATGTCTTTATCTTGGCAGGTGTATCTTTTCCTCCTCCTTCCTGCTCAGAATAATGTAAAGTTTCATGTGAAAAAATCCTAAGCTGATGAGATAGGAAGATGTATCACAGGTCTTCTCACCTGACAGCAATGATCAGTAACAAGCAGACAGATACACTAATGTTTTAGTAGCGCTAGACTTCATCTCCAGACATCTCCTCTTAGAGGCGGCAAATGAGTGTTAATAACTTCACCTTGTCAAGGACAGCAGCAGAATCTCTAAGTGAGATTTATCCACGACTGTAATATCAGGGGGGGATAAAAAAAAAAAAAAGAGAACCTGGAGTTCACAAATGACACCTCAGAGGCAGTTGCTGCAGCAATGAGCTCTTCTGCAAGAGCTTCCCAAAGCAGGGAAGTGAGGGTAACCACTAGAAAGAATATGCATTCACACAGTATTTGTCTTCAATGGGAAAAAAAAAAAAAAAAAAGAGAAAATTGGACAAGAGAACGTAATCAAATCAGTCCAGCATCCATGGCTGTCTAAGGATATTAAAGCTTTCTCTCAGTGCATATCTTGAACAAACCAAATGCTTAAGTAGCAGGCAAGAAGGGTAATAAATGCTGCAGAAATGGCGTAAGTATGAAAATTAACAAAGGTGAGGAAATTTAAATGATCATTTAGAAAGGATAAAATATGGCACGGTCAGTTTCATACTGGTCCTCTGCAAATTTTATAAAAAGGGTAGATGGTAAACGAAAGAATAACATCATAATGAACTTAAAGAAATTGTTTTCTTTTTCAAAAGTTGCTACATTAAGCAGATCTAGTTTTTATATCATATACACCACTGACACACAAAAATCAGACATCACTTAATACACCTTTTTATCAAGAAATAATAGCACTTAACAATATCCAAACCATCCTTGCCAAGAAGATTTAAAACTCAGTTGTGGTGCCTTTATATTTCCAGGCAGTATTCCCAACTTCTTTTTTTTTTCCTGAGATCACAGCAACTTCTGTGATATACTTATTTATGGATCATGATTGGATGTGGATTTAATGTGTTAAGCAAGCAGTTTGGTTAATTGCAAAAGCCTGAATCCATGTTTCTTCCTTGTGGTAAAGTCTTAACTGTCCTTTAGCCAGGGTACCTTGCTAATACCAGCCTTTGTAACACCTGTTTCAAGTATATAATTGGGTCCCACATACTTTCCTACTTAGAGCTAGGAAAATAAAAACAATGCCCCTGGGACAAAGAGTTGAAATTATTTTGTAGTTGATGCTCTAACTAAAAACTATGAAATACATAAAGCAGGACGCTAAGGGACATGGCAGTGCTGGAAATCACACTCCTTTTCACCACCAAAAGAAACCCAAGTTTCACAATATATTCGACTGTATCCTTTCTTCACAAAGTTAAAAATAATAATACAAATGTCCTGACCACATGCTGCTGGCTAAGATCTGAGCTAACTTAGCTCTCGACAACTCAGTAAGAATAATACTGAGTAATTGTCTCGGGCCAGTAATTCACTGGGTGACTTGGAGCCAGCTCTGGGCTTAGACAGATCAGGCAGATGCCCAAGACGGCGTTAGGTCAGGGAAGGACAGAGCCCGGCCAGCTGCTGATGCCGCGGCAGGGCTGGGAGCACGTGGCTCTGCCGCCACCGTGGAGGGGCAGCCAGGCGCTGCACAAGCACAGCCCCGCACACCCTGCTCTCTGGGGCTCCTTACTCTCGCTTTTCCCTGCTCCCTCCTCGCCCCTTCCTTCGGGGAGCCGTGCCCAGGCTGCTGGGCTGCCCCAGAGGGCAGGTTTGCCCAGCAGCGCTGGCTTGGCTCGGCTCCATGCGGAGCAGCGCTGGCAGCCGGCTCCTGGCCACCAGGCTGATTCACTCCCAAGTTACTCTGGCTACAGCCAGACTTTTAAATGCATGAACTTTTTGTTTAAATTCATAGAACTGGCTCTCACATGTCAGCAGCTTATCCAGATACCGCTTCCCGCTGCCGTATACATATGCCACATTTCTCCCCATCTGGATTGTAAGTGTGGCCCTGTGAGTGATACCATTGCTAATGACTATCCACTCATGGCTTTGCTGCATGTATTCTCTTTATTTTTTCCCTTTGTACTTCTTTGAAAATAACTCCTCGTGCCAAGACCCATCTACTATAAAACGATTCTGAACCACCGATTTGGCTCATATTAGTTACCTCCAGGACTGACAAATAAGTGAGTTTGCAGACTGCAAACCCCTTGGAGAGGAATTTTGTCAACAAACCTAACCCACGGAACAGCAACATATTATATAAACCAAAAGATCTACAGAAAGACAAATCCAGCCTGAACTACTTCTCTGTTACAGCAGGAGGAAGTTGCTAATGTGATTTTCTGTCAAGCAGCACATGTCAATGCATAAAAACCAGCCTCCTATATTTTAAGTTTCTTTAATTATCTGCCTGCTCCCCAGCACTTCCACTCCTTATTTCCCTCACTCACATTCCCTTTATTTTGTGCTCTGTCTGTTCTTCCCCTGCTGTCCAATGCTCCTGGCATTTTTTCCAGCAGCATTCCCACTGAGAGAGAAGTGCCCTGTGCCACTTTATGCTCCTTAGGGTATGTGAGGAACCTACAGAGCTGGCTGGTACCACACACAACCTTTGGGAGCCCAATGGGCAGCAGAGTATGCTACAAGGCCTCCAAGGGTACTAGAAATCTCTGTTTAAGTGACTGAATCCTGCTCCCAAAGCCAGAGTTCCCATCTGAGGCTGTGTGCACAAACCCCATGCTTTCTGGCAACAGAATGTCCTTTAAATGATTTGTCACTTGTTTTTTCAAGATCTGTGCCTTTTCAAAACTAAGGAACCGTACCTCCATAAAGGTTTAAATGCCACCTTCGATGCACAAACAGCAAAGCCAAGCCGGGCAGAGCAGAAAAGCAGGTCCTTTTGGTTCAGTGGACAGATGCTGTCCCATCTCCCTGCCATCTCTTTTCCAGGTATATGTTGCACAATCATGTGTGACTCTGGGATATACATCTGAAACTTCTGGTCTGTATCTTTAGTCTCCTTCATGCTTTGGTCTAAAGCACACCACTGGCAAAACACTTTTAATTATTCTAAACTTACCTATTAAAATGCAGCACTTCCAGATTTGAAGCCTCCTCATTTTCCCTCGAGAACAAAAATTAGCACACAAATATATGGGGATATGTTAGGAAACATGAGTAGGTTGGAGCCTTACTATTAGTTACTAATTACTATTCTCTTAAGGACTAGAGAAAAAAATACTCATCAAAACGTTCCTGTCGGCTCGTGGTGGAGACACACTGCTCACGGAATGGGGGTCTGAGAGACAGCCCCAGCCCAGCAGGCTGCTGCAACAACAACTTTGGCAAAGTAGTAACTCCCAGCAAAGAAATACTGTTCTGTGGCCTTCTTGTCAGGGGACAAGAAATGGGAAGATGGAAATAGAGACAAAGATTAAGAGAGAAATCCTTAGGATCTCTCATCTTCGAGACCTTCTGAAAGAAAACAATGGAGCTCTGGAACCTGAAGAATTCTCAATATGTATGTGCACACACATGAGGAGGGAACAGAGTTACAAGGAAAGCTCAAAGATATGAAGAGAATTCAGATGGCAGAAAACAGAAAGAGAGCAAGAAAAAAAAAGATATCTGATAATCTTCAAATGAAACAAAACAGTAAAATCAATTTTCACCCAGAGTCATCTTACTGGTCACAGATAATGCAATATTCTGCTTAGACTCAGTTATTTTATGAAACACCAGTACTTTGATGTGAAACAACAGCAAGACAACCTGATTCTTCCAGTCACACACCTATCAACCTCACCCTTTTTCTTGACCCTCTGGACTTCATCAGCACATCAATCTGCCCATGAGATCAGTTTCTGCTTAAGTACCAGATGAAGAGTATGATTAATTAGCAAAGGAGGTTCAATGAGAACTCAGTTACAAAAGTAATCAGGGAAATACATCTAAATAACTGTGACTACTGTGGGAAAGGAGAGGAGAACTGCTGTGTGCACAACATGACTTTAATTTTCTGTTTGTACCAAATCCCACCATCATCTCCCCCTAAATGGGAAGTGGCAAATAGCACGGCCCAGAAACCAGCAAGACACAAAGAGTGTTACCCAGAAGAGTTGTGTTTCATTTCCAAAAGGCCGCAGGCATATTCCTCACAGAGCTGTCTGTGTGAAGAATATTACACATGGAACAGGAGACCAAATTCTGGGACTGAGACCCACCTCATTAGTGGAGCTATATATCAAACCACTGAAAAAGCAGCTTCATAGACAAGCACATCAATTATATAATTATCCTGCTGGCAGCACTTCTGCTTCCACAGTATTTATACTCAGTTTATTTAAAAACTTCCTGTACACATATGTATATTTCTCCATTAATTTCTTATGCATAATTGCTGTTTGCTTAATGTTTGTTAGCTTTTGAACTCACTTGCCTGTGACCTTTTTGTTATTTAAAATAAACAACAACAAGCCCAGCAAAAAAAAAAAAAAAAACAAAAAAAAAACCAAACCACTTGCAGAGTGTTTAAAGCAGAAACGTCTATTCAAGGAGGGGAGAAAACTACCATGTATGCAAAACAGTGTGGTGACAAGCACATGAAATTATTAGGTATTCATATTCTGTCCTGTAACTCCCTTTGTATCTAGCTTTTGAAGAAGGGAAGCTACACAGAAAGGTGATCATTCTAAAGATCACTCCCAATTGGAATAAAAATGAAACAAACCCAGCTTTTGCAGCCAGGTTTTTCTTATCAAATCCTTTTCTTCCACTAGCTTTGACACATCTTTACCGAGCACGCACATCACTTTCTAACACTCCAGGCATAGGACATGAAGCCTCTCCCTGATATTCAGATTTAGCTGGGAATGGTGATGAACTGGCATCCCTCTTCTCTGCCCCTTCATTCCCACTATGCTGTATCTGAGCAGATTATTCCTTCAGTGGATGTGTTTCAGACAGTCTTTCCCTGCAATGCTTTTTGCTGGCAGAGGCAGCAATAGGTTCATCCAAGCGCCAGGAAAACGAACCAGCAGTTAGGCAAAAACGTGATTGTAGCTGGCAGAGAGCAGAAAACAAAGCAGGCTCATGGCATGCTGTTTGGAAGACAGCTCTCACAGCTTATGCTGCTGTCATATTTAGATTAATGGTGCATTTTATTTTCTAAATAAGATAAAATCCCTCCCTCCTTCCCCTCTCATACACATACGGATGATTCCATCACACAACCCTCTGTCTCATGTACAATTCGGCTCCAGCTCACTACAAACTGATCAAGTTACCTTTGACACTGAATTAGTAATTCAATCTGAAATAAGCTTTCAGAGGAAGAAAGATTATTGTGACTTTATACCTGACTAATCAATCTTTGCTCATTAAACAGTACTAAATAATCTCTGTTTAATTCCATCAACTCAGATTAAAGCCTCGTCCAATGCAAACGCCTTTCCAAAGCAAATGCAACATCCTTTTTGACCAAATACACCTTCATCAGAACTGAAAAGCCAGACTTAGTTAAAAATGTGGCTTTTTTTTTTTTTTTTTTTAAACTTGATTGCTATTAAATGTGTATCTCTGGTTTTCCACCCAGTCCTTACCACTAGTAACTGTACACACACTACTGGCAAACTGGGGAGTGTGTGGAGTTCAACTCCAAATGAGGTATTATTGGCTATCTTGAGAACACATCTCCCTGATTTTTGCTTCTCTGTGAGCTTCTGATTACAGGTTGCTGCTGTACTGTCCAAACTTCTCAGAGAAATTATCAAAGTGCAAAATTAATCCACTGAGCATACTGAGGATCCATCACTATCATCAGACAAATTACCCACCCGTACAAACCTAACAGAGTATTTTCCATGATTTCAGAGGAGAAGGCTTTACTACGATAGCTGTATTTCCAGTTTAGTCTTGTTTAAAGGGTTTTATAAAAATGCATTCTTAATACACCAAAGGCATTTATCCCTGACCATGAACATAATGTACATCTCTTCCCCAAGTTCTCATCTCTCTGCATCCTGCCCTGTTGACAATCTTTTCCAGAGTCATCCTTAACATTACAAATTATGGGATATTTCACAAGGAAGCTCAGTCCTAATTTTATCCCTCTGGGGGCTTGCAATCACTTAGGCACTTTACATTTTACTGAAATCCTCAGTATGCAACAGAAAATACTCTGAAAATGGGACAGAGTTATTTCACTGGAAACTCTCCAAAAACAGATCAGTAAGTACTGGGAAGCTCTTGGTATTTGCTCCATTGGGAAGGGAATGCAGGTCCACTCATTACAAGTGCCATGATCTTACAAGTGTTCTTGGTACACAGGGCCTCCATGCAAGCAAGCCTTGCTGCATCTTAAATAGCAGCTCTCACAGAAACAATAAGCACTGCACATGGACTTGCTAAAGGCTATTTGGTCAGTGTTAAAGAAAAGGGACAATCCAAAGACACAAAGAATCCATAACTTGGTGATTTACGGACACTTGCACCTACTCAAGTAAATTTCCTACCTTTCCATCCCCATTCTGGTCTACTGCTAACTGCACTCCCTCTTTTTTTTTTTTTATTTTTTTTATTTGAGTAAACAAAAACATCTCTTGTCTGCTATCATCCAGTCTCATTTGTACTTTTGTTTTTAGATGCCTCTGCAATGACAGATGAAGAAAGTCAGTTTGGCTTATTTACAGGCATTTGTATTCACCTCTGAGCAGGTTCAAATGAAAACTACTCCACTGCTGTAATAACCTGCTTAATAGGCCTGAATCACTGAGCAAATCACTACAGGTAAAAGTGCTAAGGAAAATATGCTCAGGGATGGGGAAGAGGTGCCATTCAATCCAACTGGTGCCAATGACCTGCTAGAAAAACTTCAAGTTTAAAATGCTTTTGTTGCTCAAGGTTTGATAGGAATAAACTTCAGGTGATGCTTTCTGGGACAAGGCAGCTTAGGGATGTGCTATAGAATATTTCAGGGTCAAAATTATCCTGATTGTTGAAATACTCAAAACTACACCCTTAATTATACACTGGATCACTTGCCCAGAGATAATCACCTTTACTTTGTTGATAGTTGTGAAATATACCAAGAAATGGGCTTCTGAGGATCACGGCTATTTTCTAGTAGATAGAGTTGTGACATGCATTTCAAAGGTCCTGAGTAGCCACTGCTCCTACTAAATGGAAGAGTTGCAAGTGCTTAACATCCCTCAAAAAAAAGGCCAAAGTTAAATCCCTGGAGGTAAGAGCCACTAGCTACTTGCAACTTTTCATATCAAATTAGAGCTTGAATAATAATGTAAATTTTCCTCACTAAAACTGGCACAATCTGAAACAGTGATATGCAAGAGAACAAACTTACAATGTGGTTAAAGCAAGCAAATGAAGATTCACACCTGTGCAAAAACACATGTAAAGTTTGTTGCATTTATTTTTTTCTTTTCAGCCAGCACTGAGCAAAAACCACATAGAGAAAACTACCAAACCTTTAAGCTGAACTGGGCCACAGCAAAACCAAACTAATTCAAATACCTCATTCCTAGATTCGTGTTCCATAGGACAGAACAGTTCAGCAAAACAAAGCGTTCTTGATGATTCAGTTCAGCGCCGAACAAAAATAACATTTATTATTAGCACAAACAGGTTCGGCCCCCAAAATGTGCCATTTTGACACCTGTGGTGACAGTATGTGCTGCATCCATCTCACTGCACGCTCCCTTTGGAGGGATCCTGAAGAGCACTGCAGCATCCATGCAGAACAGCACGCCCTATCCGACTAGCCCCATCCCACTCTCTCCAAGAGATTCAAGTTCCTGCTTCCATGGGAGTCGGTGAGGAACAGCACGTACAAAATCCTACTAAGTAAAAACCACACATTTATGTAATAAAGTATATGATACGGGTTTGGGAGGATTTTTTCCCTCCTGAAGCTGTCTGTGCTGACATAACTCACTGCGTTTTAGCTGTTCCTAAAAGACATCATCAGTTACTTTCTGTGACACATTCTGCATTTGACTGGCTCTTATTTTATTATTATTTCTTGTTCAAATTCTCCAAGTGTATTAATAATTTCTTAACTTGACAGCCCCAGCTGGGGGTGGAAGAAGGCCACTAAATCTGCAGCAGTTTCTGCCCTCAACTCCACTTGCATTTTTCTCAGTAATTTTAGACTGGATGCCAGTGAGACAACACAGGCAAGCCAGGCACCAATTACTGTGGAACAAGTTAAACACTCATTTTGTGAAAAACATATCCTGCTCTCAAGCATATTTCTCTATCAATAAAATATTATTTGTACTAAGTAAACAAACAAAACCAAAAAGCTATATCTCTGCCCCAAGCCCCATTTTAAATGCTTGAAAGGACAATTTCTCACAGACAGAAGTCACCACGCACTCCAAATTCTGACTGCACTAATCTGAAGCACTTCATTTTGTACCTCACTCCATCAGTGAGCATTTTCTCTACATTCTAGTAATCAACTAAAGTGAAGAGATAGACAGGATCTTTTTATGGCAAAGAAGCGAGTGCACTGGCATTCAGACAACAAAGCTTAATCTGGAATTAAAGTCTGCGAGCGTGCCTTATAAATGCCACTTCCACTGCTCATTCACATTATTTTCTCTAAAGGTTTTTCCTCTGAAGCAAATATAATATGATTTTGAATCATCTACCAGCATGTCAGAGTGAGAGTTAAGTGCACTTGTTTTGGATCGGGTTTTTTTTGCTTCTCTTAAGATGTGTTCCGATCATTCCAGAGCTAACTAGTGAAACCATCCTAAAATAGCACTGTCAAGAGCTTAAAAGGGCAGACGGTCATCTCTGCAATAAAAAGGACTTGTTGAAGAGAATTTCTGATTGAAGCAGAATTCTCAATTTACGCCAGACAACACACTCAGTTTGATTTGCAGCCACAGGTGCTTAGCACCTGAAAAAATGGTTACAGTTAAATACGTGGGGGAGGGAGATTGTGCATCTTTCATTACCAGATTAAATGGCACACAGGAAAAGATCAACAGTGCTGACAGACAGCTGAATTTCATTTTAGTTCCTGATCAAAATATATCCCACTGTTATTTTTATCACAGAGCCCAGATATGGATTATTTTTTCAGGTCTGGATTTGACGAAATGTCTGATAAATAATACTCTTACATACTTTAATCTATTAGAGCTATGTATTATTTTGTAGGTATTACATCTCACTTTTTTTTTTTTTTAAATAGAGATATATGTAATAAACTGTGTTGATATTAAATACATATTTTCAGGGTTTTTTAATAGAAAATGCTCTGGAAGGTATCCATCTACACAAACACAACAAGGCTGCTGGGCTATGCAAACATATATCCATAGTAGCTAAATGAGATTTCAAAACAAATTGCTTTCTTTTGCTATTACAACAGAAATATATCCTAATGCTAATACCAACATTTCCAATTGCAGTAACAGAATTTCATTAATTCTTTTTTACAGAAAACTATTCTGCGAGGAATTTCAGAAAAGAGAGACACATGAATCATTAATTACTTCTTTTCAATAACTTGCATATCAAATGTTCCCAATCTCAAGCAAAACTCTGTGATCTCGCATTCAATAAATAAGCACAAGAATGAGTCAGGCTTTGTTTTAGTTGTTAAGTCTCACTACAACTTCAGTGCTCTCTCATCTTCACACAGAGCTTCAAAGGACAACTGTTCACTGCCACAGGAATAGACACGGGCTTAGGCACACAGCCAGCCAGCCACAAGTGAACTGACATCAACAGACAACCAATATCTGCGATGTCAGCTTTTCAGAGCCTTACAGTAAACTACAATAAGCATGAATTAATTTCCCTGTATGCAGGGAAGATGTCTTTAGCAGAAGATACCGCAGCATATACTTTACGCAACAGGGGTTCCCTCTGAAAAGCCTCTGCCCACCCCCGACAGCAAAACCTGCACATCTCCAGGACTGAGCCACAGTTTGTCAAACTCAGGACTATGATTAAATGGAATCAGAAACTTTGTATATTAAAATGCATACATCTCAAGATATAAAATTTGTATCTTACATTGCATAAATTTCAATGTAACAAATTAGCCCGTCTTGCTAAAAAGCAACATTGTTTTTCACAAGCAGCACAGGAAATTGTGTGAGGTCATAAATACAAATTGCTAATGGAATTTAATTGTGATTCCGGACTATTACAAAAGGGAATTAAAACAGAAACACTTTCTCTGTAGAAACTGGATTCTTTAAAATATTTGAACTGTGATTTTTTTATCTCAATGCTGAAGTGGATACATAAGACCTGTCAGAGGTTTTTTTTTAACTTCAGTGCATGAACATCCTCTTGTGAGGACCTATTTGTAAACCAGATTTCTTCAGGATCATATCTACAATGTTGAAAAATTTACTGACTCTGCCACCAATTACATAATTTTTTCAGCAATTACCTTCAGAAATAGAAGAAAAAGGCCAACTTAAATTTTACTCCTACAACTAGAACTCCCACAATTATTTTATGAGTACTCTGATCTCACTCACGTATTTCAGAAATGTTAAAACATGGAACAAGACTATTTTTCTTTAGCTAATCACAAACCTCCATTTCTAAACAATCACAGAGCTCCAAATTCACCAGGTGGAACTTTCCCCAATTATCAAGAGAAATTGAGTTCTGGGCTAAGAATAAGAGTAACAACTCAAAGCTTAAAAGACATATTAAAAAATGTTACAAAAACCAAATACAGGGGGATTAATGGAAGTGCCTTGTTCCCCCTATTAAACCGATAGCACAATGTTGTAACCAGCACTGTAATTTCAGCCAACATGCAAAGGACTTTTGTGCCATATACTGAACTGATGTTTAACACATTCATCCAGAGTACAGTAACTGGAATTTTAAGAGGCTATAATTGGAGTTCTTGTTCACCTGAAATGAAAACCTATTTTCCCCTATTAAGTTCTGACAGTATGACATTCACATGTACAGAGAGGCTGACAGCTGCAGCATTAGAACACGTCAGACCCCTCAAACTCTGCAGTACTGTGTGATTACCTTCTTTTCATATTTCACAAGGAAATTCAACCTCATTTTCCTCTCACTAACGAGTGTGTGATGTTATATTTACAAGCACTGCAGAAAATGAGGAGTTTGTGATTGGCTTACACTGATACTTTGCGTAGTGGAGACGGGAAATAACCTGAAGAGGCAGCTATTTAGGATCCTGCTTTAGCTTTATGGAATGCAACTTGCAACATTTTCTTCCTTGCTGAGGACAATACACAAGGTTTGTGTGTTGGAGGACCTGTCTTCACCTCAAGGAAGACTTCGGTGGCAGCTAGGCAGGGTTCTCTACCTGGCATGGAAAGAACTGACAGGGCAGAAGGAAGGATACTATAGACAGGATCAATGACGCTGATTGTTGTACTACTTGTGCTTTGCCTTGCTCAGGGTTAAACCGTGACCCAAGAGATCTTTTCACAGTGTGAAAATGCAGAAAAAGAGCAGGATGGCTAACAGATACTTGGGCAATCTGTGGATAGTGCTATGGCCTTCTCTTGCCATTTCCCAGCTGGGCAAGCCACAAGAAGTTGGCCTAGAAATATGTGTATATAGCAACATTAAGCTGCCTACCTGTCACGCTTTACTCCAGCTAGCACAAATAACAGTGACACTGAAGATACAGGGAGTGGGATTTGGTGTGCACTAGAAAACACAGTAGGAGAGACTGGGAGCACAGAGGCTTGGTGCTGGTGCAGGCACTACTGATGCTCTTGAGCCCTCACTGCTGTTGCAACCAGTCCAGGATAACACTGCTTGGCCTCAGGGGTTACAAACACACCTCTGCTTTCTAGGTGAGCATACCTTAAGCTGGCTTGTGGGATGAAGCTTGACCCTGATTTGTTGTTGCACATTGATTATATTCATGTTACATCTGCACATGCAGAGCAGAACTTAATTCCACAGGTTTAGGGAAGAAAATGCACTTACAATACTTGCAGCAAATTACATTCCAACTATTCTAGACCATCAGCTTTCTTTTTCTACTGAACATCATCAAACATTACAATGAGATAATCCTATATGAGGCCATAAACCTATGATAGTTTTGCTAGCTCACAAGCATTCAGCTGGGAAAATGAGCATAAACAGAAGCAAAATCACCCTATCAAATATAATCAAATCACCAAACTGTTGTGAAACAGAAAAGACCTTAGGAAATGCCATAATCCACTCATGGTCTGGTGATGATTCCTATCTTGACAAACATTTGAAACTTTTTTCCTTCATAAGGTTTCCTACTGCATCTCACACTCCTTTATTTCTCATCCACTTATTTTTCCTGTTATCTATTCCTTCTTTGGCAGCTCCTGCGTTAGTCTTCTGGCTCTCCAAACATCTGCAGCTTTTTGCCATTTCTATTTCCTCGTTCTCAGCACTCATCCTGTTTGGAGCTCTGAATAGCTCCAGAACATGCACGCCTGCCTTTCCACGAGATTGTTCTCCTGGCACTAACAGATGAAGCACAATGTTGGCAACAAGCCTCTGATGAGTCAATGGAACTGTGTGAAACGATGGCACAGCACATGTAATTCCGAGACAATGTGCTGCACAATAAGGAAACCTGGAAACTTGTTATTAACCTCCTTCAGAAGACTTCATGTCAAAGGCCCTCCTACAACAGCGTACTTGACCAGTGACCAACTTGACTTGGCTTATGCCCAACCTTGTAAACAAGTTGTCTTTGACTGCAGGCAGGACCATTTCAATGCTTTGCCACAGGGAGCCTTCCCAAGCCAAGATATGTGTATTGGACAGTCAACTGTACTCGTGATTAAGTTTAAACAAACAAAATAAACAACTGCCTTGAGCCATAAACTGTTCTATGACAAGTAGCTACCAGTGCTGCTAGCACTGTATGCAACACCTTTGGCACATATGGCACTTAGAAAATTAATACTGAAGGAAGAAGCAGCATAAAATCCTAAAATGCAATTTAATTATGCTCTCCTCTTGTACCTTAATGTGGTAACTAATTCTTTTCTTCTAGAGACAAAAACAAAGAGTGCATTCCTCTTGCGTTAAAATAATTGCAGCCTAAGTATCCACTTCCCAACAAGATTTTGTGATAATAATTTTTTTTACTAACACTGCTTTCCAGCTGGTGGTGGAGAGCCTGACAGTGAGCCTATACTAATGCTAGACTTTAGTACCAGCTTTTTAAGTCCTCATCCATCTCCACTGACCTAAAAGGCAAAATATGTCTCTTCTAATCTGGTAACACTCTATAATATTTGCTGTATTAAAAGCAGTATTTAATGAAGGTAGCTGCTACTCTCTGTTATCCATTACAATCCTTTTGGTAAATTTTCCTAATACAAAAAGACCCTGTTGCAAATGCAGTGCAAGCATATATTTTAAATGTAAAGTATATACTGGACTCTGTGGGAGACCAAAACAGCCAAAAAAATATCAATCCACGTTTAAGCAATACTGAGACCAAGTACTCTGATCCTGTACAGATCTGCTTTGCTTGATGACTATTCAAATGAGATGTGGAAGCATATTAAGTTCCATTTTTAGCATGCTACATCTCTCATCTGCAAAATAGAATAAAAACCTTTTCATTTGCTGAGGAAAATGCTTTGCCATTACCTTCACATTTTATCTCCCCTTTTCAATTGCTACAATTTTCACCTTTGCCAAGTCCTCTACAAAATAACAGAGAAAATAATATTAATCAATTAATGGCACATCTATGACAGGGAGACAGCACAGGATAAAAGGACTGTAGTAATTTAAAATGCATTTAAAAATGCCCAGAATCTTAACCAAAGGTAAGTGTATTCACCAAGTCTTATTCAAAGTAAGCCATATTAAAAGTTGGATAACTGCTTTAGAATACAGTTTCTATTTGTTTGCAGAATATCAGTTCTGTTAACTTACAAGAAAACTCAAAAGGATGTGAAAAATGATAAGGAGAAGAGGCTGTCCACTGTCTAGACAGTGTGACACATATAGAAACTTAATCAGATAATTCATTGTCATTAGAGAGAGATGTGCAGTTGGGTACTCATGTCCTAGACTTATCAGATACACCTCCCTAAAATAAAGTCTACCTTGATTTTAGAGACTGAACTATACCTGTTCAGGTCTCTGCAGAAGAGGAAGCCAACAACTTCATTTCAGGATTACCCTGGGCTTGGGAGTTTTAAGCTTTGCATAATCTTGACGTGATTTGCAATGTTCAGATTCTGCTATTAGGTATGAGGTGCATCTGATGATCTGAGACTATAGAAGGGTAGGGCAGAAAAGCATAATGGTTCCTTGAAGCTATAACAAAGGAATAAATTGTTATGTACACAAAAGAAATGTTGAAAGAATCTGTTTCTGATTTTTTATGGAAGTCATAAAGGACAGAAGGAAGATGCACAGAGAGAAAGGTGCAGCTTTTAGCCTTGACGAGGAAAGGTTACTTGAGAGGAGTTGCACTTACTTCTCGCTTCTTCATATCTGACAGGTGATGAACAGCCATGCAGCTGTCACGTGAAGAATGAGCATGAGCACTGTGCTGTACATGCTACTGGGAATTACTACCACTCCCATCACCACCAAGAAGCCACAGACAGACTTAGGCAGAATGCATTAACAGATTTTTAAGCATAACTGCCCTTCTCTGACCGCAGCTGTCTTTTTTTGAGCATCTTCCCCTGCCCCTTAGAACATTTTGGATAGAAAGACAGACATTCTGCATTTAGTTCCACCACATGTCAGAATAGTACAGCTGTTTCAACAAGATGTAGCTACTGAAACTCTGCAAGACGACTAGAGACCACCCTTAGGAAAAACACTGCTTAAACATGATGAGGCAATGACAAGGCTAAGAAAGAGCAAATGCACGCCCTGTAACACTGCGGTGTGTGACATGACTTGAAATCACAGTCAGAAGGGAGAAGGAAGAGACAAAGTGAGGATGAACTGCTAACGGGATGGGAGGTCGTCAAGGCTATGATAGCTATCCTACAGGAAGAGACGGCTCTGCTGGAACAGGGAATATCGTGAAGCCAGCCAACCCACAGGGCATGCCAAGGCCTGGGGAGTGGGAAGCTGCAGCTGGTGTGATAGTGCTGTCAGAAAACACGAACGGCGTAAGGATGTATGGCAGGAAAGGACTATGTCAGCAGTCTGAGGCTGGAAAGCTGGGGCACACACATTACACTGGCAGTGCCACACCCACATATAAAGTTATTTACACTAATTCCAGTCCCTTGGTTTTCTGACAAAGCTATCAGATGGCTTTCTGTAGCCCAAACAATTTCAAATAACATTTGAGTATAAAGGGCCTTCCTCCAAACTGAAAGTTGAATCCAGAACAGGAATCCTTTCTCAACTGTCCTCAGATTAGGAAGCTTTGTTGCACACTAGTTGCTCTGTTTTGCAGGCAGTGTAATAAACACAGCTGCACTTGATGCTCCACATAAGACTTAATCCATATGCAGTTCCACCCTAAGTGTTTTTTTGGGAACAAAGCCATTTTACAGACTTACTGGCCCTCCTCACCAACAGCTGCCTGTTCCTGCCGCAGCACTGCCACTCACCTAGCCTTCACCTGGGCCATGATGGAACTAAGGGGCTGCAAGGTGAATGAGGTCTGATAGGATCTAGAAAACACACAAGAGTATTTTCTTTTTTAGTTTTTAAAAATCTTTTTAAAGCCCAGCTCATTTTGAAAGAGCTAAAAGGGAAGAAAACGGCAATATGTCAGTGGGAAACAAGTAGCTTGGAGAAAGACAAGGAAGGAAGTGAGCATGGAAGAATGAGGAGAGACTGCTAAGATGTCTATGATTTTGAAGAAAATACACTGGGGTCATTAAATTTTCTGTTTTCTCAGGTTTTCAGCAGGTCATCTGCAGAATGTGTCCTACTTGGGGTCTTCAGGAACACAAGAATGGAGAGACTGTGCTATGGAGAGAAGGGCAAGAGAGAGTAGACTAGTACAAAATTTGTAATAGTGTTAAAAAATACATATATATGAAGGTCTTGAAAAAATTTTAAATCTCATTAAAATTATCCTGCAGATTCTTTTTTTTTAAAAGAATGTTTTCCATTCAACTCTGTCCTCTCAGAAGAGTGAAAAAAATAGTTTTCTAAAAAATTAAGGCTTTATGACACGTGTATACAAGTGACAGTAAGGACAGAGCCCCTGTTGCGAATGCTATGACTAAAGAGACTCTATTCCCATCTTCCTTCCTTCTCTGTAATTTGTAGAGTTTCCTAAGTCAGAACCAGTAAGATACCATTCTCTTAAAACCAGCAATCAGCACGTCACAGCACCTGACTGCTTATGGAGCTAAGTTATAAGTAGTGCACAAGAGGCTGTATTAGAACCTGAGATGGTTTCATTCATTTTACAGAAACATATTAATCTCATCACCTTGAAGTCAATGTGGTGAGTAGCTCTGATCAGGATGCAGATCTGTAATGCTAGTAATCCTACACTTCCTTTGATGTGATCCCAGTCTAGTAAGTTAGCCTGTTAAAAGCCACAGAACACACTTTTCAACTATTGAGCCCACTTAAACCACTACATTAGTATTTTCAAATGTTTTTAAAGCAACCAACAGCCCAAGGGCAGCCAGCTTCTTGATGCTGCACAGGAAAACCAAACCAAACCAAAAACAACCCCATATTTTTAGTCTGGCCTCAGAGTGAGATCTCATTTGTAGCCCTTGCAGAGAGAGCTGCAGGTATGCTTGCACACTGCCATGGTCTCTGTCCCTGCAAAGGTTAAAATTAGCCATCCTAGGTGAGCTCATGTATAAGAGATACAGGGCATCAGCAGATGAAACACCATTCAGTGGCTGGGGGTGTCCAAAAAACCGTGTATTTTTCACATTTTGTATTTAACAAGAAATCTACTATTTCAGTAGGAGGGGAGGGGCACAGGGAAAGGCATTTGGTCTAACTGCAGTTTAATGTAAGCATGTTTAATGTAATTGCCTGGATTATGTTCACGGATTTTCACAGTTCACGGTTTTCTTTTATTGAGATTTACAAAACAATGAATTGGTAGGTTAAAGTAGAATTTCAGAACATATATTAAAATTATAACATTTTTTAAATGGAATTACAAGGATAGCTAATGGAATACAAATGGACTTCAGCTGAGCACAGAGGAAAATTTCAGAGTCTTATATTAAAAGCAATGCAAACCAACATGGGTGGGAGTTCAAGCATATGGAAAGAGTAAACATACCGAACCAAAGCTGGCAAAAAGCAAGCTTGGAGAAGCAAAGTGCTGTGGTGATGGAAATGGTCTATCAGCACTGAGAGAAGAGGACCTGGGAAGACTGGAATCCACTCCTGGCACACTGTAAGATCTGGCTACTCCAGATTTGGAGTACTACCCTTTTTGCTTCTTTCGCCATTGAATGTTATTTATTTATCCTTGTGAAGAAAATTATCCAAAACAATAGCAAAACAGTAATTAAAAGCAATTTTGAAAGTTCTATCATTTACAGAACCTTCTTGCAGAGAGACACTAAAAAGGTCATAAGTATTGTATTAGCTAATTGTGAACATCTACTTAATTAAGTGTACTTGTTTGCTACCTGGATTCTTGTCCTGCACTGTGATCTGTAGTGTGAACTGCTGCTCATACACACAGCCCAGTGAAATTTAAGGAGCACCATCTGGGTAAAAAACATACAGAGTAAAGCTATAAATAGACCAAGCAAGTTCATTACAAGCATGGTACTTGCCCGAATGAGCATTTTCAGCACGAGGGCCTAAAACTGTAGAACTAATCTCTGCAGTTCTCCTACAAAGAACCTTGTCTTTTTACCTAAGGAACTAACCAATTTTAGCAGATTTTTAAAATTTCATATCTGAGCTTATCATGGAGTACACATGTCCAGATGGAGAACAGAGACCACTCTCTGACTCATTTCTAATCAAGCACTTTGAACAACATGGCAACAACATTTATTTCATTTTTGTACTCAGCAACTTAGAGACTCTTCTCCAGATGGAATCTCTTGCTTCTAGTATTCTGAAATGCTAATGAACAGAAGACAAATTCCTGTCCCCATTCTATTGCACCTCTGCATATACAAGCTGCGGGATTATGAGTTGAGTGTATAACCTTTTTTATTTACATTCCAAGACAACACATTTTATTTACATTCTAAGACCTGAAATGTTAAGGACTGGAGTTGGCTAAGACAACACTTTTTTTTAACTCCCTCTCTCCTGAGTCCCCCCCCAAATCAGAAAAGGGCACAGAAAAAGGGCTTCTTTAAAACTGCCCAGAAATTTTAAAAGGACACATAGACATACACACACTTGTATTCACAGGAAAAGGATTCATGCTATCTACTCCTAAATAAATGCCTAGATGGAAGTTATAAGTATAAATTGGTCCAACTCTGTTTTAAGCAGGCAGAGTCCTTGCTCTGTAATTTTACAGGAACGTGGCAATACAGACTCTGCTTCTGACTATTCAGTCAGAAATAGATTCCACTCAGGCAAATTCATGAAACAATCTCTACAGTGTGTGTTGCACATGCTCATATTTCTACAACAAAGCATTTGTCACAGTTACCTGTCAGTATTTTCAGGCTTCACAGAATAGTACATTTCTGCCCACAATACATTTTGTGCAGCTGTGACTGATTTTATACGGTTCATTATAGGGCTTCCATCATTTCTCTGTGAGATTTAGGCATGCTTTGAGAACAACGAAAACAAAAGCACTTAACATAATGCTGATATCACAGTGCATTGCTAATTAGATTCCTTCTTTTTAATGCTCAAATGAATACCCATGCAGATCTCTTTACAGTACCTGCTGATTACAAGAGTTTTCCACACTGGATCTATCTGCAACAGATAAGGTAAGTGCCATATTTCCATACTGAAATCTGATTATCTGAACATGTACCAGAGCCAGAAATCTCAGTTTGAATGTGAATTTCATAACTCTTTAAATGACTTGAACCAAGAATATTATGTGAAACATTTCAGATCTAAGATGTTCAGAAACTAAATTTTGCACCAAATTTAGCAAATTTTAGGACATGAGACACAGCTAAAGATGTGAAGGGGATGTCTTTCAGTTATACAGTTGATTCCAAAGCAAGGTTTGTTTTAAACCAACCTTCAATTTAATGGTAACTGCTAATTATTCCCTGAATATACAGCTCATGTTGCTTCAGAAATTCACATGCTATTTTACATGCCTGGTTCCCTTACCCTTAAAAAACCAAACCAAACCAAACCAAACCAAAAAAACTCCCAACAAAACACTCCAAGAAGACCCAACAACAAACAGAAACCACAGTGGCTCCCAGGGAGGCATACCAATCAAAACTACTGACAACTGTCCTCTGATGGTGATATTACTGCTGCTCGTGTATTTCTGTGTTGGGATTGCATCAGGGACGAACTCGGCCCATATGTGAGAGGACATGAAAGGAGGGTGATTCTCTTTACCGTGGTTCTTGTATGGCAGCTTTTGTTCTCTCACCTCGTTTAGCTTTTCTGCCTTGGATGGCTCAGTGCTTAAGTACGAGCAGATAGAACTGCCAGCTGAAATCATGAACTTCAGATACTCTGTTATTTCTGTGCTGAATCACCTACCTGGACACCCTCTTTGATTTCTGATACTTTTATGTAATTGTAACATTTCTGTTAGGCATTGCTGTGCATTTGATATTTCTGTCCGCATTTAGCCTCCTACCATTAATTTGGATGAAAGAGATCAAAAGGCAAGATGTCTTCAGGATACAGCAGTGCCTACACCGACTGAAAGATGGAGATTCTCTCATTAGCAACCATCTTGATTAGCAAAGAAATTCACCATAATAAAGCATGTGAAGACTCACAAAGAGGTTAAACAGTCACAAATTTCCAAAATGAAAGTGTAGTGAAAACTGACAATAACTCATTTGCAGAACAAAACATCATTCAATATCTTGTAATCAGACCCCGGAAAAGAGTGATCTGAAGCATATTACAGAACCCAAATGAGATTAACATAGCAGTGGTTTTGAAAATCCCACAAGCTCTCAACACAGATCAGTATCACTCAAAACACAATATGCATGCTAGAACGAAGGCACTGAAATCACCATATGGTATTGCCTGCATTGTGGTCTCTTCAGCTGAATGGTATTTCCAGAAAAAAAAAAATTAAAGAAAAAAATAAAATCACCGACCAAGCACATATTTCAGTATCTAACAGGTAATCCTGCATCTAGAACAAATTCTGCCCATATTAAATGCCATCTTAACTTGGTCAGACAGGAAACCATTCAGGAATGACCTCTGCTAGGCTTAATGTGGATAGACTTGGTATCTATTTCTGTGACAACTGTCCACATTTATTTAGTATATAGATGGATGGTATAAAGCACAGATTCCACTCCTTCACTGGAGATTGCAAATGCTAATTTTGAGCATTCTCCTAACAACCACCACTGAAGCGTTCCCCTCGTGATAAGGCTGTCATCATTGCCATTCCTTCTCAGTATACCACTTAGTGAAGAAAGGTGTGAAAACCATATTGCTCTCACTCTCCAAATTTAGAACAGGTATTTCTGCAGTGCATCCAGCCAGTACCTGCTCGAGATTCAGAAGCTTTTATCTCAACTATGCCTTTTGTCAGGCAGCAACCTCTCTCGCTGCTCTTGGAGATGAGCTAGCAGGGACGTGCATCTTTCACACTGAGCTTCTCAGCCCCTTCCTGCAGCACAGCTCCAACAACACCACACCACCCAAATCCCTTCGTTTCAAACAAAAGCCATGAGCCTTGCAAGAACTAATTTTTAGCTGTCAGTAGATTTCAGAAAAAAATTAGTTTGAATCCCACTGTCAGAAATACACATAAGACACAATGTACTATTTTGAAGCACTTCAAAAAGTAAGAAAGTTAGGTTATACCTATATTATAAAGGTAACAATGACTACATAATTTACACCATCACTTGAGGCCAGGTGGACCCTTTATTAAAGGCACTGGAGAAATCATGCCAGTTAATAGCTAGAGGCACTCACAGCATGGTCCATCAAAAATGATGTCAACGAATTATAAAATTATGTTAATGAAGCCCTGGTGTTGTCTGCTGTGTTACTGGAATCCAATACATTTAAACAATTAATATGAAATGCTCACTGTTAATACTTCACTTTGATTGCTGGTGAAAGACTGCTCCTGTACCTTTTGGGTTGTGATGAATGGGATTCTTCTGTACTTGGAAATGTGTTAAATACCATGAGGGTGGCAGAAGATACAATGAGCTCAGGTATTTATTTTCCCGGTTTAACTGCCTGGCAATGAAATCCATAGGAAGGTTTGGCATTGCTTTCAGCATGGTTAGGATTTCAGAAGTAGAGGTTACAAATTAATGGCATAGGTAAGTGTATTGCTGGCAATCAGCAAACTTATAACTCTTTTTCTAAAGGAAAGATGTGGGGTTTGGAATTTACAGCATAGTTACCGGTTTTCTCTTCATAACATTAAAAAATATAAATAAATAAAATGGGAACTTTGGAGACTCTTAAACAGTGACTACCCTGAAAGTTCAGAAATCAGCACCTGAGCTGGTCTGAAAGCAGCCTGCATAAGGGAAGTATGGCCTGTGGGAAGTCAGCTTAAAGCCCAGTTTAATCCCAATACTCCACGTCATAACTACTGAGGCCATTATGCCAGTGCTGGAGAGTTTTTTCTTCCCCTGTGAACTTTTTGTGACTTTTCCAGCCAAGTCCTCTGTGTGCTCCCTCCAAGTTGCCAGAAAAGTGGACCTAGAATTCATCTGCCTATTTAAAACGTCATACATTCTTTCAGTTTTCATGACATCAAGTTTATACAGTGCAGCATCCTCTCACAAGAAAAGGCACAATCTCTTCAATGCTATAGCCTGGGGGTGCTTACATGAATATTACCCTATCCAGTGAGAGGGACACTGCCATTATTAAAGATGGAAACTAAAATGAAATTGGATTTTTTTTTTTTTTAAAGTTGACAATATGAAACACTTTAAAAAAGACTTCATGCATTCTCAGATCCTGAAACTGTTGCCAACAAGCGCAGACAACTGTTGGATAACAGCATGAATATCAGGTTTATTTACAAATTAATCAAACCTGCAGTAATTCACAGGTGGATGGATTCCACTTCTGTTCTATGAAACAAGCAGACACAGGAGAAGGCAAACTAGGGCCTAGGCCTGCAAAAAGCACAGCACTCACAAATGGACACTAACCACCTCCAACCCACTGCAGGCCATTCGCACTGAGATTATGGAACATCTCTGAGGCTTGTGGTGATAAATACAGATCTGCAAGGGCACTCAGGTACTCAGTAATATTTGTATATCCTACATTAATGTTTGCCTAGCAAGTCCTACTCTGTGTTACAACAGTTGTCATGGGGCACCCATACATACTTAAAGGTTATTAAAAGTAAGTACTACATTATTTCCAGGCAGATTCCTTTACCTAAATATGACAGTTAGCTTGTCAGGAATGTCTAAAGGAGGAATATCTGTTAATTTTACACTTCCCTTCTCCTTGGCTACAGTTTCCCATCCTCTCAACATAACCCAAACAATTGTGGCTGAAAGTTTTGTTCTATGTACCACTGGAGACATTGAGGAAACCTCTCCTGAATTTCTCAAAGCAAAATGAAGCCAACAGACTGATAAGGCCACAAGGGAGGATGCAAAATTTTATCTACTGGAACCAAATCTGCAAAACATTACAATAACTACTCCCAAACTGGAATGGGTGTGAAGTATGGAGCTGCTGTGTATCAGATTAGATATAGATGTAGCTCCAAATTAGGCAACTCCCTGATTAGCAAGAAATGCTGTGTGGCTGTTCTAAATCCTATGAACTCCTCTAGCTCACCTAGCAAGTACAAATGACTGGTTGATACACATCTCTAAGTCATCTACAAATAACTAACCAGCTGTCCTTGCTTCTCACAGCTATGACTGTTTCTCTGCATGCACAGACATCAAATAAAACAGTAAAGAACAGACAGCATCTGGGTTTTACAGAGTTTGGGTGGTCAACTCTTCCAAAGATAGAAGGGGCACAATGTTCACTGAAAGTTGAGAAAGACGCCTTTGCCTCTTACTGTGATGTGAAATGCCTGAAAACCCAGAACTATGTAGAGAAATGAAATATAATTAAAGCAGCTCTCTTAGCAGGTATTTATAAAGCACCTGTTTTATGAAATATAACAAAGTATATGTATCTTATCTTTACAATTATAAATAAAAGTGCCTTATTGCAAAGACCTTGACTATTTCACCCAAGATGACCACAGCAGCAATCTTAGTATAATAAGCCTCTGGGCTACATCAGACACTTCTATGTCTTTCATAGGTGACATTTTCTCATAAAACCACTCTCAGTGACATTTAGTCAAGGTGCTCAACTTCTGGCCCATTCTCAGCAAGAACTAATCATGAGCTTAATTATAACCATTTGTGCAAACATTTTCCTTAACTGAGACATCAAGTATTCTCCAAATTAATTTAATGTAATGTAGACATCAGAAATAATGTCTAACCCAAATTTTAAAATACCAACTTCCTAATGAGTTTTATGACAGCAAAATCACTACCTTAGTAAAGTGAGAAGTGGTTTTCACATATCAGTCTCATTTGTAAGAGATTTTAGAAGTTTCTGTATTAGTCCAAGTGAGACACAGAATTGCCTCCCTGTTACCATTACTACCGATAAAAGAAAAGATAATGCCTCTAGATGAAAAAAAAAAAAACCAAAACCCCAAACAAAAAACCCCACAAGCCAAAACAGAAGAAAAGAAATTTTCCCATGTAGTTTCTTAAGCAGGGGTTTGTTAAGTCAGGGGAGTGAAGATGACAGATGAGTTCCCTGAAGAATCAATATGTACTGGAGGATCCTGACAGGCTTACACATAACTCATCACTTTCACACACAGTCAAGCTACTTGGTAGCCTTCTCTACCTAATTCACCTGTGGATCCAGTTGGGCAACACTCAGTGAGCAATACAACACTTCATTCTCAAATACCAAGCAACATGCAAAACTGCTACAGGTAACTAGAAAACATACAAGCTCAAACCAGCACAAACTGACCAGGAACCTCATCAGCTCAGGGAACTCTCCCACCACCTGTGAAGGCTGCAAGGAAGGACGGGACAAACAGCAGTGAGGCAGCAAACAAGAAAATGTCTAAGATCATCACAGTGAGCACCAGTGAGAAATTAAGAGTCAGTGCAGAACTGAAATGAGGATCAAGATATATGGATTAGTCAAAGAAGTACCAGAGTCTCTGAGAGGAAGAATGTCTTCCCACTGATGATGCCACAGGGGTCACAGGCTACTTTGGTGGCTCCTATTTTTGCATCAACATGGACTCACCTCTCCAGGATTCAGGTTCATTCATGTGACTTTCATCTAATGGCTATTTCAGCTGTTCTTCTGGCAAAGTGCCTTTTGAACTATCCTCACCTGTGATACTTTGGTTGCACTAGGTTGCATTCAATCACAGTATTCCCTTGTGCTGGCATTCAGCATTTAAATAGAAATTCTGGAAGAGAAAGGCTTGCAACTTCTCTAACGACACAAGACAGATGCTCCAGCAAATGCTTGTTTTGTGGAGGCTTACAGGCAGCTCTCTGCATTTGTTAGCTACCTTCAGGCTCAAAAAATAGAAGTGGCTCAGACTATGATTTTTTTGCAAGTGCCTTTTCCTGCAGTTTCCTCTCTTATGAGCAACAGTCAAAAAAGAAATATTGAGCTGACATTGGTTCATCGCTGTTACCCAGCTAAGGTCTTTGCAGAGATACTGTCTCAAAAAGCTTATGCTTCAGGCCATCGGGTTTACCCTCGCCCAGGGTGCAGAGCTTCTGCCACAGCTGTTTTGAGTCTCCAAGTGTGGAAAAGAGCTGAGTGGTAGCTCCAGACGTACCCTAAAACCATAAGAACTACCATGATCACCTTCTCTAACCTTCCTTATACATGTACTACCATAATTTTCCCAGAGAATGGGGTCATTTTTCCAGCATTTGACATTTAGAGAGCTATCCAATCCCATTCAAACAACATTAAGGTATGAACAGCCATTTAGGAAATTGCATCTTACTACAAGCCTGAATTTGTCTCACTTCCATTGACAACTACTGACCCTTGTTATGCCTTAGTCTATGAGGGCAATTTTTACCTCACACCCAGTATCACTGCCGTATGTATCCAGACACGGTGCTGAAGTCATGCCGAGCCTGCTTGTAAGGACACACAGCAAGGGCCAAAAATCTTATAGCTTAGGCACTGCACTGTGAGAAGACAGAAAGCTGTTGTCACACCATCACAGGGAAAAGAAATTCAGCATTGCAAGCTTAAGGCAAATTTCTTCAAACGATAGTTGTGATCAAATGCATGCCTTGATTCTTGGGGAAGTGTAACATGTGAGTTGGGAAGAAGTCAGGTCTGCGCTGGAGGGGAACTGGTGTCTGAAACTGGTAGAAACTGATTAAAATGTAATACATAATAAAAAAAAAAACCCAACAACAAAACAAAATAAAGGGAAAGGGAAACCAAACTGTTCCTGAACTGTTCCTGAAATTCTGAGACATTAAATATTTACTAAAATAAAATCTTTTTTCAAACTCAGATCCGTAAGATCTCTTTTGGAGAGCAAAAACTTTCCAAAACAGTTTCTTATTGAAGATCCATTTCACTACCTAAGTAAAACAGTTTTGGAAAAATCTCCCATCAGTTCTTCTAGCACCCACTGAGGGGAAACAACCTTCTTCCATAAAGGCATGAAAGAGAAGAACCTGCCCCTTCACCTGGAGGAGACCATAATTTAGTCTTTTAAGAATTCATGAAAAAGACTTAGGACTGTTCAGCACAAATCCCTTTCTGTGCATAACAAATGTGCTATGCCCAATTGCTGGTGTCCCACTCCTCCAAGCCCACCCTGAGCAGCAAACAGCAGATGCTCTTTAAACCCAGTCAGCTGCAAAGGAAAAGCAACCAAAGGAGCATAATCCTGCTCTGCTTCCCCTTACAGTCAACTTTCTATGCAAAGCAAACAGCCTCTGCCTACTTTAGTCAGCCTGGGCAGAAAGGAAAAAAAAATAAAAACCAGAAGAGATGAAAAACAGGTGCAGAGCACATAAAGGGAGAAGTGAAGGCAACATGGAAAAAGAGGGTGAGAAGTCCAGGGGAAAGATTTATTGGAAGCATGGACAGTAAAGGAGAAAAAAAAAAAGAGAGAAAAAACTACGAAGAAAATAAAGAGGATAGAGGACTGAAGGAATAATGAGGCAAGACACACACATCAAAGCCAGCATTATAACAAGACATAATGTATTTTAATCAGACAGCTCCTCATTTTCCTGCATGAGAAGCCTTGATAGAGTATTTAGTAAAGGTATGAATTTAATGGACAGCCAGATGGTACTTCAAAGACATGGACACAGAAAGAGCAGTAAGAGACCAGGCACAGAGATTACACAGTCTTGCAGAAGTTACCTCTGTTAAGGAACATGATACTGACAGGTAAAACTAGGAGACAGTGAGCATATAACAAAAGCTCAAAAGGGCACAAGAGGGGAAATCACATTCTGTGCAAGTGTAAGAAGCAATCATGAATGTGATTGCAGCATCAGACTGTTCTGTTTCAAAGATTTATTTATTTTTGAGTACAAACAGACATGTCCTAGAAATATGGCCCAAGGTTTAAGATTCTCTAACACAGAGATTTCTCAAAGGGCAAAGGAAAAGCAGAAATATTATTTCTGTCTTCTGAGAGAAAATACTGAAATGGAAGAGGAAAAAGAACATGAATGTTTTAGCTAGCATCATGGGATGTAAAACCAGAAAGATCTTTATCAGATACTGATAGACAACTCTTGCATGATTGGAGAACCCAAGATATCTTTTATTATGAAACTTGTTAGACACTCAGAGCTTTGATCCTGAGGAACTGGAAATGCTCTGCTAGTATGACAGTAACAATTAGGTGCAAAAGCTTCTCGAGTTCTCCACAAATCAATTTAAGCAAAACAATAGAACTGTACAGCTTATTGTACTGGGTCTGAACCCACAGCACATATTCAACTAATGCTGACACATTTTACAGCAATCTTAAGATTACACAAACATGTTAACTAAAGATGAAACTACCTTCTAGGCTCTTGAGTTCATTCTTAATGCTGCTTTGTAATGTCAAGCACATTCAATGCAATATAACAGTGACCATGCTAGAAATTAATTTTTTGACAAGGACTTCAAGATCAAGCAACAAATAGAAGAACACAGCTTAATGATGTGTGATTTATAAAGCTGGAAGCCAGAGATTAATGTGATGTGTAATTCCTTTTAAAATACACATATTATCTGGTGAGATATCCTTACAGTGACTTGCAAAAAAGAGATGTCTTATATGGAGAGACTAGAGCAGTAAGAGGTAAATCAAAGAACAGATAAAGAGGGAGGAAGCCCAAGGTACGGAACAAATTCTGAGGAAGAATAAAATCCTGTATAATTAACCAAGTGTTCAGTGACAAATGATGGTTCACAGACAAATATGTCAGTAGTGGGGATTTGTCTTGGTAGAAAACCACACAAAGAGAACTGCTTTGTCAGGGGGCACCTCACTGCTGGGGTCCTCTCTCACAACAAAGGCTCAAGACACTCTGGAATATAAATTAATTTTAAAAAACTATGTTTCATTAAGTGTGTAGCACAAGAGAGCACTTGCCAATCTACCCTACTCCACGTATCCCTGGAGGAACTACATTCCTATGCAGATGTAATGCTTCTATCTGTGTTTAAGGATTATACAAGACATACTCAAGCCAGGACTCTATGGAATTGCACGGCTGTAATTTACATTCTGTGATTTGGGAACTAAAAAGATAAACTTTTTTTTTTTTTCCCTCTATTTTTGTCTCAAGCTGCAAATAAATGGGCTGCCTTTCCAATTTACAGCAGACACTATTACATACATAAACACAGTTAAACACACCAAATTCAAGATCGAACCTCTGACAGACCCTTAGGTCTAACAGTATAATTGAATGTCACTATGATTATCCTGTCAGAAGCAAATGAACAGGCATTTCACTTTATTAACATTATTTATAAGTCAGTCTTGAGAGGGAAAAGAAATGAGCAATTACTTGAAAAAGCTATTATATCTTTAAGTAGCAAAGAATCAAACATGCTAGTTTTTCATATTTCAGTGTAGAATACCAATAAAACAAATAGTTTAATCTTTTCATTGTCTCCATTTCTCCTCAGTTCAATTTTCTAAGGTTTATTTCAAATAATTTATTGAAGAGGAGCCAGAAAGTAAAGAATGCCCTTGTTAAGCTGCTCCTGCAAAACACAGCATAGTATTGTTGTTTCATAAGCAAAGCAATACTTACAACCTTTCTCCATCTACTAGAACTGGTGAAAGAAGAGGTGTTTCCACCCATCGGTTTTTGAACTAAAAAACGCTGTTTCCAGCAGGGTGGTAAGCACCTAAACCAGTAATTTTCAACCTATCCTGGCTGAAGAATTACTACTAATTACAATAAAGTTGCCAGTGCAACAGACAGTAGACATAAAGCTGGTATATTTAATATGGTAAATTTTAAAAGTTGAGGTTTCACCTAAGTGGTTTGGCTTTTCTCCTCCAGGTAACAGAAGTTTTAGTTCTTTACAAAATTATGCTCCAAGATACTACATCTGAATTGTACTCATGAGCAAGCAGGATACTCTGAGGGATCCTTGACCCCACCTCATCCACATTCAGGACCTGGTAAAACTGTGCAGTGCCTGATGTGTGTGGCCTAACCATTTAGATCTCTTTTCCAGAGAAACCAAAACACTGTGGAATGAAATGAGGAGACAGCTGGTCACAAATGAAGTCCTGGGTCACATTCCACTATGGAATCAATACACAGGTCAGTAAAGCACTTACAAAATATTTTGCCAAATCCTTCTTACAATTGGCGTGTACCTCCCATAAACTGTGTGGTACAACTGGATACAGTTGGGTTTAAACCTTAACCTTTAACAGTTACACCTTTGTGGAAGTTATGAGAATTAAATACTACTGCAAGATACAGTATTACTGATTAACATCCTCCTATATTTTATCTCTTGCCTCAGCATCATTCTCCTTACACAGACTGCATTTGGGTCTAAGCACCCCAAAATTCTTTCCTTAGAGAGACGCTAAGCAGCAGTGGATGGCAACACTGCAGGAAGCAGTCCTGCATTCCTAAGGTGACAGATTACATGGTCTACTCAATCTTTTCCATATCTGATTTCTATGAGTCAATGATTTTATTGTTCACCCCCTTCTGTACCAAAGGAGTCATTAAGTGACTAGTACTCAAATGCAGCTGAAAGGGCAGAAGTGGGGCTTGTCTTGAAATGAATGCTGTTTCTGTGCAGGTTAGCTATGCAGAAATTATTGGGAAGTGGAGAAGTCATTGGGCTATCCCTTCATAAAGATCTAACTCTTCATCAGCCTGGCTCGTGGTCTCACCAGCCATCACTTAAAACTCAGTCATCTCACATGACAATGCACTATGAGCTCCATCAAACAAGTGCAGCAAAATAATGGGTCCTTTCAGGCCTTTGCTTACATGAGGAAAGTAGAAAGTGTCCTGTTCTCTTACAAGGAAAAGAGAGTCTTAAGAGTGCCAACAATGAACTAACTTTCCCTTTTTTTGCTGAAAATGTTCCTGTGGTCTATGATGTACCACGAAGAGGGGCAGCAGAGAAATATAACTGCATCATTTAGTGAGCTACAACAGCTACCACACTAGCCACAGACTGCCACAATATTCTAATAACCATACACCATTTCAAAGACAAAATACCAATGGGACTAGAACAAACCACTGCTTTGTCAAAAGCAAGCCATTTTTCTAAGGATTGTATACCAAAAGAGGTGCTCCAGATTAACAGGCAGCAGTTAGCATCGATGCAGATACAGCTTTGCTCCTGAGGAAGATTTTCTTCTTGCTGTGTCACTTCCTACTGCAGAGAGCTGTAGACAGCACTTGTATGAATATCACTGTATACAAACACTGCAGATAACCAAAGGGTGCCCAGAAATCCAACTGCTTTTGCAATCAGTAAGCTTAGAGGACCAATGCAATCTCCAAAGAATCAATACTTTACCACTTGGTAGGGAAAGCTGTACCTTACTACTTGATCCAAAGCTCAGTAGATTCACTGTCTTTCCACTGTCTGCAGTGGACTCTGAGGGAGACACACAAGCCAGTTGTGAGGCTGAAAGAAGATGTGAGACCCAACAAGGCAAAAAGCCTCTCATCTAGTGACAAAACTGTGCCCCAGTGCTGAAGTGGCTGTCCCAAGTAGTATCCGAGTCTAGTCCTTGTAGGTCTAATTCATTCCTTTTAATTCAATTCAAGCTAAACTGAGGTGTGTTATCTAACACACCAACAAGTGCCCCCTCTGCTTGGTATAGCTGAATGAGCAGTAGAGAGACCTAGCACTGCACCAAAGCAGAATCAGCAGGCAAAGTGTGGCTCACCAGCCAACACTGCTCCTGTGCTATACATTCTGATTTCGACAAACACAGAGAATAAGATTTTCAAAAACTGCTGAAAGCCAGGCCTACCTGACAGGTCAAGGAGCTCCTCTGAGCTCGTAAGGATGGCAGCACACCCCAGCCATGCCTCAATGGATAAGGCTCTGAGAGGTGCTAATCTCCAGTTCCTCCCCACACTGAAGCAGTTTCTGATAGGAATCAACCTTGGGTGCCTGGAACAGAAAATAATTATGGCAGGCCCCAGAAGCCTGATATTGCCAGCCCTCAATTGATTTACACTTATCCATATGTAAATTCAGTGTGAATGCTGTTAGCACATTTTCCTCATTCGAATTCAACAAAAGTTTAGGAAAACAATTGTTTTAGTAAAGAAACAAATGCAGCTACAGTGCTGAATTAGGTCTGTAAAGAGAGAACTCTTCAACTTCAGTGTTTAATTTACATATCAGTACAAATCTACAGGGGACCCCAAAGCCAAAACTGCTACCAACACATCTTAAAGTATATAAAAAGCAAGACTAGTCATTGATCATGGAACAAAAATCTAAGTACAAGGGAAGAAACTGTTATTGAACTGAACATACTCAGATCAAGGCTGGCCATGTTCACAGTACGTGTGGAGGGACACATCTGATTTTGCAATGGGAGGGCCATGCCCTTCTCATGCAATCTGTGCACACATACTGCACTTGAGGGCCAGGGAGGGAGGGAAGTCAGAGTCATCTTCAACCACAGATGAGATTCATGTCTCAAAGATACAGATGCTATTTGCTGCCAGAGTATACAAGCCATTACCAAAATATGAGGCATCTGCCCTTCATGGCAAAAGGGCTGTCATATGTGCGGCACATGACTTAAAATTTGTGACGGCATGCACTGGAAAAGCAGCAGAATACAGAGAATGCAAACCTGCCCAGCTCACACATGGTTCTGGTGCAAATCCTTAGGATGAAATTTGCTTCACATAATAAGCACACCCATTTTGTGAGATAACCTGATGTGCCTCAGAATTCAAACTGAATGTTACAAACACGCAGTACTACAGATTCAATTTTTACCCATATATGAATTGCATACAGTCACAGGTAACATTCCTTCCTACCCCCAAGCATCTGGTGTGTACCCAAGTTAGAACTGGTCAATGTAGGTTCCCTCAAATAAGAGCTGAAAAGAACCTTGAATCACCTTCTGGAAGGCTCTCTCACTGTATCTATTCAGAGCTCAGAGGAAACATTAGGACATATACTACAACAGGTAGTAAGACTACTTGAAATTAATACTAAGTTATTAAAGTAGACACAGTGGCTAGAGCCTTTTCAAACCTAGATACCAGCTTATTTGTTCTGAATAAGAAAAAATTCCTATGAGAGTCCTTAGCCAACACCATGGAAGAACATCCCCTATATTATTACTTTTCTACCAGGAAAGTTGATTTAGGAGAAATGCAAAGCACCTGAAACAGATGCTTTTGTTCCTTCTCGAGTTAAAACTTAGTCAAAAAGCAAACTAAGTCATACTCACGGCTCCAATGCCATACTTGAAGGCAATAAAAATAAAGATGCCAGTTTGCAAAGGCTGTAGCAGGTGGTGTATGAGCTAAGCACACCCTGTCAGGAGCACCCCAAAGCTCTGTATTCCCTGTGAATGCAGATGTCACAACTGCACCTCACCCATCTGGGTGTGCAAGCAGTGACCTCAGTACAAGCTCCCCGAAAGCAAAGGCTTTCTGTGTGGTGACTGAACCTGTTCAAACTGCACTCTGTCTGTTCTGTCTGGTGCACTATAAATAAATCCCAGAGAGTCGTATTTTAAGATTCCCGTGACATGCTTTGATATAACACTACCCCGGTTTTGATTTGGGGGTGGTAGGTCTATGAACCTCCTTCAGCTTGCAGCACAATATCTTGCTACAGTTGCCTACAGGTTTTAAAATCAGGAGGCACCACATGAGCAAAGGGTCATTGGCATGCACTGTAGCAGAGCACAGGAAATATAATTAAACATAGAGCCGTGAGGTAATATCTTTGGCAGGAGAGAGAGAGAGAGCTTAGGGAAGAAAGTGGCAAGGGCAAAGCACTATGAAGTGGCATAATAACATGGTCAAGAGGGGGAATGAAGCACAGGGGTAGAGATGAAGAACCAAGAGAAAGGATGAGAGGAGCAGAAAAAGGAGCAAAACCAGATAAAATGACAGTAGGAGGAAGAAGGCAAAGCATACAAAAGAGAAGAACGTATATAAAACACCTCTCTCCGGAGTAACAGTTCTTTAGTAAGGGCAAGAGCCACGTTGTTATACAACAGGATATACTTTTCTGTATAGGAAGAGTTTGTTTAAGCTTCTACNTGGAGAAAGAAAAGGAGTAACATTATATTTCTTTTGACTTTTAAATTGCTTTTTAGGTCATATTTCACCCTCCCCTCTCACTCTCCAAGTATTTTCCAGGATGGAATTTTCTCCTTCCCACTCCAGGATTTGGCGTGGGCAGAGCACTGCAGATGCTGCTGAACTCAGAAACCAAGAACCTGATTCATTCTTCCCTTGAATCTTGTGCTATCGTTTAGACTGGGAACAAGCAGACGTCAAAGGCTGCAAGTCAGAAAGTCGCAGCCAGAATTTTACACAGCTTGTACGTTCACTTTGTCCCAGCATAACAGCAGTGCCAGAGGGAGAGCAACGATAAATGCAGCTCTGAATCCCTCCTAGTTTGCCAAATATTTAAGAATAATTATTTTTCCTCCTGTTCCAGCAGACTTACACTGTAAAACTTGTCTCAGTTTTGACTGTGTGCAGAGAGCAGGTTTTTCTCTAAGGTAAGCCCAAGGACCATTATTCAACTTTGCTGAACAAAAATCCTCAAAAAGAAGACAACCTCATCTAATCAATCAGCAAAGCCCTCCAGTCTCACTGATCATGCTCCACATGTCCAGATTATTTTCTGCAAGTTTCCTTTCATTTCAGCCTCTGGTACTGTACAATCTCTCTGCTGAGTATCAATTCAGTACTCAGAAAGGATTCACAGAACAAACCCTACAGAGTCATATGACATAAAAGAAGCTTCCCCCAAGATAATTGATACAATGCTCATATTTTTTAAATCTGAGGCCACTTTCAGTAAGAAAGTTTCCCTGCTTACTTCATCTCAGACTTTAAAACAAACCAAGGCTCTAACATTTGAAAAGGTTAGACACATTTTTTACTCCCACTGTTTCTTAATAAAACACCATTTGTGTGGGAAAACAGCTTAGTGCATACTTTAAAAACAGGCAAGCCATTAATTGATCCAACATGTTGGCAGTTTTAGAGAAACTCACTAGAGAAGAATGAGCGATGCTGCATCTCAAATTTTAAAACAGCCTGAGCTTTACTTTGAGAGTTCATACGTATCACAAGCTCCTACTACTTTATACTGCTTAGTATATAATCTGTGACACTTAAAGTAGCAAGAAGTATAATCTGAACAGCTACTAAACCACGTGCAGGTTATAAAGCACAGTTTGAAGAAGCTCAAGAGGTTATGAGCTGCTTGTCTCACAAACCCAAAGGAAAACACCTAAAAGCCCCCCATCTTCCACCAACCCTACCAAAGAAACACAAATTTGCCCAATACAACTGGTTAATCTCTGAAAGAGGCTGCATACAAGAGATTCCAAAAGCACTACTTTTGCATCCAGCAGCATTATAGCACCATAGTTAGGCAACAAATTGCTTCTCAGCACATCCATGCTAGCTAGTTTACTGTGGAAATTTAAAATGTCATTAGAATAGCATCCTGTTTTGCAGCATTTCTGTGTTTGAATTTACCCCTAACTCCTCTGAGATTCTGCTGGCATGAAACAGCTGGGCATGATTAGTTACTGGATGGAACCCAAACTGAGATTTCACAATAGGTGGCATTTTGTCTCCACGCATAGGCAGCTGGTATAACAGACCAGTGACCCCTGGCAGAAACCACCATTCCTAAATATAAATTGGGTGAACTGTTTTTAAAACAACATTATTTCAGATCAAACAGTGCTACGAAATCAGTGGGCATAAGCCAAGGTTTAGCTTTGTTTCCGACGACTGGATTTTGTCTTAGTTCTAGCTGATGAGCACATGCTGCGAGCCGAGCACCCATGTGCTGACACTGCAAGCACAAACTCCATCTGATCGCTCACCTGGGAGAGTGAAACACTTCCCCCCATCCCAGTCCTGGACAGAATATCTCGTGTTCTCACCAAATCAGATACTCGACATTCCTGCTCGATCTCACAGCTTTTACACTGTTGCAGCCAAGACAGTGGACACCGTGTTCCCTACTTTATTGCACCTCCTGATAAGCCCGCACCACGACACTCCGCTTCTCCTCTTCCGAAGGTCTCGCTCACACCCGGTCCCACACAACACCTTCCAGAGGACCCTCGGGACACAACCAAACACCGGTGCCCCACAGCGGGCTCGGCACCCCAACCATTCCTCCGACTGGACCCAAACTTTACATCTCCCAAACTTTTCACCCCTGGAGCATCGGCGTGCATCGCTACGGACGTGTTAGCAGCGCATCCACCCTTTGCTATGGCAGCACGGAGAGGTGCTCCATGGCCCCCCCGGGATGGGCACCCACCACCCGGCGAAGCCCACAGTCACCCCAGCTCCCAGTCAGAAGGTGCGAGGACACCTTCCCCCCCAGCAGCTCGCACCCCAAGGATGCGGGACGTCAGAGCGGGCTGGAAAAGGGAGTCCATCCCTGTGCCCGCTCCGCACAGACCTGGGGGTGGCGGCACTCACCTGCGTGGGGCATGGTGATGGTCTCGTTGGCATTGCTGGAGCCCATGTTGTAGATGACGACGGCGGAGGCGTTCTGGGCGGCGGCGTGGCGGATCTTGTCCTTGTAGGTGCAGTTTCCCCGCGGGATCAGGGCCACCCAGCTCTTGCCCGGCGCCGGGGCGTTGAAGCGGGTGCCGGGGTCGCAGGCGAAGCGGTCTGCGGGCGAGGCAGACACGGCCACCTGCCCGCGGGCGTCCTGCTTGGGCGACTGCTCCCCGTACCGCCCGCACTCGCTCTTCTCGCTGCGGAGCTCGGCGCTGCCGCCCGCCGGGTCGGCGTAGGTGATGTTGACGAAGGCCGTGTACCACTCCTCCTTCTCGGCCACGGTGAAGTCCAGGCACAGGAGATGCACGAAACAAAAGGACAGCAGCCATGTTNGTTTGATTTCCTCGGGCTGGCCCCGTCCCCGCCCTCCACCTCTCCCTCCTCCCCTCCTGCCCCTTCCCGCCCTGCCCGCACAGCTGCCTCCCCCGCTGCTGGCGAGCGCGGCCGGGCAAGGCGCGGGGGAGGCGGCGCGGAGCGGAGCGAGGGGGAGTTCCGCACGCACGAACCGGGGCGCGGATCCCGCTTTACGGGCCCGCCCCGGCCCCGGGGATAGGGCTGTGTGCCCCCCTCCGGAGGAGGAGGGGATGCCCCCGGAGGGGCTGCGCTCCCCAGCCCTCGGACGGAATACCCGGGCGGAGGGATTGCCCCGGAGGGGCTGCGCTCCCCGGCCCCTTGGAGGAGGTGCCCCCGGAGGGGCTGCGCTCCCCGGCCCCTCGGAAGGAATGTCCCCGGAGGGCTGCGCTTCCCGGCCGCTCGGAGGAGATGCCCGGGCACAGGAGATACCCCCGGAGGGGCTGCGCGCCCCGGGCCGGGCGGGGGCAGCGGGAGCGGCGCGGCGGCGCCACCTGCCGAGTGCGGGAGCGGGCGGTCCATCCCACCATCGAGCCCACCTTCGACTCAAGACTTTCTCCGGTTTCCTCTCTTTTCCTTCTCTGCTGCAAGAGACGTTAAACATTTACACGTGTCTGTGTTGCAGTGTGATGATGGCTCACAGCTCTGAGGGGTGGTCGCTTAAACCGAGGTTTTAAAAGGCACACCAAATACTTTCCCGTCTGCATTTCTGAATGGTAGGGACAGGAGCGTTTACCAAAATCAGGTGCAACTGACAGGAACACACAGAACCTCGACGGCAAAGCCTCAAAGAACGATGGAGTCGCTCTCTGGAAATACCCGAACTCCATAGGCATGGATGGTTAAAGAGTGTGTTTAATTTTCGCTAGGAGAAAGCCCAGATCTGGGGATTTTTAGTGTATGAAACACCCCAAAAGAATTTTGGCCACAACCCTGACACCTTTCAAAAGGATCAAAACACGAGCGATTTTATGCCTGTCTGTACTAGTGCAGATGAGTGGCAAAAGTTCCACTTCTCCATCCCTGTGTTCAGTAACAGAAGGGTATCTCACAAGATTAATTAGGTAGTGCCTATTTTAACCCCTCCTCATTAAAATCTGCTGCTAGAAATACCATTCACTTTCATTCAGATGAGTCATCTGAGTATCTTGCTAGTGTCAATATTTGCCTGTTACTAGTTTATGTTCATAGATGTCATTGATTCAAGCAAACAAGTAGCAACCTTAATCTTATTTTACACACACTCATGTTGCTTTGAAAAAGTTATCTCCCCAAAGCTGAAAAAAGTGCATTTAGGAGAAAAATGTACACGTGAAAAGGGGAATAAAATAGAGACATTTACAGGGAAATGTGGTGGTTTACCAAAAATTCTACTATCGAGCAAGAGGAAAACTTTTTTTGAAGACCCATCCTTGGAAAAGCAAAGTCAGCAACTGAGGAGAAAAAATTACCATGTAGAACTAACATTGAAAGGCAGAAGCAGATGGCAATGAACATTAATTAGAAAGTGTTGAGATTTCATCAGGGAAGCAAAAGCTGTAAGGGGAAAATCCATGCCTGTAAGAGCTATGGGCAATAAAGCATGTGTATATCTGGAAGCATAAAAAGTATTATTAGAAGACTAAAAATGCTGTAAATTATTAACAAATATTTCAGGATTGTGTTTGAAAAGAAAGGAAGGATGTATTTGCCAGATTATTGACTTACAAAAGAGATATTAAGAAGCATCTCCTATGAATGTGTAATAAACAGCACACCCAGGAAAATGACACACATGAATCCCAAAAGAATGGGCAAGAGGGCTGAGAGAATAACCAGCTCTCTGGCACTACTTCAAGTAAATCTTGGCATAACAGGAAAATATTGGAAAATTTAGCGTTCAGTTTCCTGATAAGATCTAGAAAAACTAATTATGGTGATTAGGTTTTTACAGGCTGATTAGGCTCACATTAACCAACCCCAAGAAAAACAAGAAAGAAAAAAATCCAATGTATGGATAAAGTTTGTTTTTATGGGAAGTGGCCTGCCAAGTAAACATGATTCATGTTTTTCTGAGGAAATCATCAGTGTGGTTAGTAAAGTTACACACCCATGTCCATAACAGGTTTCTGAAAATGATACATGACATTCTAATTACATGTGTAATCTATTATAGACCAGATAAGATGAACCTGGTTGAAACAGAATGTCCTTTAATAGAGCTCAATGCAAAAACACAGCTCCAGGTGGCTGAAAGTGGCAGCTGCTCCAGAGCAGTACACACAGGGAAGGGTTTGGGGGTCAGAGTAGGAAGGAGTTGTGCTATTCTCCTAGGGAAAAGGGGCCTAAGGAGGATGCAGCTATCCTTAGATGTTTCAGAGGAGTAACAAGTAGGAATAGGGAAGCAATTTTTTCTCTGCATCAAACATCTGTGAGAAAACATTGGAAGCTGTCCAGTTTTGGTATTTACATTAAAAAAAATAATATTGAAATACTTGAGAAGGTTAAGAAAGGAACTTGAAAAACATTTTAAAGAAATTCTCTCCAGGGAGATATTTCAGATGCCCAATCTATTCAGCTTTTCAAGAAAGGAGGTGATAACGATTACATTGTGTACGTACCATCACAGGGATACAACAGCTCTCAGCTAGTGGATAAAGCATAACAGGAACCAGAGATTAAACCAGACAATGCAACTCAGAGCAAAAGTAGCTGATTGTCCACTGGAGAAAAATTCAGAAGTGAGACTGTCCTGGAAAGTGAAAGATAATCTGCTCTTACATTCAAATTAAACAAACAAACACCACTGGGAAGCATGCCTTAAGTGCAAGATGTGAAATTATTCACTGTTAATTTATAATCTAGTGGTCATTTCTCACCTTGAAAGTACTTCTGAATAAAACAAACAGAATACTTGATCAATTTTGTTGCTGACAGCTGAACTACAATTAACTAGGTAAATGCTTTGACTTAAAATCACCCAGTGTGGTGGTTCTTCCTGTGTTATTTGTTTCTGTTCACAGGAATATCTGAGGTTCCCCAGACCAGCTCTGTTCTGGTCCTGGCACAAGAACACCAGGCTTTCAATGAACATCCAAACAGCTGTAAATATGTTGTTCCTCAAGCCAGCAAGACATGTGCCACCACTTGACCCTACCCCTATGTTCTCTCCTTCAGAAAAAAACCCAAATCCATAGAAGCATACAAGGCATGCACCCAGCTTGATCACAAATCTCCTTGCCAGAATTACAGTGAAAATCACAATCTCTACTTTTATATGCTACTGGAAATAATTTTACAGGGTCTGTAGCACTGAGGTGAGGGCTATATATATCTGGATTTTTAACGTTATATATTGCTTTAATAACGTATTTCAAATTCTCCTACCCATTTTCTATGTTTCTGAAGTGGCAATAATTCCAGCTGAACTATACCTTGCAGAAAATTACAAGACAATCAAATTCAAAGTTGAGTATGTGAAATAGGGTTAGTAAATAGAAGTGACATGTGGGGAACTCCAGCTCCAGATTCTTGAAATAGAGACATTCAGAAGCTGGATTTAGGCAACAGCTGATAATGAGCAAATGACATGCTGAAATTCACTACCTGACTACCTCTAGTATGTGCTGCAATACTTTGTTAGATTGCCCTTTCACGAGGCAACATTCAGTATATATATATATACCCTTTTTGGTTTAAAATGTAACTTAATGCTTAGATTGTGCTGGAATTTGTGGCTGTACCCAAAACTCCAAACGATTTCAAAGGGAATGGCTAGAAATTGCTTCAGTTAAAGCTGAGGAATCTCTGCCAGGTTACTAAGCCCCTCAGTTTTGGAATCCCACAGTGTTTTGTGGATCTCTGTCTCAGCCGCTTGGACAGTCATTGCCAAGAGGTGAGATGGCAAAAAGGTTTAAAAACTAGATTTTAAAAGACTAGGTTGCCTAAATTCTGATGAAATAGGGTTTTACCTGGAAGTTAGGAGTCTTAATCCAGAAGAATGCTGAAGATGGCATTACAGGATATGGAAAAACCCTAAAGTAGATGCATCGGCTCCCTTTATCCCTAATGGAAAGATCCTCCAGCAAGCAATCCAGAACATGCAAACTTGATGCCTTATTCTATATAGCACCTAGAGGTCAGTGATTCTGTGTTGAACTGGGCAGAGAAAATATCCACCACAGGGTAGGTGAGAAATCCCACCTTTCTCCCTGCTCTCAGCAGGTTTTGGTCAGTTCCCTCTGCTCTGAGTGTGACGAGTCCCCACAGGGGTAGGGCCCAAGCAGGTGCTGACTGGGAGAGACTTGGGGTTAGTGCCAACTTCAGTGCTGCTTGAAGGTTTCTTGCTGCTGATGGACAGCAGGGAAGTTGACTGAAATACGATCTCTCTGCAGGTGCTCAGGAAAAGGAGTTCTTTTGCCTTCCCTAGCTATGAGACTGCGATTGATTCTTTCTTACAGCTGGAGAAGAACAGATGTTAACACAGGGAGACCACACAAAGGATAAAGCCATACCACCCCCTCACCCATTAGCTGCCAATAGCGTGCTTTGAGTTAAAAAACACATTGTGTTTGTTCATTTAGAGAGTTAATTGAGCAATACATCTTTTCTTGTCCTAACTGACATTGCTAACACTCTATCCATGTTCCTATTCATATGCTAATAGACAAATTACCTGTCTCTTTGTTCCAGAATCCTACTCTAGATTGCGATACTGCTTCATTCTTCTGTAACATTATTTGAATTACTACAGTTGCTACTGTAGTTCTGGTTTTATTTACTTAAGTCAGTCTGAAATATTCTTGATATTCGAAAGAAAGCTTCGGAGTAAAGTTCCCAAAACCCCCAACTGTATAGGAGCCAAAATAAACTCCTCACTGAAGCTCTAGGATAAGTTCAATAAAATTTATAGGGAAAGTGATATTTCCATTTTAAAATCATGAGAAAAGTTCAAAGAAGCTTTACTGTCTTTTATGTCTATTAAATTTTCACAGTGAGATGGTGCTCCCTGTGTCCCAGAGGCATGTCCCAAACTGCCATGTCTGATCATATTTGTTTAGTGCCTGCTTTCATTAGAGACTTTCTTGTAAAGTACAAGAACCCAGGAGATGGATGATGATGAACACCTTTCTGCCCATTCCTTATTCTATTACAGCTTCCCAAAAATATACAGCGCTTGAAAGAAACATGTCATCTTTCTGCAATTTCTTTCTCTTCTGTAATAGCTCACTCAGTTCCCTTAAACTTTCTGCATTTTCCACGTTTCTCATTAATCTCATGTAGAGGCTTAGTCAGCCCTTAGTCAAAATATTGGCTTTTCCTTTGCAATGTAAAAACATCAGAACTTTTCTCCTCTTACTAGGTTATTTTCCTTGCTCTCCTATAAAGGGAGGTATGTAAATGTCTCAGAGAAAAAGTGAGCAGACAAAACCTAGCCCCAGCTCTACAGGCTAGCCAAGGTACCACCATTGGGCCAGCTCTTCCTGCCATCCCAGCCAGGCAGTTTTTCCTGCAGGACACCAATAACTTGATTACAAGTGTTCATCTTACTTACTGCTCCTTTCCTGCTTGTCACTTTCCAAGGAAGAGCACATGTAACCAAAAATATCAAAGGTTGACTAGGGCCTATCAAGCTACAGCTATTAAGCTTAACATCTTCCATAGTCTACAGCACTGGGAGAAATGAGGGAACTACTGTGATGAGCATGTTCCTTGAACAGTCAGCCTGACCAACTGGAAACAGCATTTAGCTTAAGTGTGGAATAACTGTCAGATCTGTATTTCTGCATCTGTGCTGGCTGCTCTGGTGCTGAGAGACACACAGAGTGAAGTGCAGTCCTGCTGAGCCAGAATATCTTAACACACAAGAATTCCAGCTCCAAAATGGTGTCAGTTTCTATGTTTTATTGCTCTTCCAGGGCAAATATTCTGAAGAACCTAAAACAAGCTGTAACCTATAAAAGAGATTCTTTGCAAAAAACAAATTGGAAATGTATCAGCCAAGACTGCATAACGAGCAGAATCTTTTGCAGATGCTGCAGAGAAATATGTGATTAGAGATGATCTGTGCCTTATGCTGGAAGTTCATATGATCTTGAATGAAGAGTCATGCTAAGTGCTAGTCAGGTGGCTCATCACTTCTGTGGAACTGTGATAAATCTGCGAAGTAGAGGTTGCCATTCTTTGCCTAAGAGAAATACAGAATTGAGTCTCTGTGCAGAAGAACACTGTCTATTGTAGACAACATATATTTAATATTACTGCAGCTTTCAAATTAGTGGCAGAATTCTGCTTCACGCTATTTTGGTTGAAACAAATCAGTGAATATGCTGCAGAAGAGGTAGTAGTCACACAGAATAAGTTACTTGCTCACCAGACATCCTGTATCTTGCTTCTTGAACAATCACCAACAAGCCTCTGAATCCAATAATGGAAAATAGATGTCCCCAGGATAATGGTGGGAATGTTTATATGGGGCAATTCAGACATATGCAGAGATTCCTGGTCTTGCTTGAGAGATGGGAAGCATATACCTGAATTATCTGGGTGTTTGCCTGCACTAATACACCTTGCTGGTGAACTTCAATGCAGGATTTAAACAGTGTCACACAGGCAGCCAACACAGACACTTGACCAAATGGATGACAGTTATACATTCTCCTGAAAACAGATGGGTGAGGTTACTTACAGAGATTTCCCAGGAGACATTGCTGGGATTGATCACATTTGACATGATCATTAATGACCACAGCACATACAAACAAAATGAAAAACTCATCGATGGTGTAAAATAAGATGCCATTGGCAACAGAGAAAGGCATGTATAAAATACAGGAGAACCTTATTGATCCAACTGAGAGGGATGTGATGAAATTCAATAGTGCATAATGCCAGGTCATGAATTTACACACTGAAAATACATATTTCTGCTCTTAACTGGAAGGTTATTGTTTGGGATACCGGTTCATGAAGATCATAATGTCACAAAGATCCCACTAACACCCTTTGCACCTTCCAATGTGGCCTTTAAATTCATTAGCAGACAGGATCAGCAGCAGTGAGGGGCATACAGATCTTTTCACAGGAGATCTCAAGGAAACCCAGCTGGAGCTCTGTGTATGAGGAGCTGCCCTTGTAGAAGATGCAGAAAAGGGCAGCTAGCAGTCTGAAGAAGTAAAGAATTATTCATAAACAAGTTAGAAGCTTGTCAACAAGGGCATATGATTGCTCTCTGTTGGTATATCAAGAAGGCTAAATGCAGTGGAAGGAAAACAGCAATTTAGGATTTAGCACTCAAGAAAAAGACTGCACGTTGATCATATACAAATGAATACACAGAAAAAAAAATGGAGGAAAGCTTTTAATTAACAGAGCTGTTTAAATTTTCTTACTACCTGACTGGAATTAAAGAAGACATGATAAACTGATATGAAAGACTTATAAATGATTGCATGCAATAGCAAGATTTGGACTAGATGATCCAGGAAATCCCATTTGTTTATATCCAAATTTAGCTTTTAAAGTTGTCAGGATATTTCTTTCCTTTAGTTTGTTTTCCTTAAAAATAGCATGAACAACATAATTAGAAGACACCAGACAGTGCTGTCACATAGAGTTTTACAAAATCAGTACATCCAGACTTCCATTTCTGCAGGTTATGGACAAAATGCTGTGTAGCTTCAGCATGTCAAGCATATTTTATGATACTAAAACTTGTTTGCTGCTGAAATTGGTGACCGAAGAGGCTCTTAGAAGCAGTGCTACTGCTCAAGGGAAGCACTTTCATATGCAGATATTAAAATTCCTCTTGAAGTGGTATTTTTATCACTAGTTTGAATGAAAATTGCACTGAATCCTAGGGATGCCAAGCACATGAAAAAGATGAGAGCCTGGGATTTTGCTGTCTCATTTTTTCATTTCTCTCATCGGATTTTTCTTTAAATTAAGTGGAAGTGTATTAGTTACCTGAACTGTGACTCAGGTTACAGCCTATGAAGACTTTGAACTCAGAGTTAAAGGAAAAAGTACACAGAGTGTTTGCTTAAAAAATTGATAGAGCTCAGATGGGTTTTATTAATTTTTGGCTATTACCACTTCTCATCTTCTTTGTGCTTTAGATCCTTGTCCTCCTGTAAGGCTAATCTTCAAATGTAAATGTTCTGAACTCATCACTCAAATACTTCAGACATTGCATTTAGAGTTAGATAATGGCCCTGTCCTTTGTATTGTGCCCTCTTATCTCATACATTTATAAACTGTTTACCATTACAACTGCAGCAACAGAGAAATGGTCCATGCTAGAGTGACAGAGAAATGGTCCATGCAGGGGAAGAATTGATGAATGATTTATAAGTACATTTTTAGCAAAATAGTCATTCAAGGAAGTTTGCTTATCAAGTTCTCATTCTAATCTCTGATCTGGGCTTTCTTCTTTTTTTAATAAAGAATTGAACACAGCAGTGTGCTAATAACACTGCTGTTTATCTGACAGAGTCAAATTGCTCAAATCCCTTTATTACATTACACATTTATTTGGCATATGCTTTAGTCAATATATTGTCTAAAAGCTTCTTTTTGTGCACAGACTAAAAGTTTTGTTGCCATACAAGTCAATGTAAATATTCATTATAACATCATCTTGGGAGAAGAAAAGGCTTTTCTAGAGTCAGTATGGGTTTGTTTTTGCTACAGATAGCAAAGACTAATTAGGATTCCTGTAAGAGAGTCCATTATGATCAACTATTCTGATTTTCTACAATGCTAATGATGTTATGAACATTTAAATTGTTAACATTGTTTTTAATATCAGATCTCATTCCTAGGTCCACATTTTATGAGACATGAGGAAGAAAAGGTAATTTTTCAACTTGTTAACATTTAGGGTTTTAACATATATGTTACCATATGTTAACATATAGGGTTTTATATTCCATTATACTTCTCAAAATTTACAAACTATTTTTTGATCTTCAGAGTGAGTTTGTAGAAATTCATTAGTTAACTCCTAAGCTACCCATGAACACAGGCAAAAGTTACTTCTACTATAAATCACATTCCTCCTACTATCCAAACTATCAGTAAAAACTAGCAAAATGTTTCAGTAGGTAGTAAGGCTGCTCTGCTTGTATTGTAGATGACAAAAAGTACATATACATGTGAAACATGCATTTAGTAAAAAACTAATTTCCTTTTCTCTAGGCATGGCATAACCCTGTTCTGGTTTCTTTACTTGAACACTTTGATTCTAAACAGAGTGCTTGGTTTAGTAATTGAATGCAACTACCTGTTTTGACACATGTAAGCTAACAAGAAGTTTTCCCCCCAAATGCCTGCTCGCTTCTAAATACTCTGGAGAGGTCTAAGAGAAATATTTTACCGTATTTATCAAATATCAAGCCTTCCATAGTCCAGCTTTTAGAAAATCAGCCTTTAGGCAAGTTTTGAAAGAAAAAAGGCTGAAATTACTTGTCAGGAAGCCCTTACTCCTTAGGACTGTTAGGGCATCCAGAGAAGTCAGAGGAACCAGAGACTTTCTCTCCACCTTGAGGCGGGAGAAGCTCCAGCCTCCTCTGTTCCCCATGTAGGCACAAGTCAGGGCTCTGCACTACTGTAGCTGAGAAACATTACACTCTTAAGAGTGATGGAAGATCCTGTGGTTGGAAATGTGTGTGTGTTTGTGTGTGTAATTTTTACAGAGATACCTATATTTGTGTTTTTTATGCAAATGTTCTGTTTGTAATAATAACTGCTATTATTATCATTATAATCACCTTTGAGGAACAGGGATTCATTTGGCACCTGTGGCTGCAAGGTCCTCTGGATGAGTGGCCTCTCTTGGAGCAGGAATCACCTCTATCTTCCTTCTCTGTTTTAAAGCAAAAGGGAAAGCACAGCAAAATTAACATGTTCCACATCTTCTGTAAACATATTTAAAACACTGCAGAACATTCTGTGGTACCCAGTAACCAGCCAACCCCTCAGTACAAGGAAGCACTCGATTGACATGCTCTTTGTTAATATGTGGCTGCAGGTCAATCCCCTGAGGAACTGACTGCTCATATGGGTTACTTCAGGCTGTTTTTCAGTGCTGACCCCAGAGACTTGCTCAAAGTTCCCTCACAGTATTTTAAATCAAGATGTGAACTTACAAGCAGCAGCCATAGTGCAGCATTTCACCGCCTTTCAGAACTGGAGGGCTGCTGAATCCTAGAAAATCAAAACCCAAACAAAACCAAGAAAATCCATCTTTTGTGTCGCATGCCTGTTGGCCACCTGAGAGTAGGGACAATGGACAGCTGCCACTGCCATGTGTTAAGACATGCTTGTGTGCAGGCACTACTTCATGCCTGCCTGAATATGTGCATGTGTGGTGGCTTTTAAATTTGGTTTCCTTGTGGAGCTTCTGATGTTCTGTCAACACTGATTAGTCCTGCACAGCTGGCCAGGTAACACTGCTAGAATATTGTAGGCATTAACCATGGAGATACAGCAACCACGGCAGGTGGAAAATAAACATATCACATACTTGGTTTGCTGGTAGTGGCATTGTTTCCACAGTCTTCAGGAAATATTCGTTGCCTTCATGTATAGCAGAGTGATTTGTGCAGAGTGAAAACTTCTTTCTCCTGGTGGTTTATTTTTTTCTGATACTCAGCTTAGTGATTTATTCACAGGACCTTGGAAATGGATGCATTTTAGCAGACATACAATCTGCGTGAATCAGCATCCCACCACTGAACAGACAAAACAAGGAAACACATTGGAAAGTACAAAAAGCCCTACAAAAAGCTGATGTGATTTGTCCTCTCATCGTTGCCTCCAGCTCATATTATACTGCCTTCCAGAAATAACTGTCTTGGATATTGAAGCACAAGATCTTTGCTTTATGTTAGCATTAACCATCAGAAAAACACAGCCTGAAATGCCTCATATTCTAGTCTCTGAATTTTCCAATACTCACAGTATCTCATGGTAAAGAAGCCTCTCTGTTTCAAATCAAGCCTTTCTTCCCAAGGTCATTGAGAAGTTTAGATGTGCTCCTTCACTGATATATTGAGATTAGAATTTTTTGGTTTTATATTGACTTCCCAATATTCAAGCTACAGATTTTACAATAATGTTGGCAGCACATATCCAAAGAGAATGACACACCTCAGGTCTGTACAGAGCCATTGAGGGCTACCTGCACATCACATTTCAGAGCACACTGCACTACTTAGCAGAGGCAGAAAGGAAGTTTAGCAATGATTTTGATACTGTAGAAAATACAATTTCCTCCCTCAAACCCATCAGTGGTTTAAACTGCATTTCAGGTCAGTCAAAAGATTTTGAACTTTCAGACCATGGTTAAACAATGTAAACTTAAATAATACAAGCTTTTACATGATTAAAGGTAATGGTAACTGTCAGAGAACAGTGTCAGCATGAAGTATCATTGAAAACAGTTAGGTTACTTATAAGAGAGTAATTTTAGAAACGCATTTTTCTCCAGCTGATGAAGAATATTTAGTCTCTACTTGAGTCAGCACAGACAGTGTAAATGTAGTACTTTCCTGTATACCAGCACAGTGCTACAACTTTTGGGTTGCACACATTTAGAGTGATAGGAATATTCACCTGGGAGGATTTAATTACACAAATCTTACTTGCTTTTTTTTTTTTAAGTTTGTTTCACTTTTATAGATCATTATTTAAAAAAGGCCATTTCAGCTTAGAACATTAACCTCAACATGAGGGAAATTCCAGCAAAGAGGTAAAACCACGCTGTCTGTCAGTATGCTCATGCTCCCCACTTGAACAAAGCCCTGCTATAGGAATAGTTCGTGTACGTTGTCACTCTCCTTAAATGAGTAACAATCCGAACTCCTTTATACATGGGCCAAACCTGAAGCTCTACCAGAAGACCACAAGAGGTCATTCTTGCTCCATAGGAACCGAGTCTCTGCAGTCAGGAGGGAAGCCATTGGTGCCTTCACAAGCACGTTGGATTTAAGCAATATTTACAGAAGTTATAGAACTAACCATAAAATTGACACAACTGAGATTGTTTTGCTTTCTTCATTAAAATAAAAGTTTCTGCAATAAATTCAAAGTGATGTCTTAAAATGTGTACCTTTAATACAATTTTTCTCACTTTTCTTACATTTCTTGAACTTTTCCACGTGCTCATAGTCCAACTTTAACACAAGGATCAAGGAAGGTGATATTATTTGGGACCTCTTTCTTGCTAGGACAAACAGCTACTTATCACTCCAAAAGAATATATGGTAAAAATCACAGCTCATGTCCTTCCTTAAGAGGTCTTTTAACCTTCTATCTACAACCAATCTTGTCCCTTGTCCCATTCTCAACTTTAAAAACCTGTTGAAATATTACAGAAATGTTTCTTTTCTACTGTTATCTGATCCAAGACTGTCTCACTAGCATAAGGAGGTAGAAAAGTTTGAAAACTGTTTCTTACTTAGAGCCCTTCAGAGATTCTCTTACCCAGATTACTTCTAAAGATGCTATTTCTTTTCACATAATCTCTTGAAAATGACAGACTTTCTTAACCACGCTTGCATGCAAAAGGCTTATCTAGGAACCCATCTCTTGTCCTATCAGGAACTTCACCCATCTCATGTATTTACAGGAGCTTCCTCCTGTCTTGCCCTGGCATATGCAATCCTATCATATTTAGGCCAATACAGAGTACTGTTAAAATATGATCAGAATCTTATCTTGGCCATTTCTTTCCTTTTCTTTATATCCATCCACTAGTTCTTCCTTCCCAGTCATGCCCAATTTTTGTTACCAACTTGCCCCTTCTTATGGGCATTGCAATCCCTCGTGGGTTTGCCACTGCTGCATCCTCTCCCCCCTTACCACCCTCTGCCCAGGCTTCCAGTCTGCTGGCCACTCAGTTCCCAAAAAGCACTGCCACGCTTTCTTCCACCTGCTCCACACAGAAGAGCAAATCACTTTGTCTTCCTTCAAAAGCTTTCTTAAAACCGGTGTCAATTATTCAAATAGCAAAATATCAATGTAGCCAGGCAACTGCTCTGCTCTCATCAGTGCCAGTCCTCCTAAGCTCTTTTTTTCCCAGGCTTTCCCAGAAGCTCATCTGTATCCAACTGCAAGCTCTTTGAAGAGGAACATTCCTCTGTACTTTTATGATCCCTTATGCCTTATTGTCCCGCTCCATTCCAAGGGTTTCTGTGCAATCAAATCGAATAAGCCCAGTCTAAGAGTTTAAGTTATGAGGGAAATGGCTCACATAACTTATTTAATGTGGAGACATGATCAGTCTGGGAATGGGTTTGAATGCCAGCGAAGTCCATCTGGTTTTGAGCAACACAGTGAGCAATTTAAACCAGAAGTGTTATCCTGACTACAGACTGCCTTCACTTGGGACCTATATGAGTCCAGAGCATGTTTCCACACCCAGTCAGGATAGAGACATTATCAAATTCACTGAAATCAACAGCAAACTCCCAATGATTTTCAGCAGAGCTGGGATTTCATCCTCAGCTAGGTGGGCAGTTCCAAACCATAACAGCACAAAGAAATTGTTGTAGTGGCCATAGTATCATCTGCTGATATCTCCATGGAAACCTCATCACAGCTCAAAGCTAACTGTTTAGTAGCATTCAATTAGCATCAGTGGCAGGCTACTCTCATAAGCAGCTACAATTTATTGAAATACTAAAAGCTTGCAGGATAGATACTGCAAAAGGAAAGAAACCCAGTCCATTAATTTCATGGATATATTACAACATGCAAATTTTCTAGCTACAGACTATATTTGTCACTGTACTTTAAATTAATTTTTAAATTAAGAACCCCACAATTAGTATTTGTTGCACATTTTATCCATGACTGTCCTCATCTCACTTTTTCTTACAAGCATTGTTGCTAACTAATATTCAAGAAACAGTGTCAAACTGAAAAAAGAGAATTATGTTGGGGAAATAAAAATATAACTAATGTAGGTTCAACTTGCAGTACAGACAAAATGTGTAAAATATTTTTAATAATTGCATACAAGTACTGTATAAAGAAAGCACAGTACTGTGGCTTACACTTGAAAGCTGCAATATACTGAGCAGCTCTACCAAATAGACAACTTTTTCCTCATGTAGAAAGTTATTTTTTTAATGCTACATAAATCACAGTCCAATGTTCAACTACTCTGAATACTCTAACTAGATTACTAGATTTGACAAAAATGATTTTTATATTATATAAAGAGCAAAGTGATACAAATATACCATCCAAAATTTTCCAACTTATTATGGCTACTTCTTCTGGTGTAAAGAAAACAATTCCAATTGTTTTACACCTCTATTGTATTTCCCATCAAATGAACATTGTCTGGGAAATAATATTATGCATATGCAGAGATATTCTGTTAATTAATGCTCAAACATTACACATGTATGCCAACTTTCATTACCCTGCTAAATCAGTTATATTATAGCCAGGCAGAAGAATCCAGCACAACTGTGCAATTAGTAGTGAATCCAAGCCTTTCAGGAAGTTCAAAGTTCAACATTTTCATAAAATGATGAAAAACTGATGAATTTTCACTCCTTTTAATCACAAATTCTAAACAAAACCTTGATTCCATCTGTGTTAAAGGGAATTTCCTTCCCCTAAATTTCCCTGTTCATGGCTTCAACCCATGCCCTTTGGGCATTTCAGCCCAAACATCTCCTATCCAAAGTCATTGCCTTTCTTGCAGCTGTATCTAGTGATTCCTCGTCACATCTTCTCTCAGCTTATCTGTTCTGTCTCCTGATTCCCTGCAGATGGCTAGACAAGGAGCTGAAAAGCATAGCTGGGATTCTCTTTTAAAGCCACACAAGCTTTCCCTGCATTGTATGGTTTTACAGGCATAACTACACCAGGGAATGTGTTACAGGACCTGGCCAGGCAGACGTGCTGTCTGCAGCCATGCTGCACTCTGTCTTGTTACCACGTACCACAGTTTAAGGCTGTTGCCTCTGCTTTGAGTGATGTACCTGCTACATCAGCTGTGTCACTCAGAAATGTGACTTCATGAAGACTTTGCAAAGGAAAGGGTTGCAAGTCCCACCTGTTAGTGCCAAAGGTTTAATCCCACATGTTTCAAAGCAAAGGGAAAAGAAGCCTCCTGCTTTCTTCCTTTTCCACAGCTTGAACCTTTGCACATTCCCCACGTCAAGACAACAAGCGACTGTGTGTCTTGTCCTTTCCTCTCACACAGCTTATGCAAGCATTCAAACACCTAGAATATTCTGGGGACTTCCTTCTCCTCCTCTCTCTTTCACAGTTTTACTTTACTCACTTTTGTTGACTGAGATAAAATTTCAAAGAAAAAATTATTAATATGAGATATATAGCAATTTGAATTTCTGGTGTAACAAGAACTGCAATTTTACTTTTTCTCCAGTTTGTAGGAATTAACATGAAAGGCATGAAAAGCTGCAACAGGAAAGGCAAGAGCTGAAAACACAGAAAAAGGATTAGGTGTGCCTAATCAGACCAACAAGCCTGACCAATACAACCCTGTAACTATGTGGGCTAAGAGGGGATTGAAGTGCCAACTTTAGGCTTTGCAACCAATCTTGCCCACTTGTTAGGGCCAAGGGCTGGAGCAAAGGATATATTGCCAAGGACCCATGGCCAAAAACAAGGGAACAGCCAAGCTCAGGACAGAAACCAGGGTGTGAGCCAACAGACATGTCACAGACACCACCAGCTCCAGCAGCTGCCCAGCCAGGAGAGCTCTACAGCCTGCCCTGCAAGATCCAGTCACAGTGGGGGCACTCTGCGATTACCTGGGGCTGGCCAAGAGGTTTTACTTATCAGTCAGCTGTCAACAAGGCTCCACTAGGCAAAACCTCACAGTCTTGCCTGTCAGTGATTCAGTGGGCAGCAAGGATGTTTTCTTTCAGTTCATAATGAACACAAGCTTTCCAGGACTGCTAATGTGTATTTGACTATGGGAGGTGCCATCTTCAATCAGAAGAGGAAGGTCTGTTTCTGCAAAATTCCCTGAAGGAAAGGCAATAAGAAATGTGCAGCAACCCATTTCCAAGCTGGATAATTGTATTTCATGTTCGTCTGCATTTATCTCTGCATCCTTCTTTCCCAAGGATGTCTGTAGTATTCCCACACCCTATTTATGAGCTGCAACTGCTCCACAAGAGATGCAGCTGCACAACAGAGATAGGGCAGCAAACTCTCTGTGGATAATATTTGACTAGCTTTCAACAACTGCTTTTATTTTAGCACCTCGACTCCAGCTCTGTTCTTAGAACGGCTGTGTCACACTGATTCTCTGGAAGCCTCTGGTGTGCGTTGGTACATAGCAAGGATGAAGTACCAGCAGTAAAAAAATCGCTCCAAACTTTACATCCGCTTCACCTCAGATGCAAACAATGCCATCTGCTAGCTACCCAAACATTTGGATGAGATCATCACCAGGCTGAAGAGCAACTGTTGAAGTTGAATCCAAGGAATTCTGATGTAATGGCAGATTGGGTTACTCAGATATATAATTTCTTTAGCTTTCTTTCAGGACACCTTCCCAGTATGGGACACAGACATTCACTGAGATTCCTGATGCTTGTGCCTACCCAATTGTGAAATTTAAAAATTACACTGTTCCCTAACAAGTACTGCTGCAGAACCTGCATCTCAGAGTCAAACTCAGACTCACTTACCACCTCTGTGATACCTGTGGTGAAAAAACCAGCCTTTTAGAAAGGCTCTGGTAAGTTCCTAGCAGAGGTCCATAGCAAGCACATCACAGAAGTAGCTGGTTTCCCTGGGAGCAGAATGTGGCTGCTCAGCTCCCCGATGTGAAAGCCCTCCATGAGGAGGGGCTGCAAGAAAGCAGCCCCAGAACACTCCACTGGTGTGGGGACAGGGATGCTGGATGCTGTGTACAGTTGGTGAGTGTTGTAGCTGTGCTGGGCTTGCTGGCTCTCATCCTGCCACAGGACTGAACCACTGACTCTGCAAATACCATGATAACTCATGTTATGCTTCAGCCATTCATTTCTTCCCAACTGTGGATAGCCTTCAGGCATCTTAATTCTTTATATGGCATTCATTCTTCAATGTCTTAATACTCATCCACAGAACAGTACACCCACCTCTTATCTTCAGCTGTGCCACACCATGGTGGTGGGGGAGTGATGACATCTGTGAGATTAGGATGAAATGACAGACCTGCCAGTGGGAGAGGCTGTGACACAAATGTTCCCCTGAGTCCCAGGGCAAGATCAGGGTGACAGTGGGGGCAGTGCCAGGTGAGTGTCTTGCTGAAAGTGCCAGACTCAGCAGGTCTGTGTGAAAGTGCATAACATTAACATATGCTCAGTGAGCGAGCTCTGAAATTCTCTCCCTTGCCTTCTCCCAGCACCTTCAGCAAGTATTTTCAGGCTGTCACTCACATTTTGCACATTATATCCTCCTTGCCAAGTACCTCCAATCCCCAACTCACTGATGAATGTTGCACTCAACACCCAACACCGTACAAAACTAGACAGATCCACCAGTGATGGCAGAGGCGCTTGTTGAGCTCGAAAGCATCCCACAAGCGGGGATATGTGCACTGGACTCTCAACACATCACTTCCACCTTTCACACAAGTGATCCCTTTTGGGTTTTACATGTTCAATGCTCTTAATTAGGGGTCTTCCTTTGAACTTCCTGGGAACTTTAAGAGAGCAGAAAGAAACTGCTGGAATGCTGAACTTACTTTAGTCCCTGAAACCTCATGAATAAATTCAGCCAGTGATGTTTTTTGACAATCCAGTTATTTGATAGCCTTGATTAAACCTCTTTAGAATGACTGGAGGCTCTGAATGTTATTTATTCATATTGGAGCACAGAAACAGTCACTCATGCATAGAAATCCTCAGTGACTCATGGAATGACGTTCTTCCTTATGCATAGCAATCCTCAGTAAGTCACAGTGACACACTCCTGCCTAGATACACTTGGTAACATGCTCAGTGATGGACTGGCCCAGAGCATTTATTTTAGAAATCCCCACAGGCTCCCACAAGGGCCTCCCTTCCCTTAAAGCTGAAAACAAAACTCCTCAGTGACTCCAGCCCATGCTGCCAAACACCTCATCCACCTTCTCTTCTGAGCTGAGCCTTTTCTCACCACTGTGGCAATTCCCTGCTGAGCGTTTCCCTAAGGTCACTAATGCACTTATGAAAGGAAATCTCATTTTCACTACCTTCACATTTTAATATCTTAACACCAAAGAGCTGCTGTTCTGCTTTTTGGGTTTTATTTTGTTAGGCTTTATATGGAAATTTTGCATTAATGGGCTGTGAAGACTTGCCTTTCTAGGCCAGTGCTCCAGTTCGTTCTAAGGCTGTTTTAGCTGGATTTAACAGTGGGAAAAAGTGTGCTCTTTCAAAAGGTTGGAGCTCTCTGAAACAAATTAGATTTAAAACTAACTGACCAGTTAAAAAAACATCACTATGAAAATAAAATCCACCAAGCAACCACTTGAAAAAAACAAATGCAAGTACCGTATTACTTCAGCTGGCTGATGATACAAATGAAAACGCTCTGGAAACATACTGGCTGCAAGGGGCATCCCATCCATCTTCCAGCCCAAATCTGTTACACAACCAGCTTTTGTAGGATGCCTGGAAGGTCTTCAATCTCAGAGTGGGTCAGACCTAGAGAAGCAGGCAGTGCCCAAAAGTTATGCCTATCTAGTTTCACTCACCATCTAGCAAATTGCAAATTCATAGCCTCAAGGCCCTTGTAGAGGAGTATTTAACTTCCTAGAAAATACAGAGCCACATCCTAGCTGCAGATGGCTGAACAGACTGTCCAGAGACATGACAACAAAAAGAAATATAATAAAACAAACAAATAATTCCTCACACACCTTGATGATGCTTCCAATGATCCATCAGACACGCACTCAATGCAGAGACTGCACATCTACAGAGAGTTAGAGAGAACTCCATCTTGTCAAAAAGAATTATAACCTAGTAAAAAGGAGCAAAGAAATCATCTGCCAGCTCAGGATGCTGTTTTCAGAAACCGCTTGCTTTTTCCTTGTTCTTCTTTTGCAGGTTTACCTTAGGTATATCAGTGTTGCAGGTTTCCACCAGTGTTTCAAATAAATACAATAAAATAATTGAAATAAACTCTTCAATTGCCCCTTATACTCCATCAGAAAAAGGCTTCTGCTCTGCTTTTTAAGAGCACCACACTTGGAACACTTATTATAAAAATGGAAATGTATTTCACAATACATCACCTGTGGATAAGCTTTAGCTCAGAATAGGACTAAAGATTACTGTGCAGTAAATATAAATAAGGAGTTTAGTGAACATGGTGAGCACATGAATATTTATAGTGACATTTCAGTAAGTTTAAATGTACAGGTATTTGAGAAGCAATAGAACTGTTATTACAACTTTGTACTATACATGAAATCTAATAAAATATAAGTGACAATGAAAAGAAACTGTTGTCAGAATATCAAATAACAGTAGTGGAACATAAACAAATGGGTTTTCTAAATCAATCAGAATACTGAAGACTGATGTCCATGCTTAGAAATGGTTCCAAGTCTCGTTATTCATAGTGCTAATAAGCATATGATTTGACACTTGATTGCCTGCATTCAAGCATCTTATGTATAATACAGGTATTACATCACCTACACAACGAAATTCAGTATGTGATGAATTGCTGCATGATGCTGTGCTACACTGGGTGCAATTCTGTCCTTTATCCACAATGCTTTTCAAAAACACAGTGAGAATAAATAAGACTGGGGCTTCTTAAGTTCTGTGAAAGAGATAAGAGAGAGCTCCCTACAATATCAGGAAAGTGAACTCCTGATGCAAAAATTCTCTTTCAGTCCTCTGAACCCACAGCTAAGCCACCCATGTTGTGCGCTGTAAAGCAAACAATGCATCCTTCAGCTTTCATTAGCTGAATTAATTCAGTATTTAATTCAGCCAGTGCTCAGTACTACTGATATTAATGTCATCTAAATGGATCTGTAATCAGACAGGAAAACCATTCAGTTCATATTTGCATAAGATTTCTACAAATGAATTCTACTGAACAAGGAAAAGCCATAAGTGAAGGAGAAAAAATTGCTATCTAGATAAGAAGTGACACCAAAGAGGAACATGTCACACAGTTCGATAGCTGTGGAAAGTTATGGAAAAACATGGAACAGCTGAAATGTTGAATTTGTTAGAACAGATATCTCATAAAAATATGGCAAACAAATATTCTGCCTCATCTAGGACATATTCCAACTGCCTTTGAAATCAGCAGGATCCTCCTATTCAGGATCTTTGCAGGCAGAGTTGTTAAGCCTGGGAAAAAGTTGTCCAGAGCAGTTGTGCAATCCCCATCCTTGGCAACATTTAGGATTAAGCTAGACAAGGCCCTGGACAAACTCATTTCATGTGGAAACTTTCAGCAAGAGTCTTAGCTAGGTGACCTCCAAAGGTTCCTTCTTATCTAATTCATTGTGTTATTTTAATAATATCCATTCTAAATTAAAAGCGAGTTTCTTGTCATTAATGCTTGAGGCCCCAGCACAGCCCTTCCACTGCTAAACCACTCTCACTTTGGAAAGCTTTTTCTGTATATCAGTTCTGTATATTCCTCTTGCTGCAGCTCGTGACTGTTACCTGCCATGTTTTCACTGTGCATCCTTGAGAAGAGCCTGGCTCTGTCTTCTCTATAAATTCCTGTTAGGCCCTTGAAGACACCAATTAGATCTTTTCGGCCTTCCCTTCTCCAGATTAAACTGTGTCAGCTCCCTTCATACATCACAAAACTACATCCCCTGGACCTTGACACTCTCCCACTGCTGTTATGTCTCTCTTACCATGTGGCCTCAGGCTGTAAAGTGTCATACCCATTTGCTCTTGTGCCAGAACAGGCATTTTGCTCATCCCCCTTACTGGCACTCAGAAACCCCACTACCTCCTTTTGACCTTTCATTTTGCCAGATACAGCACATCTTTTGGCCTCCTCCTACAAGACTGGCTTATTAGTTTCCTGATCACCTTGGCAGTTTCCTGATCATCTAGGTGAACTAATTTCATATCCTGCAACCAATTAAGACATTCACGTTTTTCATTCTCCTCTGCCACTTCCACCTGACAACCTCCAGCACTGTGAGAGAAATTCTTCTCATCAGTCATCTACTGTCTGACCTTGATTTTTTTTTTTTTTTTAACCTTTTCCATTTCTGTCATAACAGGTGCTGCAGTTTCTCAGGCATCTCCCTCCTCTTCTTTCACACACAAAGCCTGCCAGTGTCACCTATGCAGCAAATTTATCACCATGTGCCAGCCTTTGGTTGGGGTCAGAGGGAAGAGAAATAAGGTAATTTATGACATTATAATCTCATCATGGAAAAAACCCAATACTATTAACTTGCCACCAACCAACAAGTTCTTTTTCTGTCATAAATGATTACAGTTTACCCCTTTTGTTAGAAAAATGAGTAACTGATTAGTCTTGCAGCACCTCCTCACCTCAGCAATCTTAATTAGTATATGATAATTAACATATGATGCCACATTAAATGTGCTACATAATACATACAATATTAGCTCTGGTGCATATCTTTCATCTTAAAAAACAAAATGAAAAAGCCCCAATAAAGTACCATGATAAAAATGCTGTTCATCTTTTTGTTGAAGAAATGTGAAAATAGGCAACTTGAATATTATAGGAAAGATTAATAGATTTTAATAAAGAAGCTGACAACTGAGTGAGCTCCCTGAATCAAGGCTCTAATCACTTAACAGCAAAATCTCTTTTTCTTTTATCTCTTTTCTTTTCCCTTTTGATACATTCCACAAACACTGACCAGGCAAAACAACCACCTAGAAATTTCTTGAGGAATCATTTTCCCGGGCTAAGATTAATGACTTTAACCACCAGTTATAATAGCAGGTGTAAAATAAAACACGTACACAGAAAAACCTTTACAACATCCAATTCAAGAAGGACTGTTCTAAAATATTATGTCTGAACATGCCAATTCAGTAGACATCAGTAAAGATTTTTGCCTCAAGTTATTTTCTTTGTTTCCCATTTCTTTATGCAGTTAAATCAGCAAGTATAAATGTCTGCAGACAAAATTATCTTACATCAAACAACTATTGACATGATTTTTAAGGTCAGTTGCTGCAAGGCCAGGATTTAAAAACAAATTAAATTTGATGTATGCCTTTTCAAAGGTCATTTAGAAAGGTATATGCTGCACCTATTTTACAGTGCAACCCCCAGGGAGGCAAACATATTGAATGCTGCAAGAAGACGTTGCAATTATGAAGATAATTATGGTAATAGGCAGGTAGGTAATAGGGGCTTAATTAGATCAGAACAAGCATTTTATTTAGAGAAAAAGAAAATGCAGTTGATTCAATTAAAAGTAAATGACAACAAATCAGGTCAGGATTTACTTCAAGTTGATAGTTAACATGCTTTCTTGTATCTTTAAAAGGACCGAGATATCACAGTAAAAATATTTCATTGTCATCCAGCGCAGTCCAGTGTCATTGCACATGAAGGTCTTATCTCTCCCAGAATATTGCCATCCTGATAAAGACTGTGCACACACTTAATTTCCTGATTTTTCCTTTCTGAGCTCAGTAATTTTCAATAGCAGAAGTGAGTCATGAAGTGAGGCACGAACCCTTTGTTATTACTTGAGTAGCTTAAGAAATAAAAAAGTGTCCATCCCCAAAACGTGCCCTCAGAGCAGAGGAAGAGTTTCCATGAGATGAGCAGATGAAGCAGTGAAGCTCTGAGCTGGTCAGTGTCCACGTGAGCTGCTACACTGTGTTGCAGTGGTGCTACTCAGACAGTTCCCAACACTTCTTTTTGCTGAATTATTCCCATTTGAAATGTGAATTTACTGCCTCAAAAATATGTATCTGGCCAGCAACCAGTGTGTAATCCACAGTGCTACTACTCTGCCTTGCCACATGACTGAGACATGAATAGACTGAGGTGGAAAGTGCTCAAAATTTCATTGCTCTGGACAGCCATTTATTTTTGAGGGATTCGGATATATTAGCATCCTTTGGCCCTTCCTAGAGGTGAAAGTAACTTTCTGAGGTGCACAGTGATACAGCAGAGTGAAACAGAAGTGGAAAACACTGCATGCTGCTGCGTGCCTTTGGTGTGTGAGCACCAGCCAAGACAGCCCTGCTGTCAGTGACATCACTTGGTTTACAAAAGTGACTTTCCCAGACAGCTCTCTCCAGAGCACAGCTTATGCTCTGCAGGGAGCCCAGCCCAGTCTCCAACAAATGTGCTGCCATGAAAGCTCTAAAGTAGTCAAATACCTTAGCAAGGCACTGTAGAGAGGTCCTCACAGGGTCTTGTCTTGTTATCCCAGCCAGCCAGTGGCCATTAAGTAAAGACATGGCAGTTCTGATTCTCTGTAAGGAAATATGGAATGGTAAGTTCTGAGGCACACTCCCTGCCCATCCATTGCTTCTCCCACAAGGGTCACTGAAAACACCTCTCAAAATGAGGCTGACTCTGGCTTTCTGCATGAGTCTTTGCAAGAAGTCTGCAACAGCTCCCCACAGACTAGTCCAGTGTTGCTGATGGAAATTCTGCAAGCTCTTAATTGGCTATTCTCATCTAATTTATTTTTTATTATTATTCACCTGTATTACAGCCCTGGGCCACCATACCGGTTCTGAAAATAGAATGTTTTGCTGTTGGCCAGCGAAGCGACAAACTCCTGCCATCTAGAGGGTGGTGTCTGGAACACACAGATACAGTTTCACGGGATAAAGTGTAACCGGGATGAAAATCTGGGCGCCCATTTCTCTCCTTGGGTGTTTTTTTTTTTTTTTTTTTTAAATTTCTCCTCCTTTTTCATTCGTGAGTTTACGTGAAAATGCCCAGTCAAATGAGAGGAAACTTGTCACATTTGTATGTATTGTGGGTCCCTCCCAACCTGGGACATGCTGTGACTCTGCAATTCTGTGTAATTCTTGCTCCAGCACCTTCCCTCCTTCAGAAAGCAGGTTAGCTGACTGGGATGATTATTCTGAAACAGACTAAAACTTTCTGTTCGTATCGTTTATCCTCACTGTGCTCTTGTATTCACAGCTGCCTAAAAACAGACTAGAATGTCTCTACCAGAATAAAAGAATATTGATGATTAGTGGCATTCATTAAGAAAACTGGGGATTGCACGCAAAAAAAAAAAAAAAAAGCTCTAACACCTCACAAAAGATTTGTGTTCTCTGCTTAGGCCGTTTGTCAAACAGAATGCTAAAAATTACTTCTCCGCACCCTTTCTCACGGAGAAGAAATGCCCAGTTAAGGGATCGCCGTGATTTTTTTTGGCTCTGAATAGCAGTGCTGTTTTCTGTGCATCCCATTGACCTGGCGTGAGGGTTACAACTGGAAGGAAAAGCGTGACAAGCGAACAGTTCGCTGTGGGAGATGAAACTCCGGCCTCCCAGAAGTCGGAGGAGTCTCCCTGGAAAGCAGGATGGCTATTCCCGGGAATGCCTCCCGGGGCCGGAACGTTCCCGCCGGGCGGCGCGGGCCGGGCGGGCAGCGCACCGCGGAGAGCGGCACTTCCGGCTCCCGCACGGCCGGCGGGGACAGGTGGGAGCGGGAACCGGGAATGGGAGAGGGGAATGGAGAGAGGGAGGCGGGAGTGGGGAATGGGAGAAGGGAATGGAGAGAGGAGAATGGGAGACGGGAA